>CM053409.1:73160714-73189224 GCA_028644305.1 Xerus rutilus | reverse complement strand
TTTGGTACTGGAGATTGAACTCAGGGGCACTTGACCACTGAGCCACATCCCCAGCCCTATTTTGTGTTTTATGTAGAGACAGGGTCTCACTGAGTTGCTTAGGGCCTCGCCATTGCTGAGGCCGGCTTTGAACTCGCGATTCTCCTGTCTCAGCCTCCCTAAGTGCTGGGATTACAGGCTTGCGCCACCACGCCCGGCTGAGCTTTTGGTTATTAAGGAAGCTGTTATTAAGTGGGTCACATGCCACTTATATGGTGAAAACATATCCACACATCTTATATAAAGGGAATTGAGATAGTAAGCCTTCAAATATGATTTGTTGAGAACTTTTTAAAAATTAAGTTTAATTGCATCTCACAAACCCTTAAGACTATAATTTAGGTATGAGATTTCTTCTATAACAATAAAGCCAAGTAAATGCACTGAAAGCATTTCAAAGTTTACCAGTATGGGGGAGATGTGCTGTCTGAAGAACCATTTCTATACAGTCCCCAGCAAGTGCTGGCATTCCTGTAAAATCAATACTATGCATTCAAATCCTCCACTGCTCTGCCCTCAGTATCAGCATGTGAGGAACTTCATGGGCTTTCACTCCACAATGACAGCCATGTCCTTCTATCAAGCTTATAATGTTAAACCTTGATATAATACTTACATTAATCCCCAGAGTGTAACAACATTATAAATTCTATCTTGTCCCTATTAGCTTTTCAGAATCTAGCATATTTCCCTACCCATATTAGAGACTCAATACATTTGCTATTGAAGGTTACAAGACAGTTTAGTGAGTAAATGGAATACAATTTTTTGATGTTCCTTGGTTGCAATATACTACCAGGAGAGATGTTTTTAGAAACTGAGTCAATACTTTAATTTCCAACTGTATAACTTAACATCATCCTATACTAAATAAAACACACTTCAAAACAGTATATAATCCAACCGGGAAAAAATTTTGCACATTATGCTTAGGTTTTCATATCTAATGCCCTAAAGATTTTGTAAAAGCTCTATGACCTAATAACTATGCTTAAACAATTTACTTTTCTTAACTCACTTTCTCTATTATTTTCCCTTGAGTTATGTACATTAACTATTTAAATACTTATAACTACCATAAGAAATTACTCTCACTTAAAGTTGAGGAGACTAACGCACAGTGAAATTAAGGATTATAAGCATCTTACCTTTCCATGTCTCAAATTCACTCCTGATGGCCCCCTCATACACCCAACCTCCCCTCTCTGTTTTTTTCATTTCAGTAGTGATGACTCCATTTCTACAGATGCACAGGGTGAAAAATCTTGGAGTTCTACCTGACTCCTTGGATTCTCTCATACCCACATCTAATTGGCTAGATACCCACAATCCTGCTGGCTCTACCTTCAAACAGCCAGTATCTGTGCAGGATGAGCTGATAATAAAATGTTCACTCCCTGACATCCCTTGCCCCTACCCACAATATTAGGATATATTAACAGATATCTATTAATAAAAATAAGAGGTACATTCAACTCTGATCAACTACTAAATATTCACTTATTCCACAGCAGCATTTATTGGAAGTCCACCACAGCACTCCTTCCTCGCGGCTCTTGAAGGTCCAACAGTAATAGATGCAAAAGTTCTGAGCTTGAGGAGGGAAATGAGTGGAAGACAGACCCCTGGGGGCATTAAGAAAAGGCCTCTTTGGAGAGAAACTGGAAGTGAGCCTTGGGTGGGGAGGAGCCTGGAAGAGGAGATGCCAAAGGAACAGCAAGTTCAAGGAGCCAAATATGGAATTTAGTGATAGAAGATCAGATTCAAGGGGCTTGTGGAGTAAGATCATGCTGGGTCTTAACAGCTTGTTGAAGGAGTTTGTATGCTATTCTGAGAGCAATGACAAGTGGCCTGAAGGTACAAATACAGAAGAAAAATGATCTCATTTAAAGGGTCCTTTGGCAATCATGTGGGGAATGTATCCCAGAGAAGCTGGACCTGTCTGAAAGCAATGGCAGCAGTCGTTCTTAGGAGATAAGAAGACATGACCAATGAACCCTGTCCTGAGTTCAGTTTTACTCATCACATTTAAAGACGTAACAGAACTGCTCCAAAGAAAGGTGACTAGAATGGAGATCCTGAAACCATCAGTTACGACTAAAAGAATCAGGGATCTGAACCCCAGGCAAGAATAAACTTGTGAGAAATGCCACAGCCTTCCCAGTGAGTGAGAACTTACAAGGGACCAAGTTCTAGCCTGACTTAGGGAAGAACAGGAACTGCCTGATAATAGCCCAAGATCTCTGGAAAGCAACAGTGCCTCCTTATGCCACAGCTCTAGGTAACAAGTCAGAATGGCCGACCGCCTGCATGGAACAGAAGTAACTTGTGAATTAGATGCTGAGACAGACTGATTCTTTGATGATGTCAAGATTTATGCAGAAATAATGAGAAAAACAACAGGACATTTCAATGATGGAGATTATAGAAGAGAAGCTACTACTATCTAAATGACTCAACTGGAGCTCATCAGAATCACCTAGGAGGATACTCCAGCCTCATGTATTTTCCCCTCTCACTGCCACTCCAAGATTTTCACGTGTTCCCTCATAGTAAGTATGAGAGGTCTGGGGGATGTTCATGATTCTCAGTTTCTGCAGATTTCTGCTGGAGTTTAGCTTCAATCACTGACATGAACATGCTGCCTTTCTGTCTAATTTGTTATGGAGGGAAAAAATTGAGAATGACTGAATTGGATGTTTAAGAACCAATTAAGAAACTGAGGAGAAAAACAATGTTTTATATAAAACTATTTATATATCCATTAAATTATTGATTTGTTATGGTACTACTGTCAGATGATCTTTTTCCCCAAAGGGAGAATGAGACAAGATGCTTCTCTAAGATTCCTTTCATTCCTGAATTTCTACGGCACTAAGAAAATAAATTAAGCATAAAATGAACTAAGAACAGTATCACTTGTGATTACAAAAGATAATCCAAGGGCATTCACACTCTTACTCTGCCCAAGTTATGGCTGACATCTCTGTCCATTACCCTCCCCCAAGCTCCTATTCCTGCTCAGGAAGAGTGGCTCCCAGGAGAAAGAACTTCCTACCCACAGAAAGGCAAAGAAATGATATTAAGAGGGTGTGGTCTGGGATTAGTATTTAACTTTTACTTCTATGCCTAGTGTTAGTAAAACCCAGGACCTCACTTTTCTTATCTCTGGGTACAAAAATGGGACAACTTGAAAAGGTGGAAGGACCACTGTGATCAACTAAGTATGTCTCTCCTTCAAACATGTATGGACACCTCCACAAACCCAGAGAACACCAGCTCCCCTAAAAGAAGATCATAATAAAATTTACAACACCTGAATTCAAACCAAATTTTTACTTGATATTTCAGAACTATATGGCTTTTTTTTTTGCTGTGTCAACTTGGCTGAGCTACAGTTCTCAGTTATTTGATCAGACCCAGAATTCGAAACTGGCCTCCCAAATCTCTGCCTCTGACATCCACACCTGTGTACTTCCTTCCTCTTGTGCATAAGACTATAAATATGTTCATTTCCACGAGTATGTTATGTCACCTGGAAGAGGGAGTTTGCTGATGTAATTAAGGTCCCTAATCAGTTGATATTAAAAAAGGGAGATTATCCTTGAGGAACAGAAGGCAGGCTTAATCAAGTGATTCCTTAAAGGTAATCAGCTTTTCTTGGAACAATAATTCACATCTAAGAGGAATTTGACAAGAGGAAGAGTCTCCTTCCCTGGCTTTAAACATGCAAGGACATTTGTGGCAGAGAATGAGACCAGCCTCCAGGAGCTGAGAGAAGGCCCTAGTGGATATCCAGCAAAGAAGCAGGGACTCAGCCCTGCAATGACAAGAAAGTGAATTCTGCCACAATTATATGAGTTTAGAATAGGCCTCAAACTCCAGATAAAAATACAAATTGGATCAATGACATTCTTCATAGAACTAGAAAGGAAAGTCCTTAAAATTCATTTAGAAGAATGAAAGATCCAGAATAGCCAAAGCAATTTTAAGCCAAAGGAAAAATGTTGTATACAACAAAATATGTGATTTCAAATTATACCACAGGGCTATGGTAACAAAAACTGCATGGTAGTGGTATCAAAACAGACACATAGACCAATGGCACAAGTAGAAGACACACAGACACAGTCATGTGATCCTTGACAAAGTGCCAAAAACACATAATAGAAAAAGACAGCTTTCTAAACAAATGGTGTTGGAAAAACTGGTTATCCATATGTAGAAGAATGGAAGTTGACCCTTATCTCTCATCCTGCACAAGAATCAACTCAAAATGGATCAAAGACCTAGGAATCAGACCAGAAACTATGCAACTCCTAGAAGAAAATGCAGAGTCAATACTCCAGCTTTTAGGCACAGGCAATGACTTCCTCAATAGCACTCCTAAAGCTCAGGAAATAATGCCAAGAATTAATAAATGACATAGCATAAAATTAAAAAGTTTCTGCACAACAAAGGAAACAATTAGGAACGAGAAGAAAACCCGCTGAATGGAAGGAAATCTTTGCTAGCTACTCTTCTGACAGAGGATTAGTATCTTGAATATCTAAAGAGCTCAAAAACCTCACACCAAAAAAATAAAATAACTCATTTAATAAATGGGCAAAACAGATACTTCTCAAAAGAAGAAATACAAATGGCCAACAGATATATGAAAAATATTCAACATCATTAGCAATTAGGGAAATGCAAATCAAAACTACACTGAGATTTCATCTCATCCCAGTCGGAATGGCAGTCATCAAGAATACATGTAATAAATGCTGGAGAGGATGTGGAGAAAAAGGACCCTTTTAGACTGTTGGTGGGACTGTAAACTAGTATACCATTATAGAAATCAGTATTGAAGGTTTCTCAAAAGACTAGGCATAGAACCACCACATTACCCAGCTATGCCACTCTCCGGTATTTCTCCTGAAGAATTAAAGTCATCTTACTACAGTGTTACATGCATACCCATGTTTATAGTAGCACAATTCACAGTAGCCAAACTAGGTGTCTATCAACAGATGAATGCATAAAGAAAACATAGTATATATACACAATGGAATTTTATTCAGCCATAACTAAAAATGAAATTACATAATCTGCAGGAAAATGGATGGAACTAGAGACCATATTAAGCAAAATAGGTCCAACTCAAAAGGTCAAGGGTTGTATGGTTTCTCTCATATGCAGAAGCCAGAGAGGGAAAAGGAAGAGAAAAGTGGGGTGGATCTTGACATCAAAGGGAGATCAAATAGAGGAAAGGGACCAAAGGTTGGGAGGTATGGAAAGAAGCGAGAAGTGCTGGGGAGTGATGTTGGCCAAATTATATTGTTACATTGTATGCATGTACGAATATGTAACAAATCCCATCAATATGTACAACTACAATGCACCAGTAAAAATGTGGAAAAATAAAAGAATACAAATTAGCCAACATCTTAATTTTAGTTTTGTAGGACTTTGAGCATATGACCCAGTCACACCATGAAAAGAGCTGTGAGTTAAAAAATTGAAAATGAATAAATGTATATTGTTTTAAGCTGCTATGTCTGTGGTTAGAAAACTCATAGGAGGACCTTATAGTGCCTTCAGAGTTAGGAACAAAGTGTACATCATATGGACAATAACGGAATTGGCAACTCTGTTGAACTGGAACTGATTTTTTTGAGGGGTTGCTGGGGAGCAAAGGTAGGGCCTTGCACATGCTAGGCAAGCCCTGTACCACTGAGCTGCACCTCCCAGCCCTTGAATTGACCATTTTTAAAAAACAAATTCCTAATAGCTTATGTATAGTAAAATAAAATTTAAGCTCTCAATGTTTTTTGTATTATTAATCATATTATTAATAATTTTGGGGGGGAGTACTGGGGATGGAACCCTGGGGCACTGAACCACTCAGCCACATTCCCAGCCCCTTTTTGTATTATATTTAGAGATAGGGTCTCACTGAGTTACTTAGCACTTTGCCATTGCTGAGGCTGGCTTTGAACTCATGATCCTCCTGCCTCAGGCTCCGGAGTCATTGGTATTATAGGCATGTGCCACCGCACCCAGCCTATTACTAATAATTAATTTTACAAGTACTATTATTTACAGTTAGTATTTGTTTATTTACAAAGTATTTTCACATAGGAAACACACACTATGGTGGTTTTAAAGCCAGAGAGATCCAGGCTACAATTCTAGCAGTGATTCTGACCTTGCAGAAGTACCTTGAGTCTCTTTTACTCCTCATGTATTAAATGGTGAGACCTGCAACTATGTTCTAGAGTTCTTGAGAAGAAAACAAGACATGACATACATAAAGCATCTAGCACGTGCTCAAATAAGTAAGTAAATGTCAGGTCATTTTGTGCTTCTTTCTTAATCTTAGTGGTGACATCTTAGTTATCACTGAATCCAGTGTCTAGCACAGTGCCTGTCACACAGTAAGCACTCAAGTTTTTATTAAGGAAGAGAGATATTATCTTATTTATGACAAACATCCTGTAATTGAGATGGTATCCTCACTGTACTGATGAAAAACTGAGGGACAGATAGGTTGAACTTCTTATCTGAGTTTTGTAAGCTAGAAAACAATGAACTACAGAAAAACAGCTTTCTAAATTCAAGAACTGTGCTGCTTCCATAGTGTTGTACTGTCCAATGGCACCAGAGATCTACAAACCCTTGTAGGCCTAACCAAGGTTAACCTTGTCTCATAAACTGTGTTTGCACATATTCGATTCTCATGCTCCAGAAAAGGGTACATTGAACAGTCTCCATTACCTGCATTCTATTAAGTGGAATTCATTTCTCATTGAGTGACTTCTATTCCTTGTTTAGACCTATTTTTGCACACACACAAAAGTACAGCATAGTAAAAATAGTTTCTAATGCCTAAATTCCCAAAGTCTACATGATGGGTATCAGGATTACAACAAATGTATTTTCTCCAGTAAGAGTACTGCTCTATTTAACCTTTTGGTACAGAGGAATATTTTACTTTTCCAATGAAAAACTGTTGTACAATAGTGGCACCAAATCATGGCTAAGATATGGAGAAACAAGATCACTCATGTTGCTGATGAGAATGTTAAATGGACTAGCCATTCTGGGAAACTAAGCATAAATGGAAATAGCTCTCCATTCCAATGACTGTTGTAGTTACACAAGTACCAAGTGTGGAAATGACAGAGAAACACTCACACAAACTGAACTTCCTGCTCTTGATATTGTACCATAGTTAAACAAGATGTAACTACTGGTAAAGACTGGAAAAAGGGAACACAGCACCTCTCTCTGTTTGACTCTTCTGTGAATCAATAATTATTTCAAAAAATAAAAATAGGTACCAAATGTTTCAATACTTTAGTAGAATAGTCTACATTCTCTATGACAAAATAACACTTTCTCATTTTGATATAAGTAAGTTTTTAATATGGTACTTTAAAAACAAAGAAAAATAAAACAACGACATGCAAAATATAACCTCGTCTTCATCTCAGATACTGGTATTCCCTTCCCATTCATCTTCATTCCATCTTCAGATCTTTTAGGTCTTGGTTCTTACCAGTTTTCCTCTCAGTGATCTACCCTGCCTTCAAAGTTACTGTCCCCCAGTACTTATTCTTTCACTCCCATAAAACTCTTCATTCCTCTAGAAAAATTTCAATCAGCTATTAGATCATCTCCCTCCAGGCACTCACAATGTATATGATTGATGGATTAGCTCCCTTCTGAAATGTGTGCATTTAAAAAGAAATCTCCTTAGCCCACATTGATATCTACAGTAAAAGTTGCAATGTAAGCAAAATTTCTGAGCAGGAAAGCCTTCCCCAAATGTTCTTGCCACTCTGAGCCACCCTCTGCCTGTTCTTCCTACACTCAATACTCCATGCTGGCTTCAGCAACCTGATACCTTTATAATACAAACATCCTAGGAAAACAAGTAACGCAACGCACATTGGTTTTCAGAGAATTTCTAACACACAGGTTTCATTAGATCCTGGAAAACACATAAAAGTAAGTATCTACCTATTATCATCTCTATTTTAGAGATGAAGCAACTTCTCAAGATCACATAGGAAATAGTAAGATGCTGATTCCCAATCCTGAGCAATGTCAAAATACTTCATCAAACTAAACACCCCATCCTCAGTCTGGTAAAGAGACATTAACAGTAAAACCTAGAAAAATAGAAGGAAACTAGTTGATCCAATGAACTGTTCTGATTCCATTCAGAGCAGAGGCTCTCAAAGTATGGTCAATCCCAAGATGAGCAATATGTTAGGTGATGCAAAATAGAGCTTTAAAAACGTAAAGCCAAACAACCCTCTTTTGTGGATGAAAAAAATCAGCTAGAACAGCAAGGAATAGCAAAGAGACTGTGTACTCCAGCTAACTTCATGGCCTCACACAACTCACCAACCTAGTTTTGCAAAGAGAGCAGAATCGTGATATGAACAAAATGCGAATTCAATTTCGTAAAGTTGGATCCCTGTTCCCCCACAATCCTGGCCAAGGAAAAGAACATCAAAGTAAGGCTTGGCACAGAAAACCTTAAGGAAAGGAATCATCCATGATAACCTGACCTTTAATCTCCTGATTGTTCTCTTTTGTAGAGGGAGCACAGCTAGCTGGGTTTTGCCAACACTTGGTCAAAGTGAAAAGTTACAAACAAAATAAAATGACAAAAGGCTAATAATTGAAAAGAGGCTCAAAAACTGATCACATGAAACAAAATACATTTGATGGCAGTAAACAGAAATGAAGAGTAGGTGTCTCCGGACTGATCACCCAAATACAGCAGTCCTCAAAACAAGTTTGACGACCACACAATCAGTTAATAAGTTTTACTATGGAAAATTTTAAAGTAGAGCAAAGAAGATAAAAACTATGATCTTAAAGCTGCTGAACATTATACCAACATTCATTATTAATAGCCTGCTTTCTGGTTCAAAGGAGTTCCGAGTCCCAGAGTGCCCCATTTCTAATAGGGCAGGAAAAATAAAGAGGAAGCTATTATGGAGGTCTTACTGTCTTAGTCTGTTTACAGTTGCTATAAGAGAACGCCTGGAATTGGGCAATTTATATGGAACAGAGCTTCATTTCGGTTCATGCTTCTGAGACGGAGAAGTCTAAGAGCATGGGTATAGACATCTGCTCTGCTTTTGGTGTCGCACCATGACATGGTGGAAGGATGGGATGGGAAAAGAGTGTGTATTAGAGAGCAAAAGAACAAGGTAGGACTTGCTTTGTCACAACTCATTTGCTCAAGAAAGGCCTTAATCCCTCTCAATGACCTAATCACTTCTCAGAGGCCCCACCACCCAACATGGCCACAATGGCAATCCGATTTGATATGAGTTCTAAGGGGGACAAACCATATTCAAACCATGTTACTTACCAACACGATATTTGAGTTCTATGACTGTTTCACCTTCTCTGGTTAATTCTGTTACTTCACATGTGTAGTTTCCTACTTTTGCGTCTCCCTTATCCATCTTCAAAGAAGCATCTCCTTTAAGTAATTCTGAGACTGCGATTTTTGCACTTGAGAAGTTACCATCTCTAGTAGCATTGTCTTGGCCTCCATCATAGATGAAAATGTATTTTCCTTTAAATTTCCACTTCACGTACATTTCTTTAGTATCTTGTGCCCCCACATTAATGACAAAACATGGGATGACAACAGTTTCATTGCAAAAAGTGTATTCTACTGATTTGGTTTTATTAAATAGTAGCTGGGCTGAACCTGGAAAAGAAAAAGAAAAAGATTTCATTAATTATAGAATTCTATACTGTAAATCTCAGGTATGTTACCAATCCTTAAAATAACAGCAAAGCTTCCACTATTCATTTAAGCATGTAGTGCAGCAATAGAAAAGAGCAGTAAAGTGAAAAACAGAGAAAATTATTTCAATATTAACTTGCAGAGCTGGTAGACGACACTGTAACTTTTCTTTATCTAGCCTCAATAATACAAAGCATACATTACCAAGCATCTTGGGAATAAATTCAGCAATTGTGTTGGAACATGCAGGTATAGTATCTGGCTTTAGAAGCTTTGAAGTAATCATTTCTGCCTACTGATATATATAGAAAAATATTGTCCTACCATGGGAAAATATGAAGAGAAAAATCAACCCAAATTATTATATTCACTCTCAACTTCTATACACTTCCTCTACATAGAACTTGCTAAACCGACATGGAATTTATCTCTACCTTTATGCGGCATTCCTAAAAGAAAAGCGGGGCAGTTCTACGGTACTTTAATATACAAAGTAAACTGGATACATCAAATCACATCTTTCCACAAAGATAGAAAGTCTTACAATACTACAGAAAAAAAAAACATTCTCTGTGGTGATTTTCACATTGCAAATCTGGACAGCAACAGACATTTTGTACGCAAGCCTTACAAAGGATTAGATACAATTGAATGGCATTTTCCCACTTCTGTATTTCATTGAATCTTCAGAACAACAATTTCCAAATGTATATTATAGGTATTTCTTCCTTTGAGAAACCATAAACCACTCTAAAAGCCAAGAAAGAAGCTGAAACCAAGAGCAGATTCTGTGAACGCTCAGGTTGTATTCCAACAACTCTTCCTAATGGCACAAACTACCAGTAGCTGCAGTATACAAGATGGGCTTAGGGAGAGAACGCAAGAACTCACCCTTCAACTAAAATGTGTAACAATGTGGAGAAACAAATTGTCTTCCATGTTCTTCAGTCTCTTATCAACTCATTTTTTTCCTAACTAGTTGACTTCTTCCTCCACAAAACACTAACAACTATAAATGAAGTGCAAAGAATTTGTCCTTAAGATGTCTTTCATCTATATAAACTAGAATCAAAATTCATGGGCATAGGATGTTATTATTCTAAGAACATAGTTATTATTCAATGAACAAAGTGAACATAAGAATGCAGAATTGAGCAGAGCATGGTGGCGTACGCCTGTAATCCCTGCACTTTGGGGGTCTGAGATAGGAGAATCGTGAGTTCAAAGCCAGCCTCAAACTGAATATGATCTGGATGATGTTCATAAAATATCCAAGCACAAATTCTACGTCCCTCATTTTTTGGTATGTGACTTTACGTAACTCACTTTTCTGTGCCTTGGTTCACTCTGTGAGTAAGAGGATAAAAATGAGCTGAGCACAGTGGTGGATGCCTATAATACCAGCGACTATGGAGGCTGAGGCAGAAGTATTCCAAGCTGGAGGTCAATCTCAGCAACTTAGTAAATCCCTAAGTAACTTAGTGAGACCTTGTCTCACAATAAAACATTAAAAGGGCTGGGGATGTAGCTCAGTGTTAAAGCACCCCTGGGTTCAATCCTAAGCACAGAAAAAAAGATTTAAAAAAATAACACTGGGGACTGGGGATGTAGCTTGGTAGCAGAGCACTTGCCAAACATGGGTAAGGCCCTGGGTTCGATCTCTAGCACTGTAAAACAAAACAAAACAAACAAACTTCATGGCAACTTCATAAAACTGTGGTTGAACATCAAAGGAGAAAATATATTGGCTAATGCTCTCTAAACAACACTGAACTATAAAAATAAAGGGCAACACAATAAAAACTAGACAATATGGCATTTTAATGTAATGATCTGGACCCTCTCTGACTGGTCCAAACTTATATTTCTGGGAACCTGCCCTCTGAGGCAGCCCTATCGGTGTCCAAGTTCACTTCTGTCTAGTTCTGTTTCTAGTCACCCAAATATTAGGAAGCCCCAGGCAAAACCTGGACTTCAAATTACATTCGTCAAAACCTTGGAGTTGTGAATTATTTCCCCTGAGAGAGAAGAACAGAAGGGGAGAAACCACAGTATATAAAGAGGTGATGATGTTGGAATTACAAAAGATGGCAAGCGTCAAAAAATATGTGAAAGATTTTGAAAAGGACAAAGATTACTGGGTGTCCTTTCAGTGGCGTGCTAAGTACTGTCTATCAAATCCTTTGGAATTATCTGACTCTATAGAATTATCTGTCTTTCACTGATTTTGGGCTCTTTTACAATTTCAGAAGTTGTTGAATACGGATTATAATGCACATTATTGGTGTCCTAAGAGATACAAATAAATTTGGTTTTGCAAGCGATTTCCACCTGGTAGAAAAGATGATTCCAAAAATTATTTTTTACTGACAAGGATACTGATCAATTTTGCATCTATTAGCAAATTTGTTTCAGCATTACTTCTTGCTTATAAATATTTTCACTCTTCCAATTCTTGTTCAAATGTGTTTTTCCTTCTTAGTGGTTTGCTTTTCAATTAATGAGTGAAATAAAAAATTTTGGTATGTGTCTACTGTACACTTCTGAGTTATTTAATAAGACTTAAAAATAATATCTGTATAGGTAATTTTTAAAAAAATTTTTTTAGTTGTTGATTGACCTTTATTTATTCATTTATTTATATGTGGTGCTAAGGATTGAACCCAGCGTCTCCCACATACAAGGCAAGCACTCTACCACTGAGCCACAACCCCACAATCCCAGCCCTGTATAGGTAATTTTAAAAATTATTCTTTAGTAGAAGATATAAAAGTAAAAAGCTCAGTTATCCTATCAAAATTTTTGAGAAAACTCTAGGTAAGAAGTGGTTGGTAAACACAACATAATTTCACAAATATGCTTAGAAAATAAATGTTCTAAAGAACACAGAAAGCACTAATTGCACTGCATTACTTCTTTCACAGCTGAAGTAATTTAAGTAGAAAAAAATGCTGTGAGTAAAATTTAAAATAAAATTGACCAGAATAAACCAAACCATGTTCTGAGTAACCTTTTACATTAATAAGTAATAAATAAGGGTAGTGTAAAAATGTCACTTCAGACCTTAATTATAACTTCATCCTTTATAAACACATATCAAGAACTACTAAGTAGTAAAAATGATCTACTCTGGGGTTTTCTCTTTTGCCTGTTGACTTCTGATGAAATAGCAAAGTGAAGAAAAGATGGAAAATACAGGGGGCAAATAAAGGAAAATAATTACTATGAGTACGAAACTTCTGAATAAATAAGATGTACTTATAGAAATCTAAATCAGAAAGCAGATATATTTAACCAAAAGTGATGTGGAGTACAAGAAAATTAACAAATATAAAGGAAAAATTACTGTATATCAATTGCCAAAAGCACTGGACCTAAGGTGACTTCTGTGAACATACTCCACCAACACAAACCATCTCAGATCACAGTCCTGAAAATAGCTAAGTAGCTGCAGTGAAGCTCCAGTCCATGGTAGTCAGAGCAGAGTTCAGCTCAAAAATTTTAAAATGTAAGTGACTTTTATTGATAATTTCCTAGTATGATCATTGTGACAGGATAGTGGATACAGTGATGAAAATAATGTAGGAATTATGTCTGTTAGGAGCTTGCAATTCTCATATGGGGCATGGTAAGTACTTCATATAATGAAAGGTCATAGCGTTGTCCTTTCTGTATGGACAAAGTGAAATGGATAGATAGAGAGGACTCTATCACAGACTTTTCAGAAAATTTGTGTTGCAAAAATACTTTTAAAAAGAAAAGGAAGAAAAGAGAAAGGAAATTAGTGTTGAGATTAGGGAACAGCAAGGTTGTCTTAGTCCCCGCCTGTCTAGACCCTTAATCTTTTACCTATTCTTGTGTTCCATGTACATTTTTTCTTCTTCTTAACAACTCTTAAACCCTTCTCCTTTTGCCTCTCATCCCACACACTCTAAAGGAACCCTCTCTCCCTGCTTAATTCAAATTCAGTCCTTCAGAGAAGCTAGAAGCTTCCACCAGTCTCCATCTATAAACTTACCTGCAACCCCATAATCCATGCCTTTCCTCCTCCTCCTTCCTACTTTTTAGACATGAATCCCTTCATCTGAGAGCTGGCTTCCACTTCTACCTCCAACCCATCTATCTCAAGGACTTTCACAAAGTGATTATCAGCCTCCCATATCCCCTTATTCCATTTACAAAGTGTATAGGTTTCTTAAAAATGCTTGAATAACCACCAAATTTTTAAAAATTCCACATGCTTGTCTCTTTCCTAGCATCCTAAAATAATAATCTGTGCACATTTCTTCATGTCCAGAAACTCCTTAAGTCTCTGTCACCTGCCTCCACACCTACTGCTTCACTTCTCCAGCACTAGCCAATATCACCAAGGATCCCGTGTGGAAAGTTAACTGTGCACAGTTCCTTTTCTGTCTTGACTTCACAGTTCTTAAGCCAGTGGGCAGCTCTTTCTCTTGTCCTCTCTTCTCCTCTGTGGTATCTCTTAATTGGGACTTTCCTCCTGCTTGTCCACTCCATCCTAGATTTCTCTCTTAGAAATGTATTCCTTGGCTCTCACCAATGTCAGTGTTCCTAAGGGACAGCATCCCCTTAACCAAGTATTATCCCTTACTATTAAGGCTTTATCTACCTGAGCTCTTTTTCTTCTGAGTCAGGCCTCATCTTTCTTCTAAGCTGCAGACCCTGGACAATCAACTGTCTGCTGTGCATTTCCACTTGGATATACTACAGTAACTTCAAAGTCAACATGTCTACCAACCTACTCAGCCCCTCCTTTCCTTCCTCCCAAATCCTCATCT
Source organism: Xerus rutilus (assembly GCA_028644305.1). Taxonomy (NCBI): domain Eukaryota; kingdom Metazoa; phylum Chordata; class Mammalia; order Rodentia; family Sciuridae; genus Xerus; species Xerus rutilus. The sequence goes on along the minus strand of CM053409.1, from coordinate 73,174,620 downwards.
CCCTAAAATATTTTCTACCAGTCAACCAGACTTGCGCTAAGAATCATGCTAGATTCCTCCCTCTCCTTAGTCATGGAGAATTCTAGATAGGTCCAACCTATTTAATAGTTCCTAAATCCACTGTCTCTTCTCCCTTGAACTAACGCCATACCCTCCTAACTACGTCCTACCTCCATATTCACCAATTCTCTATCCCAGTCCCAATGTATTTTCCTCAGTTCCCAAAATAACTGTTCTAAATGCAAATGCATACTCCTTTGCCTGATACACTTTAACAACACCCTCCCCCCTTCTCAGGATAAGTCCTAACGGCATAATCATGGAGTACAGACAAGGTCCTTCAAGATCCTTTCCAGACTAACCTATATTCCCTCAATTCTCAACTAAGCTCCAATCATCATGACCTACTTGCAAACCCATGACTATGCAGATGCACTCTCATCTCCAGTCCTGAAAATGAGCTGCTCTCCAGTCTATGGAGGTGCATGTCCTTCCTTGGCTGTAGTGTGTAGTGGAGACCACACACGGGGAGCTGGGGCCTGGTTCAAGACTCAGCTGTAGAACCTTAGGCAAGTTTCTTAACCTGTGTACCTCAGTGTCCCCATCTATAAAATGTAATTGGTGATGCCATCTACTTAAATCAGAGAGATTTTTCAGGTTTAATGAGACAATGAACATGAAATTTTCACTGCAGTGCCTCTCACACACGCAGCAAATACTCAATCAAGTAGCAGCTGTAGTTTGCTAACATTTGTCCTTCCTGCTAAAGCACCATTGAGATGTTCACTCCTGTCTCCCTACCACCACTCAACTGTTTTTATCCCCTTCTGACTGCTCCCACTGTCCCCTGTTCAGGTGCTTCACTGTACCTACCATCAAATATTCCTGCTGTGCTACTTAACTAATTCTTCGTTAGTCTCAGAAGGTAGGACAATGTGTTCATGTGGCATCCTAAGAATCTTACCAAGGATACAGACAGTAGGATTCAGTGCATTCTTTATGAAGGCAAAAAGTACAAAGTATGAGCCGGGTGCAGTGGCTCATGCCTGTAATCCTAGCACTTTGGGAGGCTGAGACAGGAGAATCGCGAGTTCAAAGCCAGCCTCAGCAATGGCGAGGCGCTAACCAACTCAGTGAGACCCTGTCTCTACATAAAAAAAAAAAACACAAAATAGGGCTGGGGATGTGGCTCAGTGGTCAAGTACTCCTGAGTTCAATCCTTAGTACCAAAAAAAAAAAAAAAAGTACAAACTATGAATTTCAAGAAAGGAAATACAAAAGTCTTGTGGGAAAGGGTTTACTCAGCCACATTTTAAGAGAAATCTCCATGCTTCTCACTCCTATTGAATCATGAAGGTATATATTTTAAGGAAAAAATCTCATGGCAGTTGCAGGCTTAGATATGAAAGTTCCTTAAAAACATTACAAGAATGTGTCTAAGAATGATCTTAGAGGATAATGTTAAAATGGAGTCTTGAAGGATGAGTAGGAGTGTGGGAAAGAAAGGGCTTTCTCGGGAGCATAAATTACATGTACTCAGAGGAATGAAGGAAGTGATTAACTGAAAGTAGAAAACCATTCAAGTGAGATTTGGAAAGGTGGTTGGAAAGTTAGTTAACAAAATCTGTAAAGACTTCCTTGAATGTCATGCCGAGAAGTTTCGACTTGATAATGTAAGCAACAGAGAACCACACAGATTTATTTTCATTGAAAGAAACAATGCTGCCAGCAGTATGAAAGATGGAGTAAGGGCAGGAAGAGAGAGGAAAGAGGAAGATCCATTAGGAGACTACTGCAAAAGTCCCGGTAAGTGAAACTGGAGAGAAGGCTTAAAATGACAAGAAAAATCAAAGAAGCAAACACAAGTCAGATGCAGGAAGTAAAGGAGATGAAAAGGGAAAAATTAAAAATGGTTGACCAAAACAGTATGTGAAACTACTATCCACGTGTGGATTAGTTATAGAGAAAAAAGGTTTGAAGATCTGGAGAGAATATTCTTTCAATATTTGAAACTCTGAGCATTAAAGCGCCTGTGGTAGAATGAAGTAGAGATGTCCAGTATGTCCCCAGGCATATGAATCTGGATTTAAGAAGAAAGGTCAGAGCCATAGACTTGGGAATAACCAAGGACATAGCTGGTAACTGAAATCATGAGCATAAAGAAGACTGACCAGAGTCCTTTTAAAGCAAAAGAAAAGGTGACAGAGAATAAAATCTTGGGCAACACCAAGATTTTATGTAGCAAATTGTGAAAGGGAGACAAACAAGGAAGTGAGAAAAATGAGAGAAAACAGAAGAAGTAAGAGAATACCTCTGCAGATACCAAAGAAGGGTCTTCCTTAGCTCCTTCACAGACAGCAATGCCAATGGACTGGTGGATTCAGATGCAGATTGATTTGGGAAGAGAATATGAGCAGAAAAAGTGACAGTGATTCTCTTCCAATAATCTGGCACAATTATAAGTCACACACAAAAAAAGGCAATAATTGACAGTGTGGAACAAGGGCAAGAATTTTATTTTGTTTCTTCTTGGATTTTCTGGTTTTTTTTTTTTTAATATGGGATAAAACTTGATCATGGTTCCAAGCTAAGGGTAAGCTGTCACTGAAGAGGGCAGGATCTGGGATATAAGACTGAAGACTTAATCTGATTGAGCAGGTCTCCAAGATGGCGGAAATCAAAGAGAGGTAGACAGGCTGTCCTTACCTTGGAAAGGTGAATAGGGATTCTTCTGAAACTAGGTGAGGGAGGAGAATGAGATGAAGGTTGTCGAAGATATTATGGATCAGTTTAGTAAATGGTGGGAGGGTAAATGAGGGAGTCCAAACCACTCACCACTATTTTTTACAGTCGAGTAGGAAGTTAATTATCTGCTCAGAATGGATGCTCAGGAATGCGGTGAGAAGTCCCAGCTGCTGCTAAGTTAAATGAATCCTATAAGTTTTGCCCTCAGAACTAGCCCTTGGCATGAAGAACTGGAATCTCAGACTGAATCATGATAAGTACAGGAGGGATCTAGTCAGATCTCTCCTCAGTGAAGATTTAAAATAAGTCTGGGATATAGTGGGGTGTCCACAGTTACTTAATTCTGACTCAATGCAATCCCCTCCCTGCACTGAATTAAGGTGTCCTTAAAGAGTAGAAGTGGTCAACCTAGAATTACAGAGAGCAGAACAATTTAGTCAGTAGCATCCAGAATTATGCCTTTATGAAGAACTTCAACTATATTAAGTTACCAATAGGGACTTAAAAAAATTATGCTCTCTATAAATTACATTGTAACTTATTAAGAGGAACACAGTCTAAAATTCATGTATATGTCCAAAAGGGCCTTGCAAAGCGCTTAGAGTACAACACGAGTTTATACTTGCTTAAAATGAAGCACTTTTGACAGACCTAGCACTTGCCAAACCCCTTGCTTTGTCTTTTAACCTGTGTGACGTGTATTTTTAAAAATGCATATTAATTCTCCTATTCCAAATCTCAAACCCTGGAGTTGACCAGATTCTGAATCTTATGCAACAGTTCCATGGATTAGGAATGAAATATTCAGAGGAGGGAGAAGCTTCTAATTCCTGTTTTGACTCCACATAACCACAAAGAAGGAAAAATCCAAGTTCTGTTGTCTTAGTCTAGGTATACTAGAATCAGATTTCCTGGGCGCTCTATATTTTTCACTTTCATACTACAATGAGCTTAGCAAAATTGAACCTACACTATTCTTTTTCTTTTACTATAGAATAAACATCTGTGCTAGTACATAAAGTGAAAGTAATTTTATGATAACCCAAGTGTGCATTATATTAGGTTGAACATAAAATATAAAGCTATAGAAATTTTTATCACATATAAAAAGCTATGACAGCCAAAACCTAAGACAAAAAGACAGATAAAATGGTTGCCTGAAAATCATGTCACAAAAAGAATATTACTGTATTAAAAATAATATCTGTAATAGCTATAGCTGAATATACATTAAGGTATGCAAATTTAGTTCTGATAAAATAAGGTATTATTTTGGATTTGAATATTTATCAATGGGGGAGAAGATGGGGCACCTACTTTTCATCTTTCAAACCTGGCCTTTCAAATTTCCATTAACATCAATGGCAAAGATGAGACACCTGCCAAAACACATGTGACAGCATGAGCAAGTGTCCTAATGCAAGGCATCTAGTGAAATGCTTTAACACACTGCCTCTAGACTGCTGGGGTGGCCCCATAAGTAAGGATGTTTGCTTCCTTAAAACAGCAACCATGTTTAAAAATGATATGTTCTTCAGGAAAAAAAAAAAGAAAGCATTTTAATGGAAGCAAGCCAAATGACTACTAGACTTAAAGAAAAAAAAAGGCTTTTAAAAAATGTAATCATGTGTACCCTGGTATAAAAAATATATACTTTGAACAAAGAAAACTCATTCAACCACTAAAAAGACTGTTCATATATATCACTGTCATTATTTAGTTAAGGTTGCATTCACTAGTTAGTGAATATCACGGAAGCTGTCGATGCACTTTTAAACAAAGTATAATTGGACATATGAGGAAAACACAATAATTCATTCTGTATCTTGTAAACCATTACAGTGAGTTGCATTCTGCCTTTAATTGGCTGAAAGGGATATTTGAGAAAACTTTCTTTACCACAAAGGTCACTGAAACTATAGAGGTTACCAAGAAATGGCCTCTGATTACAAGTGCTTTATAAATGAAACTGAAAGCAAAAATCAAGCTTAAGTACAAATGAATGTACAAAGCCATGTTTTTTTTTTACTCTAGATTCTAAATTCAGTTTTCCAAATCTCTTTAATTATAACTACTTGTATTTTGAGACTGTTAACACAATACACATTCTCTTGAAGCTACTTAAGAAACACACAAAAATCCATTTTATCTCATGACAAACACTATCACTTCTTGTTTTATATTCACTTAAATTCAAATGCATAATGCCTGTATTTTTTTTTTTAGGTTAGTATTAACAAGTACAATAAAATAACAAATTGTGAATTCTTCAAGGATTTGATTGCATTAAAATTGTATGAAAATGAGTGTTAATTAAATATGATCTTAACTATAACTAAGGAAGGCCTAACAGAATTCCTATCCCCCAAAGTGCAATTGCAACAGTCCTTTTTCATCTACTTGAAGATAGGACCCCTGTTTTAAAAATAAAACTCTTCAAACAAGCTTTGATATCAACGGTCTGAATTAGTGATATTTTATTACGAATTTATATCTGGTTCAATATGAAGGCTCTCTGATTACACAACAGATATTTGGAAGTAGTATCATTTTAGCTCTAAATATAGTAATGACAACAAACATACTAAAGATGACAGAAACACCTAACCGTCAACCGATAATAGAGATCTTGATTATTAATAGCAGCAACATCCAAGATGCTTGGGAGGGACATAAGGGCATCTTTCAAATAACTACAAGACACAAGCCTTTTTGAATGGCACACTGAGACTGATAAACACTTTTAAATCAAACTAATTTAGCATTTTAGGAAAAATGTAATAATTGCTTTTAGTCCTACTCAAACTTAATTCTGAATCTTACAAAAGTTCACAGAGGTACAAATATGAAGTGTGACAGGCACTATAGAGTTATGGAAATTCCTATTCCTTCCTCGGTTTTTACAGAGGAAGCACACATTTCTAAAAAGAGAACTAATTGCAAAAATTCTGTGTGGGGGGTCACTCCTTTGACGTCAAGAAACACCAAATTGCACTCTGCTGCACATGTGTTTTGACTCGAGGTTACTGTATTCATATTTCAGACGAAATCTGGTTAACTTTTAAAACGGTTCCCCCAGTAAAGTGGGAAAACTTCAACCCACAATTAGTAATGCATTAAAGTGTGGGGGGGTCACGAGAAAGAGCTTTCAACTAAGCTTATTCTTTGGATCAAAAACAACAATAACAACAACAACAATAACAACAACAACAAAAAGCGGCCAGATTCTTCTGATAAATGCTGGGTTGGGAATGAAACTTAACTGTGTCCTTTTCATCCCTATTCGCTCCGATGCTCATGCAGTAGGGCAAAACCCCTTCTGGTCGACTTCACCAAAATGCGCACTTCATCACAAGAGGCCTGGGCCCTCCCACTCTCCCTCCTTAAACCCCAAACGCACGTAAGAAGGGAGAGGGTGCGAAAGAAGAGGGTCCGTGGCAGCTGCCACCTCTCGCCTCTGATCGCGCCCTTTATAGTTTCGCGATTGCACGAGTTGCGCGTTTTCCAGTCTTCTTCGATGTGTGCATTTGGCGGTGCAAACCGGGTGAAGGAGATGAGCCCGCTGTTACCCAGGGGAAGAGGAAGAAAGGAGAAAAGGAAGGGGGGCGCCCGATTACCCGCAGGGCCCTCCCACGTCCGCACTCCGGGCGCACAGGGCCCGCGCATCCAGCTCCCTGGCCACCTCTCCCCGGCACCGCCTGGGCGGCGGGGGCGCAGCCCACACGCTTGCAGGGGACGCTCGTGGGGGCGCAGAGACACAAGCTTAGGGCTGGGAGCCAGGAACTACTCACCGCAGCAAAACGAACCCAGCAACAGCGCTGCTACCAAGGGCCACATCTCCGCGCCGCCGGGGGTCGCCGCCGCCGCCTCAGGTGTCTGGAATAGCCGCCGCCTCCGCGGCCGTTTCAAGCAGGACCAGCAACCTCCACAGTGGTCACAGGCAGGACCCGCCGCCCAAGCTTCCTGGCCGCGCGCACGCTCGCTCCCGCCACCCCACGCCCGCTCCCCCGCCCGCACGAGCCGCGCACGCGCACTCGACCCCACCCCGCCACCACGGCGGTAGACGCTGCGCCCTCCCTACTCTCGGCCTCCTGTCGAACTCCCGCGCGCTTCGTGGAAGACCCGAGCTTGCTGCTGCTGGCTGGTGGCGCGCGCCCAGCTTCCTGGTCACGTCTCGCCGCCCCCGCTCTCCCCCGGGTCCGTGTCCTCGTTTGTTTCTAGGCTCCCCAGGGACTTTACGGCACCTTCCCTTTCCACTGCTCTCTTGCCACCTCTCGCACAGTCCAGGGCCCTACAGTTTTCGCTCGGCGTTTCCTTGCCTCGCTTTTACTCTAACCCGCGCGCTTCAGGGGCCTTTCCAGGCACTGCTCATCCTGGTCTCGGAGCCCAGCCCTGCACCAGCCTCTGGCTCCTTCCTCCCGGGCTCTGGACTTTGACGTTTCGTGGGCTCTCACCTGCGCCCCTTTATTTGCCCCTCAACGCCACCGCGACTCAGGGCGCACCTAGCGTAGGGGGTCTCCACATTTCCCGCGCGGTTTCTGAGCACGAGGGCGCCACGCCGAGGCCAGGGCGGTGGCCCGATCCGTACAGAACGGAAGCTTCTACTCACAGGGTTCTCGTGGGCTTCATGCCCTGCTCACCACACAGGATGGTTTCAGATGCGGTTCTCATCCCTTTTTCTGACCATTTTTTTAGTGTTTTCATTCTCTGCACAGGGTTAGTCGAACGAGTTCCATTTATGGTGAACATTTTTAAATGTGTACACGGAGACCACAGGGACCATCAGGGCATAGCTCCAAACAAGTTTCAATAGTGAGTAGACAGATAAGAGACAGTCCTACCAGAGGTATTATGGAGCCTGGTTTGTGACCTCTCCACGTGCAGTACTCTGAGCTGTGTTTGAGTTTAACATGCGTGAAAAATGGGTTCAAAATGTGGCTCCAAGCCATAGTATGGACAAGGCCTTTGAATGTGTCGCTGACTCACCCAGGCCACATCGTTCTTCCTGAAGCAAAAGCCCTTTTAAAGCTACCTCTAACATTTATCCTGAATGATGAACTCTCTTGTCAAAAAGTCAGGCTCTGGTGGCTGGCTGCTCTAATGGGTGCATATCCTGTCCACTCCCTAGGTTGTTTTTCTCTTACGTGCTGGAAAAGAAAGCAATTTTCTACCACAACATCCCATTTTTCCAACTCTACTCTGAGTGTATCCTCCCAAACACCCCATTGCTACAGTAATAAAATTCAGGAAGCAAAATTGTCATTGTCCTTGATTCTGTAGCAATGTGTTGTGTACTATAGAACTTTTTCGTGTGTATGTGTGTGTGTGTGTTACACAGAGAGAGAACGCCTCTTCCCCGCAGCCCTATTCTTTAAAATCAGAGAGAGCATTTCAAGAATTCTGTCTTCCAAGACTTTCCAGTGAACTGGGCAAACAGAAGGGTGCTAATAAATGTGCTATGTGACTCAAGGCAAGCATTGCTCTAGTGAAATTTGATTTTTTTTTTTACTGATTGAAAAAGAAAGAAAAACAATTGTCTCGCAGACATCTCACTAAAACAATGGTTAATAATTATGTTGGTAATGATTTGAATGGCAGCGTTGACACCCTGAGGCTATCAAAGGAACTGATCGATTCTCCTCCAACTGCTGCTTATATGGATACAAAAAAATCAACCACCAGACTTTGAACATTAGGGACATTGTGTATCACAGAGCAGCTGGTTGGCTAAATAAGGCTGTCAGCTGTCCCTGGAACCGACTAACCCCCCTAAAGCTGAAGAGTAAATGGAAAGGACTGTCCCCAACCTTCAGAGGTAGTGATTCAGTGATGCCCTATTTTATACTGGGCGCCAGTGAGGCTATGTACCTAAAGTCTTTTTTGTGCAGAAAATGGAATAGGCTTAATTCAGGTGAATGAAAGGCCATCTGGGTGATTGCCTCTGCTCTTGGGACATATTGGGGGTGGGGAACCAGAGGAGGCCTGTTCCAGGAATGACATTTCGCAGCAACCTGCCTAGGTTTGGTTTCTTCTCTCTGAGATAACACTAAGCTTATTTTTTTCAGTACCTAACCTCTTTTAAAGTTTCCCTTTTAATATTTCCAGGCATTTTTATTTGAACTTTGAGCTCAACTTATATAATGTAAGGGGTTTCTTGGGTAGAAAAAGAGGGGATAATGCATATTAGGACATTTTCAACATAGGTAGTACACATTAACTGGATTACCTAAATTAATCTCCATAATATCCTTATTATGAAGTAGAATAGTATTATGATTGCCAAATTAGAGATGAAGAAACAAAGGGAGAGAGGTATCATGTGCTCTTTTCTCAGGGTTATATGTGATATTGTTCTTGTTCTTTCTCACCGCCTTTTCCCACTTTTTCTTTTACCCTATAACATCAAAGTTGTTATAGTTTTCCTTTTAAGGTTGAAAAGACTTACAGCTACGGGCTGGGGCTGTAGCTCACTGGTAGAGCATTTGCCTAGCATGCATGAGGCACTGGGTTCGATCCTCAGCACCACATACAAATAATAAATGAATAAAATAAAGATCCACCAACAACTAAAATATATATATTTTTTATATATATATTTATATATATATATAAAAGAAAAGACTTACAGCTCCAACCCAATCTCTATTATCGACTTATAGATGTCAAAACTGAGGCACAGCCACAAGCTCAGGGAGGGGGCTAGAGTTGGACTGAATCTACCTGATTCCAAGGTTACAGAAATAGTCACAATCTCCTTTGTCAATTTATGACCAATTCTCCTCCCCCTACATCCTGTCTTAATCATATAATACCTTTATCTACCCTCTAAAACTACATCTACTTCCTGCAACATAGTAAGTATTGGTATTATATTGTCTAAAAATTTATGGACATGATTGTATCCTTTTTGTGCATTTTCAGTCAATAAATACTTCCTGCCCCATGTTGGAGAGCTGTGCAGCGGTACAAACTAAATGTGGCTTGTGCTTTGTGTGGGGCCTGATGCATCTTTCTACATAAGTGGACTTACATCAGAAGATCCTGCAGTAGACCAAAGCTCAAGGTAATGCCAGTGTAAGTTAGGTGACTTTTCTGTGTTTTAGTCTTGTTTGGCGAATATCACTTACCATGATAAAGCGGCTTATAGTGGCAGTTTCCATTTTTAATCCTTCCTGAATGAAAGGAGAGACCACAGGAGTCTTTTTCACTGCTCACCTTATTACTTGGCATATGGGTGCTCAAATTAAAAAAAAAAAAAAGGTCATTAAAATGATGAATGAGTAAATAAACCTCTCAAAGCTAGGCACAGTATCTCTCATCAGTCTTTGACAAAGTACCCTTCTGACTATTGTGACTCAAGCTAACTTCTGTGGTCAGGTGCTGCACAAGCAAAGTGGATTATACCTGTTCTAGCTCACTTTCAGGCTCTGAGCTGCAGTCATGCTGTTCCCTTGACTTCAAATGTTCTTCCCCCATATTTTCTTCTTGTGTCCTCAATCCAAAGAATTCAAACATCACCTTCTCCAAAAAGCCTTTTCGAATCCTACTTTCCCTCTTTCCTGTAACTGTCACTTTGAGAGTCTAATGACCTGTGCATGACACGTTGTTCAGGCTGCTAGTAAAATGTGTCAGTAGATATTTGTTTCTACATATCTGCTTCTTATATCACATTAGCTAAGAAAAAAATGAAATATGTCCTGGACGTATTTATATTTCTGTATTGGTTAGGATTCTCAACAGAGACAAAACTGGTAAGAGATATCCACAGATCTATATAGACATAGGTAAATATATATAGATATATTTGTAGAAAGTTGGTTCCAGGACTCCTATGGATACCAAAATCTGTGAGTGCTCAAGTTCCTTATGCAAAATGGTATAGTGTTTGCCTAGAACTTACACGCATTTTCTCGTGTACTTTAGGTCATCTTTAGATTGATTATAATGCCTAATACAATGTAAATAGCAAGGCAAAAAGTTGTTATACTTTGTTCAGTTGCAAGAAAAAAGTCTGTACAAGTTTAATATAGACACAATTTCTTCTGATATTCCATCCAAGGTTGGTCGAATCTGTGAATATGGAACCCTTGGATATATAAGACCAATGATAGATAGCTAGATAGATAAAAAAAAAAAAGAATGGCATAGATAAATGAGAAGGGATTTATTAGAGGAATTGAATCATGTGATTATGGAGGCTGAGAAGTATTATGATAAGCCATATGCAAGCAGGAGGAACAGGCAAGCTGTTAGCATGGCTGTCTGAAGGCCTGAGATCCAGGGAAGCCAGTCGTGGAACTCTTTGGAGGCCAAAGACCTGAAAACCTAGGGGGCCAGCCTCAGAGGCCAAACAATGTGGAGTTCTGATGTCCAGATGCAAGAGAAGTATGTCCCAGCTCCTGGGGGACGGGGGGTAGAGATTTTACCTTTCCTCTACATTTACTTCTATCTGGGCTTCCAGTTGATAGGATGATGCCCACTCAGTGACTCACATGTCAAACTCCTCTGGAAACACCCTCACAGACATACCTAGAAATAATGCCTCGCCAGCTTTCTAGGCATCCTTTAATCCAATCACATTGACAGCTAGAATTAACCATTAGAACCTCCAAGGAGTAACAGAATGCTGGTCTAAACAATCAAGAGAAATCATAGCTGGGAATGTAGTGCAGTCACTCCACCTTCAGTTTGAATTACAGCTCAAGCCACTTATTACCTGTTAATTTTGGACAAGTTGCTGAATGTTCTGAGTTCTCATTTCCTCTTTTGTAAAGCAGGAATGATAACAATAGTAGAAATTAACCCTTCACATTGCCTTAAAAATTTAATTTGAGTTCACACATTTACAGTTTAGAGCAGTGCCTGACATCCAGTGAACACACAATAAATCTTAGCCCTTATTATCATAATCATCTTAGGTTGTGAGAAGAGTTTCCTTGAAGGGCAGTGAAAACTGTTAACAAAACAATCACCAATTGCTGGTCAGGAGTATTGTAGGTGCACCTTGAGTTGGGAATCATGATTTTTGTTCAAGGTGGGCATACACATATCTATGCCTGGGAGTGGGAGAGCCCTTAATTCAATTACTCTTCTACATGATTTATGGGTAACTGATCGCTGAGGGACCCCTCATCTGTGGCACCCAGCTCAGAGCCCAGTGTCCTGGGGTGTTATTTCAAGTTGACCCAGTTGTAGAAGCATAGGAGACCCAGTCAGCAAATAAAGCAGTGGAGCAATGAGGGCCTGTGCTTTGGGCAGGAACTGTGTTTTGGATGGTCACATGGCTGGAAGATACTGAAGTGGGGTTGCAGAGTTGGATTTGGCCTAGGGAAATGGAAGAAAGGCTCCCAACAGGGGTAATGATCTTCCTAGCCTGTGCTTCAATTAAGGGCAAATATTAGAAGCAGAAACTGCCTCTAGGTAGGAGGGTGATAGGACTAAGGATTTAGGTAAAGGAGATCCTGCCAAGAAAGTGGCAAGCTGATCTGCCATGAATTTCTCTCCATGTGTCAGATGAGTAACAGGATGCTTTTGCTTTGGCCTGGGAGATGCATGTGTTTCCTGTTCTTCCCCCTGCTGATACTGCTGGGGCTGCTCATGTAGGGAGCCCATATTCAGGGAAGCTTGAAAGCACTGGAGAAAGCTAGCCTGGAAAGTAGTTGTAAAATCACAGTGGACACATTTCTTTGAGAGTACGTAGTATTTTGAGTCCTGAGAATGCCACTGTGTATCTTGCCTAGCTCTCCTCTTTGTAGTGGGTGTATGCTGTGCACCAAGACCTCACCATGCAGGTGGGTTTATTTTCCAATGCGCCTGTGCAAATTACCACAAATGCAGAGGCTTAGAAGAACATGAATTTATTATCTCACAGTTTAGAAATCCAGTGGGCTCAGCTGGTTTCTCTGTTGAGTCTCAGAGGCTGAGGTCAAGGTGTTGGCTGGGCGTCTCTCCCTTCTGGAGGCCGCAGGGAAGGATCCATTTCCAGTTCATCCAGGTGGTAGGCAGAACTCAGTGTGTGGAGGGCTGAGATCCCTGTTTCCTTGCTGGCTGCTGGCTGAGGAGTCTCCCTTAGCATCTAGAGACCTTTTGGTCATTGTGTGTAGTCTCAGAACATCTTCAACTTGCAGTGGCACAAAAAATCCTGAGGATGTCATGTCTTCTCTGCCTCTCCTCTTCTGCCATATCTCTCACCTCTAGGACCAAATCTTCTGCCTTCCTCTTCTCCTCTTAAGTGCTCAAGTGATTGGAAGGGGCCCACTTGGTCGTGCAGGATAATCTCCCTCTCGTAAGGTCTGTAATCATACTTACATACACACAGTCTCTTTTGCTATGTACAGACATCCCCTCATGTTCCTGGGGATTAGGTCTTGGAAATCTTCAGGGGACATTATTGTGCCTACTACACTGTTAGTTGCTTTCCATATTTATCCCCTGTAATCCTCACAATAGTCTGATGAGGAAAGCACTTTTATATTTGTCTTATATGAGAACAAACTGAGGTTTGGGGAATTTTATATCACAAGAAAAAATGCTGGAGCTGGGGTTTGAACTTTGCTCCAGAGCTCATGCTCCTTCCTCTGCCAGAGAGAGGGAAGAGGGGAAGCAAGCAATCCTGGGATCTGCTGCTCTGGCTGTGTTCCCCACTGTTGGGCTGGTGCTGCTTCTCAGTTGAGACAGGGCTCCACCGTCCCCCACAGATCTGCTCTTCTCCTATGTTTACGGTTTGTGTGTTGGCTGGGTCCAGCAGACATCAGATAGCACGCTCCAGTGAAGTTACTGAGGAGAGATTGATAACAGGATTGTTGACAGGGTTGTGGGCGGGGTCGTGGGAACCCAACAAGGAATAGTGGAGCACCTTAGCTGCCGCAGCTGTGGCACCTTCAATATGGAGTGGCGCAGGAAAGACATATTTATCAAAAGCCCGAGGAACAGGAGAAATTGCTGGAGGAGCTCCCTGGCAAGAGCCATGGCCCCCATAGCAGAACACAATCACTACCAGCCTGGCAGGAGGAAGGTGGCCAGGCAGGAACATGGACTCCACTCCCCACTGCTCCCCCAACTCCCATTACTGGCAAATCTCAACCAGAAGCCAGAGGAAAGGGGGCCTATTTATGCAGCTCCTGAAGATTAGCTTTGTAGGTCCAGAGCAGAGGTGGGAGGA
>CM053409.1:73093260-73160214 GCA_028644305.1 Xerus rutilus | reverse complement strand
GGTAGCTGTCCCCTCCACCTGGGTCCTGCAGTGAGGGTAAAGAAGAGCCCCAGCTGACCTGCAAAGGAAACGTTCCAAGAAAAGAAATGAACATGTCGTCTGTCCTGACAGACACCAGGCACAGTATGTAACCACAGTCCAGCTCTTCAGGCACTCCCAGCAGCCACGGCAGCTCCCCTCTAGTTGACCAAAACCACTCTGCAGTCTCTGCTCTTCCGAGTCCCGACATTTCACTGGACTATCGCTCCTCTTTGGGCCTAGGTGTAGAAAGAAATGGGACTTTAAAGGCTGCTTTATGTGTCCCTAGAGGGGCAAGTTCTCAAGGGTAAAAAAGCATGGGTGTTCTTTGAAGTGAGCTGCAGCACAGCTGTCTGCATTTGGGACTGGCAGCCTCACTTCCAGTTTCAGATGAGACCCTACCAGCAACAGCCAAGAATGTGCGCTGAGAAGACTTTGTTCTCTGTGTCCACCAGGGATTTCTAGCATGCCCTTCCCTTCCCTGCTGTGGTCACTTGTGCAAAGCCACTGGAGAGACTGTGCCTCATGAAGTTTGGTCACTGGTGCTTCACAGGTTCTCTGTGTACACCTGCCAGTCTACTTTGCCTCTGGTCTGATGTCTGTGTTGAGAGCTATGCAGGCAAACTCTCAGCAACTGGACTTTAAAAACGGAGTGGACAGGCTGGCACACTGCCACATGAGACAGAACTACACATGTGGAATTGGAGAAAGGTTGCCTGGTTCCACATCCCTTTAACTTTGCTTACCTGTTTGGAATGTCAGTTGGACCTTGATGCCACACAGGCTGACTATTGCTGCAGAAGCTGCAACCCCCACCCTCCTTCCTCTCCCACAGGCCCCTGAAACACAAGGGAAGGAGGAAAGAAAGCAGTTTGACACACTCTGAGCCCAGAGGGTGGTTCTCAAAGACTGGTACCTGGCTGCACAGCAATCACTGCACCTGGGAACTTGTTAGAAATGTGCATTCATGGGCCCTGACACCAATTCCTAAACAGACTCTCTGGGCTGTGGCCTGACCGTCTCTGTGTTAGTGAATCTTCCAGGTGATTCTGGTGCATACTGAAGTTTGAGAACTGAAGTTTGAGAACTGCTGTGTTCTGACCTCAGGAGATAGATGGCCTGTCTTCAAGAGGTAAAATGTCATTAGCTCCTCTGTGTCCTTTGGTTTAGCAAGAGATATCCACCTGCAATATAGTGTGGAATATCTCAAAATCCCAGTTGTCCCCCGGCCTACTGGGTCTTTTGTCTTAGCTGCAAGTCACAAGTGCCGGTTGGTGGTGGCAGCACCCAGGAGACACAGGCATGACAGCTATAAGTGAAGTCCTTTGTGTGGACAGCAACATCTCCAGCACCTCATGATAAAGAAGCACATACCGCACCTCTGTTCTGACAGAAGTCAATATGCACTTCCTAGCAGTCTTGAATTCTTTGGCTCTATATGATTTTAGAAACAATTTGAGCAATGGTTTCACTGTAGTTTATGAAATGCCTTTTTGTATGTCCATCAAGATACTTAGTATCTGGGTTCAATCCTCAGCACCACAAGAAGGTAAAAAAAAAAAAGAAAACAACAACAAAAAAACAATATCTGAAAGCTGAGCTCATCTCTTGCAGGTTTCCATTTATAAGATGTCATTCTGATAAAATGTGGGAAGTTTCCACATGGTTACACAATGGTGTCTCTGTCCAGAGAATGAAGTAAACAAAACCAGGGATCCCCTAGAGGAATGGTGGATCAATACCCGTTCCACCAGGTGGCGAATTCAGAGGGCCTTTGTGGTAATGTGTAGACTAGGGGAGAGAGAAGTTGTACTCTATCATAATTTAAAAAAAAAATTCGTTCGTTTTGGACAGCCACAGGGGCTAGACCGCCTGCAGTGGGTTTTGATAAACTAGGCAAAGGGCTCAGCCTAACCTGTTCTGTCCTGGAAAGGTCAGCAGCATTCTGTACACAGGCATGCACGAATGCTGCTGCCTCTTCTGGAGATGCAATAGGAGTGCTATGGACCAATCCGTCAGACTTGCTAATGGCTAAATTCCTGTTTTTCACTTGTTCAGGTGATTCTCTTAATTTTGTCTGATGGTACTGGATTGCTTGATGAAAGCCACTGGTTTCCTTGCACAGAACAGCCTGTGACTCAGGAATTATTATTATTATTATTTTGTCCCCTTTTTAGTGAAAAAGTTGCAACTCAATATTTTCCTCCCCTCCACTTTCAGAACCCTCATGGTATTCTGCACTGTGTTATGGTCCCAGAAAGGAATATGCTTGTGATTTGTACTCCAGTAATTTGCTTCCCCAACCCACCTAGTCTTTCTTCTTTGAGGGTTGGGACCTATGCCTGTTTGGCTTCCTTTTTCTTCCCCAAGAACTGCTTTGTGCCAATGGGACTGTGAGCTAGATGAAAAGCTATCAAAGCACTAAGGGAAGGAATCGATAGTAATATATGTAAGTGCATACATATATCACAAATGACAGGCTTATTTCTATGCAAGTTAAGATGTTCTCAGTGCCTCTAATTGGCACCCTGCCTAGCTGTGTGTGTGCATGCTCTGAGGGGATATTCAAGGCTGGACTTACCCTGTAAAGACAGAACGGACAGCTACCCATGGGCTGTGATTTGATTTTCCTTCAGGGACCTCTTCATGGCTACTCTAGCTGCCCAGGCCTCAAGTCTGCTGGGGATTCCCACATCAGTTACTTCTTTGCATGCAGGCACTAAAAGTTGTTTAAATGCAAATTATTTTCCGGGAGGTAGAGACATTATTATTCATTAATATCTGGGCTTTAATGAGTTTATCAGCTTAGAAGAGAATGTGCCAGGATCTTTGGATAATAGAAGCCAGGGAGATATGTTTTCATAATGACAGGTGGAAGAGGGAAGGGTTTAAGTTCTGAAATACTATAGAAACTATAGCTACAGACTCCAGGCATGGTGTGAACTACTGGTTACAAGGTAAGAAGTAAGATGAAAAAAGAGAAGAGGGAAGATGAACAATAAAATGCCTTCGCAAATCCACAGGTAGTTAATGCCTGGAGATCCTTTTGACTTTCTGAGAGGCCTATTTGCAGGAACCCCTGTTAGACATGAATGTGCTCCACCTGTGCTGTGGTACCACTGCTGCCTGGGACTTGCTCATTTATGAAACACTTAGGAAATGCCCAGGCACTGCAGGTGTATCAGGAGAACAAACCTGGCAAAACCCCTGTTCTTGTGGAGCTTACATTTTAGTGGTGAGATGGCAAGACACAAAAAAATGGGAATGTGGTATGTTAAATGGAGATAAATGCTATGGAGAAAAATAAAGCAACCAGAGGCTGCCATTTAAAATAAAGTGGTCAGAAGCTGGGTACAGTGGTGCATGCCTGTAATCCTAGCAACTTGGGAGGCAGAGGCAGGAGGATCACAAGGTGAGGCTAGTCTGGGTAATTTAGGGAGACTTTGTCTCAAAATAAAAAGTAAAAAAGGGGCTGGAGATACAGCTTCGTGGTAAAGCCCCTCTGGGTTCAATCCCCAGTACCAAAATGAATAAATAAGTAAATCATGGTCAGCGAAGGCTCCCTAGAAGGTGACAGTAATCAGTGAGTGAAGAGTGAGCAAGGCAGACAGATGTCAATGCAGAGGTCCTTTCAGGCACAGAGGACAGAAAATGCAAGACCCTGCATCAGGGCAGGCCTGGTTTATTTGTGAATATCAGGGTTTGGGGAATGGTCCATGTGATTGGATCAGAGTGAGCAAGGAGGAGAAGAACAGATGGTGAGATCTGAGCAGCCATGGGGGCTGCTGTTCACACAAAGCCCTTGTAGACTTTAACTTTCACCTTGAGTGAGAGGGTTTTGAGCAGGACAGTGATGTCATCCAACTTACAATATAATAGGCTATTGTAAAGATTGACAAATTTTTTCTGTAAAGAGCTAGAGTTGGTAAATGTCTTTTCAGGCTAGGAGTTCTCTGTTGTAACATCCTGACTATTCTGCTGTAGTACAAAAGCAGCCATAGGCAAGGTCAACCTGTGTTCCAATAAAACTTCATTCACCCAAACAGGTGGCCAGTCAGATTTGGCCCATGTTGATTCTCAAATGACTGCAATAATCCAGAGGAGAGAGAATTTTGGCTTGGATGAGATTTGTACCAATGAAGGTGATAAGGAGAGGTCAGACACTGGCTGTGTTTTGAAGGTAGTATGGGTAGGGTTTGCTGTCAGACCAAATGTGGGGTATGAGAAAGCAAAGAGTCAAGCACAACTCCACTTTTGATCCGGAGTAACTGGGAAAATGCAGTGACTGCTATGGAAATAAGAACAACTAAGAAGCAAAGTGAGCAGGGGGAAGGGGACCAGAATCAGTCTGGGATGGGAGAATATAAAATGCCTTTAGGATAAGGAATTGGATTAGATGTTCCCTCACTTCCCTGCCAGCTCTAATAATCTATGATCCCACAATTGTGAGACAATAACATCTACCCCAGCAGCTTCTGCTGTGACCACATTCTTCGGGGAGACCTTCCACACCACATTACTCCATCTTTCCCCAATGCAGTTGGTGATTATGCTGGCTAGAGATCAGATGCTGGAAGGAAGAAACACGGCAAGAGAAGAAGCAACTGCCAGCTGAAAGCAGCAGGGGGATTTGGAAGAGTGGCATAAATGGTATATGTGCCCAAGGAGGCTTAGAGGGCTTGAGGCAAATTGCTGCATATCTTAGTTTCCTAGAGGTTATTCTTAATGGAGGGTTGTCAGTCGACCAGGCTAAGAATGTTCAACTTATTCTCAAAGAAAAGCAAAGCTACTTATGCTTTACTTCTGCTCCTTCCTCGGAAGGGGCATACTTCAGTCATGTCATATTTGAGACATACCCTCTTCAGAGATTCCTTGAGCCATGTGTGGATCCGGAGAGCTTCCATATACCCACAGGAAACAGCCAGAGTCTTTGCCTACAGTGGTTTCTCCAGGCAATTTCCTCCCTCTGCTTTCTCATCTGTCCTCACTGGGAGCTAAGCTTTCCTCTGCCCAAATTCTTTCCATCCAAACAATGGCTCTGTGCCAGGGCGGGTGTTTGCTGGTTGAGGCCGGCAAGTCACATTGGGAGTGTGCTGATCGTAATATATTTAAAATATGAGCATTTATCAGAAGCAGCAGATGGAGGCAGCAGAGTGGAGCTCCCAGAACTGAGGGCAGGGAGTGTTTCATTCAAGTGTAAAGTGTGCACCATCTATACTCAGCTGGCACTAGCTCATAAAACCAGTGAAGAGAAGGAAAAAGGAAAAAAGGAAAAAAAAGGCCACCTTTGTGCTAGGTTTGGGAGGTCACAATGTTCCCTGACCTTGAGTCCTCGGTGCCTCAAAGACAGCATTCATTCTAGGATGGGAAGAGCAAACCTCTCTTTAATATTTTCTGCTTCCTTAAAGCCTACTCATTTTAATAAAATCTGAAGCTCAGAACAAATGGAAATATATATCATTTCACGTATGTATATGTGCATGAATTCCTTCAACAAATGTTTGTTACATGACTCAGTCATGCCAGAAGCAAGGAATACTCTGGGACAGAGAAGAGAAAGGCAGATATATTGTCATTCTTAAGCATTGGACATGTCAAAAGTATTTCAGTTCTGAATTTTTTACCACCGTCTTCACAACCCACCCTTAAAGTAAATATATTTGAAATCTGGTCTATGTACTATTTGAATTGAGAAGTATAAGTTTTATGGTAAATTTTCTCAGGGCACAAGTGCCAAACTCAATACAATGATATTAATTTCAAATCACCTGTTTGAGAAGAGAACTAAGATAGTGATACCTCATTTGCAAGGTCAATTTTAGCAGCTGATCTCAGGTCTGTAGGAAGTGTTCTGAGTCACTCAACAGTCAACAGAAATTATATCTGTAACAGTAAACATTTGAGGAAATGCTTGCCTTCGGTTATTTTGAGACTTATCACATATTTCTTCATTATTGCCTTTTTATGAAAGCCTGAAAACAGAAACCTCTGCATCATTATATGTGGAAGATATGGATCACATCCTCTGAAAATACCCTAGTCAGAATTAATTGCTCCTTCCCTTGGTACCACCAGGGAGGCATAATGTCACATTTAAATACACCAAGCTTTGTACTTTGCTGTTTCTCATAATACATTGTGAGTTTGTCAAAGGAAAGTATAGCTTAGTGCCTGGCACACAATTGGTATTGAACACATTGAATAAAAGACTAGAGTCTGTGCAGAAATACATGAGGTTATAAAGAAGAAAAAAGAGATTACCAAAAGTCCATTTTATCATATTATCTTCGGGAAGAAGTAGATATATTAGAAAAGATTCCATTTTAATGGATGACAATACCTTCAATCTACATACTCTCAGAGTTGTTCTTTCTATTTTATTTTATTATATCATTTTTTAAAGTCATGGATTCAATAGCCTTGCTGAACATTTACTTGGTTTCAGATTGCATGATTCCTGAGGGGTACAAAGGTGATTAAGAGACATTACTGCTCTGTAAACAGGCTCTGCTTTCCAAGGGCCCCTGGCCAGAACTAAGTTCCAGGGCCTACTAGAGCACCAGGAGGGAAAGAGCCCAGGAAGCACCAGTGGAGGGAATGGGGACTGTGCAAATTGAGAATGGAAGGGAGAAGCAGAGTGTGTCAGGCAGACCAGTGGTTCTTAGCAGGAAAGATACTGCCCCCTGGGGAAATGTGGAAACATTGGGGACATTATGGTTGGTCACTATTGGGAGGACAGCTCTGACATTGAGTGGATGAGACCAGAGATGATAGATGTCCTGCTATGCTTGGTTGAACTCATTCACAAAGAATGACTCTGCATCCAGCATGAGGTTTGAATGCACCACCAGATGTTCATGTAGGTGCAAACCTGGTTATAACTGTCTGAGCCCAACACTTAACTCATGTCACATAGGAACACAAAGCATGCATTGCACAATTTTAATAAAAACTCCATTCTCCCGAAACATGAGTCCCTGATGAATCAAAGGAGCACAGTGCTATGCTCTCTTTGGAACTTCTCCAAGTATCATTCACCATGTTGAAAAGTCACATCACTGGCTGTCTCATTGCTCATGGTACTTTTTTGCCAACATAATACACCTGAATCTGTCTTAATTTCTGCCTGTCAATCCCCAATGATTCTGGGCAAACATTTTATTCTGTTGTTAGTTTTTGAGTACAGTGAGATTTGAATTCAAGGTGCCTGTCCTATCAAAAAACAGGAAGATATTCAACTGGACTAGCATATGGACTTTTATTAAGAGCATTTGCATTTCACTACAGCAGAAACCATTCATATAGGAAGTTTCATTTGCCAAGCTACAGTGGATTTCCAAAGAGTGGAGGAAAAAAGTGCAGGCCCAAATCTAGGTCTCTCTCTCCTACTCACTTACACAATGCACATCCCCTCTCAGACTTCTCTTTGCTGTGCTCCCAGTTTATAGATGTTTGTATGGTAGTGGGTTTGAGGGGTCCTATAAGATCACAGGCCTGTTATCCCCATTCCTTACTTAACTGTGCCAAGCTCCACGAACACCATGAATACATGGTCTACATTGAGTGCTGGGGGCCAGGTCCTTGTCCATAATCTTCAACCATTTTATCTCATTCCATTTTTACAATAACTTTAGAGAGAAGCTTCATAGATGAGGAGACTAAGGCTATTGAAGTCAGATCCTTCAGCTAAGGTCATGTGGAGAGAAGAAAAGATAAATTTAATCCTGATCCTATTTCTTTTCTTGCTCCACAATTTCATTTCCTACTGCCTCTCCCAGTCATTGCAAGATGACAGCTATGCCTCCAATGTACTACGCTGCTTTTCTCCTCTGCACACACTGAGCGCTTCTGCCTGGAGTCCTCCTGGGTCTCTAAGAATCTTCCAAGCCTCCTGACTTGATGCCCTGTACACAATTCCCTGTTGGTGTATGGTGCTGCACTCTAACATGTTTCTAGTCCATGCCTCTGTCTTGGCTGTGGGCTTCTGAAGGGCAGGGCATGTCTTGGTCTTCTTCTATCATTGTGCCTGAGGCAGATGACTGGCCAGCAAAGGCTCTTGAACAAACTGCTGTGCACAGTCATGAATGGTCCTCTATAAATGTCACTGGTTGTAATAGCACCTGGCAAGCACAAACCTGTTTCTAAGGAAAGTAGATACTAGTCATGGACTAAAACAGTGACCTGGAAAATCATAATCTTTTAAAATATTTATTATATATATGTACAACTTTTTTTTTTTAAAAAAGTGGGTTTCACAGTGGACTCTTTCCTCGAAATTCCTAACCATTAATATTAGACAATGATTTAAATGTAATTTATTGGAAGTCAATACTTAATTTAAAATCTAATTCCTATTAGAATTTTAATAAATAATCACATTTAATAACTACTAATGACACTTCAGTATATAGAAACACTTAATTCTTTACCTAATTAATTTTTTAAATAAAACCAAATGGAAACAATGCCTCCACACAGAACTCTACACAGAACTCTTGACCAAGTTTCAGTTCAGTCTGCATCCTTGATTCTCTTTGTGTTGCTCATGTTCTCTGCTTTCCGTGCCTCTTTTCCTATGGTTTTTTAAGTGAGGTTTATGTGAAAGAAGGTCCTTCAGGCTTATAATAAAGTGTGTGGGGGGGATTGGTACTAATGTAAGAAAATAAAAGTATAATTACTTTTAATATGCAGGAAGATAATAAATGTATATAAGTAAGCATTTATATTTAAACATTAAATTCCATTGTGCTATAGCAAGTATTTAATTTTATCATGAACTTACAAATACTTGATATATTTAGAATGCTGTTTTCTGACTTTTAAGTCAGATGATATATTGGAACATTACTCTCTCTCTCTCCTCTCTCTCTTCCCTAAAACCACTGCATTAGTTTGACTCTTCAGGGAACAGTCACTCAGATAAATTCGACAAATACAAGTTTATTGTAAGATCGTCTCTCAAACTGAGGAGCCATATCTCAAGGGATTACCTGGCAGTTGGCCAAAAATTATGAGGAACAACTGAAACAAACAATGTTGTTTATCCTCTTAAATTGTTCATTTTAATCAATAGATTAAACATCATTTTTGCATAAAAACTAGTATAGATCTTTTAAGGAGGAAAATGCAAATTTCTCACAAAATTTTAAGGATCAAAACTACATGAGATTGCAAAGAAATGTTGAGCTTATGATAAGCTGCTTGGGCTATGTCCCAGACTGCTAGTACTACACTTTCTTTTTGCTTCTTCAGCTAAGTGGAAAAGTAGAATGAATATTGTGTAGGATCCACGCAGAAAAGGACAATTGCAAGAACTTCACAACAGGTAACGTGAGAGACTGAAACACTGTTCAAAGAACAGAGTTAGCCCAAACATCCAAGATGGCGCTAGCAATGAGTTATTTCGGCACCCGCCAGGCAGCAGAGAATTTCATCCTCTGCTCTTAGGTAACTCTGACAAGGGTCTGTACATCTACTCCAACAGTTTTTATGCCCACCAGCCAACTATCTTTTTCACCCTCTGAATTCCCTTTGGTTTTGCTTTCTTATAGCTTTTGCCCACTGATTTTAGTATATTTAATGTCCTCTCATAATTTCTGTGGCCAACTGGATGTCTTTTGCTTCTAATCCAACTTCTAAAGGCTCAAACCAATTTGTGTATTAAATGTAAACCACCCCAAAAGAGGGGAACTGATTACTTCAATTAATCACCATTATCTTTACTTCGATATAGATTTTGTGCCAAGCTATTCCAGAGAGCACCCACTAGCCTATATGCTGTTTGTCCTTCAGTTTCTGTCCATTTCTGATAAGGGAGGCTGTCCTGGGGATGGAGTTGCAGACTTCAAAGATTAAGGTCATGTCAGCTTGTGGATTCACCATGGCCAGGTTTCCTCTGAAGATTGGAAATATGCCTTGGGAATTTTGATTGTTTTCTTCTTTGAAATATCACTGAGGTCTGATTCCTCCAGAAGGATGAATAATTGATAAAACCAGATAAAGATATGAAGGCTTTGCATTGAAACCAAAATTCTGAACAATATTTTATGGAATTTTAAATAATGAAATCTCTATTTGAGGGCATATCCTGTGTAATGGAGGTGTCCTTCCTTTTGTTTTTGTTTTCTTAAAAAAAAAGTTTTGTATTTCAGTTACAAATGATTGAGTTAAACAGACTCATTCTTAGCCTACCCACTCTATTGGTTGATACAAAACTTCTCATCTTAGTCCTCTCATCTTAGTGTTACTATAATAAAATGCTTGAGACTAGGTGACTTATAAAGAACAGAAATTTATTTTTCAAGTTCTGGAGACTGGAAGTTCAAGATAAAGGCATCGGCAGTTTCGGCAGATGCTAAGAGTCTGTTCTCTGCTTTTGAGATGGCGCCTTGTTGCTGCATCCTCTGGAATGGAGGAAGGCTCTGTCCTCATGAATCAACAGACCTTGCTGGCTTCCCCTTCTTGGTGTATCAGTAATCATGCCTATGGAATGAAGTCTTTACAAAACCCCCAAAAGACAAGGTTTGGAGAACTTACGGTTAGCTGAACGTGTGGAGGTTGCTGGAGAGCAGTGCCTGTGGAGAGGACATGGAAGCCCAGCACCCATCCTCCCACACCTCACCATATGCACATCTTGATCACTATCCTTGGAATATCCTTCATAATAAACCTGTAAATGGAAGCCAGTGCTACCCCGGGTTCTATGAGCCCCTCGAGCAAATTAAACCTAGAGAGGGAGTTTGTGGGAACCTGAGTTTTAGCCATTTGGTCAGAAGTGCAGGTAAAACAATCAGGGCTTGTGATTGGCATTCAAAAAGAGGGGATGGTGTTGGAGACTGAGGCCCCCCAATCTGTGGGATATGATGTTATTTCCAGGTAGATAGTGTCAGAATTAAATTGGATTAGAGGATGACCTGCTGGTGTCCACTGCTGCAGAACTGATGGCTTGCTTGCTGCTAGAGAGAAATTCCTACACCTTTTGAGGTCCTAGAAGTCTGTGTTGATTGTGAAGCGAGAGCAGAGGGGAAACAATCAGTGTTTTTCTTCATACACAGGCATTAAGTTTCAGTGTGAATACTGGAAGGGACAAAAACATTCCAACTACAGCATCTCCCTTGATTGGCTGATTAATTGATTGATTGGAATCCTCTCTACAATTTCTCTAACCTACTGCTGGAACTCAGGGAAAAGGTGTGTTTCACACAGAGAGCTCTCCAATTTTTAGATAATTATTTCTTACATTAAACCAAAAATAGCATTCTTATAGCTGCTCCAATGTTCTCAGGTATTTCCTGTGGAACCATACAGAAAAAAAGTCAATTTCTTCCCTAATGCAATAACCATAAAGTCTGTTATCATTACTCCTGAGTTTTCACTTTGCTAGACAAAACAGTCTATTCCTCGTTAAGTGGCTTTAAGACACTAAACTACCTAGTCACATTTTTTTAGACACATTCTAGTTTGACAATGTCTTTAAGGAATAAATTATGTTTGTTATCTCTCTGTCACCATAACAAAATACTTGGGGTAATTAATTTATAAAAAGAAAGGGTTTATTTTGCCTCATGGTTTTGGAGTTTCTGGTCCAAGATTATTCTCATTGATTTGGGTCTTTGGCAAGGGTGGCACATCATGGCAAGAGTGTGTAGTGGAGCAGAACTCTCACCTCATGAGCCAGGAAGAGAAAAGAGACAGGCAGAAACTGAGTTCCCACAATCTCCTTTGAGGTTATACTCCCAGTGACCTAGGGTTATTCCACTAGGCCCCACCTCCCACTTCCCAGTAGCACTACCCTAGAGAATACTGGAAGGGACAAAAGCCTTGATCACACAGACCTGGAGAAACATTCAACATCCAAAGCAGTGAAAAAGTGTTTAAATATTTAAAAATAGATATGCTTTGCCAATGCAGAAAGTGATGGGTACAACTTTGCCCCCCACTAATTTCAATTTCATTTAATGCATCCTAAAATTCGTATTATTTTTTAAAAGTAATATCCCATTTTTGACTCTCATTGAACTTTAAATCTTTTTCAAATGAACTGCTGTCAATCTAGGGCTTTATTACCTTGTATTTAAGTAGTTGATTCTTTGAACTTAGATGCAAAATTTAACATTTAACCTTATTAAGTTGTATATTGTTAATTTCATTCCATCATTCTCCTTTCCAAGGTCTTTTGATTCAAGTTTGATTCTTTAATATGGCTTATCAGTTTTTTCTCCAACTTTTGGTCATTTATAAATTTGATAGGCCAAGTTTATATTGGAATTTACCCAATTCACTGATTAAAATGTTTATAATTTCAGGAGAACAGAAAATTACCTTTAAAAATCATCTTGAAACTTGAATGTGCCAAAGAATGACCTAGAACTTTTGTTCTGATCCCAAGTCCCATTTCCTGGAATTTTGATTCAGTAAGTTTGGGATGTGATTCCAGGAATGTGCATTTTTAACAAGTACCATATGTGATTCTGCTGTTTTTGGTTTTAGGCCACACTTTAGAAATGTCTTCATAAATTTCCTATAGAAGTTGACATTAATGTGTTCCTTAAATTTAATGAGGTTTTGTGGTTTTCTAGTACAGTGCTGGATGTGGGATTGATACTCACTGAATGGATGAATGAACGAAAGAAGGAATAGGGTAGAAGAGGTTCTCAGTTAATAACAGCTCTACTTTTTCCATTTTAATCATAAAGCCAATGAAATAATATTTTCCAAACACTCTGTGTAATTAAATTATATTATGTCTTTGATGTTCCCAAGTAGAGAAAAAAAAGAGGTTTATTTCGCATGACCTATTCTTAATGAACATATGTTTTCTCTTAGTGATCATTGCTTTTCTTTCCAAGGGCTCACAGATCATATATTTAATTCTCTGTCTAGAATTTCATTGAGAATTAGTAATATATCAAACCTCAGAGATCTCTCTCTGCTACTTCCTGCTTTACTTTTAAGAAACTGGGGCTCGGGTTTAGTGCTTGAGTTATTGGCTCACCTTCAGGCCCTGCTGGTTGTCTCTATGTCTTAATATGTTTGCAGATAGTTAAGAACCCCCTGAACACTTCACAAGGACACCTTTCTTAGTGTCCACTAAATTTATATTTTTGAAAACTTCTAAAACTCACAGAACAATTCAAAAAGTAATACAATGGTCTTGACCTAGATCAACAATTTAACTGTTAGTGTTTTTCCATATTTGCTAGATTTACTTTTCTTCCCGAACCAATAGATTGCGAGGTTTCTTTTGTTAGTATTTTTTTAGTTGTAGATGGACAAAATGTCTTTATTTTTTTTATTTTTTATTTTTTTAGATTTTTTTTTTTATTTGTAGATGAACACAATGTCTTTATTTTATTGCTTTGTATGTGGTGCTGAGGATCGAACCCAGGGCCTCACGCATGCAAGGCAAGCGCTCTACCGCTAAGCTACAATCCCAGCCCCAATATCTTTATTTTTTTTATTGCTTTGTATGTGGTGCTAAGGATCGAACCCAGAGCCCCACACATGCGAGGCAAGCATTCTACCGCTGAGCTACAATCCCAGCCTGATTGCCAGGTTTCTTTAGTTTCCTTTTCTCTACAACAATTTCTTTACCCTGTTTTCTTTGCCTTTTAGGAAGGGAACCTGAAATCTCTGAGTATCCTTCTTTTTATGTTTGTTTATTCTTTTTCAATTTTGGTTTATGAAGCACATAAAGTTTAATTAAATAATAACATTAAAGAGGATTTTAAAAAAGCAAACTTTCACATTTGGTCCTAAGCAGGGATGGGAGTGGCACATCATGGTGTTTACCACCAATATTCAGGAAATCAGAGAAGATTGGGAGGAAAAATTCTAGACTGCTGTGAAGTCTAAGGAAGCTTCACCAAGGCCATCAGGGATTTCTCCAGACAAAATCTGCTATCAGATCAGTCGCCCATCTCCCAAGAAGGGATGTGCCTGAGTATCGCTCCTGGCTCTGCAGTGGGCTGGGAGAAGCCGGTGGGAAGAGTAGCCTGGGCACAAATGCAAAGATGGCTTTTAGATCCCAGCCCCTGGGTCTGCAGGAGACCTCATGGTGACCTCATGGTGATTCTCATGGCTGCCTCACTGCAAGGGCCCTCTCTGTTCTCCAGGTGACTCTCTTCCAAGTGATTGCAGGGGTATGAAGGCCTGCCTTTTGCCCTAACTCTGGACATTCTGGAGCATTCCAATGAGGCTTTGTCAAGATTTTACCACAGCTCAGCCTTACTCTGTTCAGTTCTGCTTCCTTCTTTTCACTGTTCCTGTGACTGAATTTGGGAGCACTTCCTGATCAAACTCCTGTGCACCCATTTACAAGTGCTGTTCCCAGCTCTCACTACCTGCTTAACAGATGGAACCCTCACAAGGCTATGAGGTAGGTGCTATCACACCCCCATTCTACCCATGAGGAAATGGAGGCACAGAGAGTGGCTCAGTGACTGTCCCAAAGTACTCACACAGCTGGGAAGTGGAAAATGCTTGCCTCCAAGGTAAGCATTCTGACTCCCTGCAGCCCCCTTGTCTGCTACTTACTGTGTTTCTCTGTGACACAGAGATTCCCGTTAGCATACTCAGTATTCTAGTTCTAACATAATTTCAAAATGCTTTCCTAAACAAAGATGTAGAGGAACTTCCTGGAGATTTAGCATAAGAGAGGATTTGTCCTGATTGTGTAAGAAAGGTATTGTAGGTAAAGGCAGTGCTCACCTGAATCTTTATTCTTTCCTATGGCTTTAGCCCTAACCTGCCCAGTTTATCTCCAAGAACATGATACACTTGCCACTCCCAGTCTGCAAAAGGAAAAACCGTGTGTAGCACAAAGAACAAAATGAGAGATAAATAGTCTCCTCTTCCCTAAGACGAGAGTGAGTTCTTATTCCCTGACCTATTTGAGTGCATGTAGCATTCAGAGCTTGTATAATGTAGCTAAATCAGCCTATTTAGTATTTATGCAATCTGCTCTGTTTTCAACAAGCTCTTAAGATGTGACTTATCCAGAAATCTTCTTAAATCTGCAAGGTTGCAGCAGCCATCTCTATAGGGAGACTGAAGGAATTATCAAGCTCATGGTTGCAATTTAGAGTGGGAAAATCTTTCCACTCTGATGAGCTCTCATGCCAATGGTGGGATGACCAACTGACCTGGTTTTATCTGGGGTTGAAAGCTTTGCCTTGACAAGAGACTTTCTTTGCTGAAACCAGGAGAATCCTGAGTAAACTGGGACAGTTGGCCACCCTACAATGGACACTTTATCACTCAGCCCTGTTACATACAGGAAACATCTGCTTCTCTATTGTAGATACTTTTATTATTTCCAAAAATATTCATATGTTATTATTAATGAGAAAATTGCTTATAGAAACTATGGAAAGAAACGAAGAAGAAACTAAAAGCTACATATGAGCTCATAATACAGTGGTTACTATTTAAACTTCTCAACAACTTCCATGAATTTTTTTCTGTGTATATACATATATTTTATAGATCTAAAATTGTGCATTACAAACAGTTCTGTATTCTGATTTTCAGCTAACATGTAGGCATTTTCCCATGTCAAAGAATATCTTTTGAAAACATCACTGCCATGGTTGCATAACGTCCACTGAGGATGTACTCTATTTAACTATTCTCCTATTGCTCAGCATTTAATTTTTGCTATTAAAGATAATGCTGCTGAGAACATCTTTTGGTTTTTATGATTCCTTTTGGAGAAATTTCAGGACCTTATTGGGTAAAAAGTTGGGGCTTAGTTACAGCTACTGAATCCTCCTAAAATGGTCAGAAAGGCTGTCCTTAGCAATGTTGATGCCCAATCCAATAAACTCCTGCCAGCATTGAGAATTTTTTCAATCTCTACCAATATTATAGCTGAAAAGGAGAGCTGTCCTAAATACTCTTTCTTTACTAATGAAGTTCAAGTCTCTTTCATATCTTTCTCAGCTGATTTTTCCAGAAATTATTTGTTCATTTATTTTTTTCAGATTTTATATTGAGTTGAAATGTCTTTCTTCTCATTTGTATAGACTCTTGACAAATGATGATAACTCTTTTTATGTGTCATACTTGTTTCAAATACTTTTCTTGACTTTGACTTATAGTTTGAAAGGTGTTTTAAAAATAATGAGTCAAAACTTTTATATGTTTCTAGTCTTTAAGGAGCACCTTAAACCCTGTACACATGTGCCTACGCACCCCTGGTGAGTGTCTGTGCTTTCCTATAAAGGCATCTTATTTCTTCCATTCAGAGATCATCCACACTGACTTAAATTATTTTGAAATTCTTGGAAAAAAATATGTGTCACATATGTAGAATTCTAAAGAGGAATGGTACCACACGAATCCATCACCTAACACGTAGGAGCTAGAATATACCACTACTATGAGTCCCTCCATAGCCAGAGAGCACAAACTTTCCCAAGATGGAACTGTCATCCTGCTTCTGCCTTTATCATTTCCTTGCTGGTAAAAAAACTAGTTTTATCACAAATATGTTTGTGCCTCTTAGCATATGTTTAGTTTTCATACTTTTGAGCTTTACAGAAATAGCTTTACAAAAATTCATCTTATCTTTTCTTCTGTCTTGCTTTTTTCATTAAATACTATATATACATTTTATCCATATTTTAAGGAAAGATACAATTCATTCATTTTCACCACTGGCTATTTCATTTCATGAATATGTGTACATATTCTTGGTGCCTATGTGTGAGAATTTATCTCTGGAGTTTTCATGTGGGAGTGGAACTGCTGGGTTGGAGTGTCTGTGCCTGATCAATTTTACAAGCCAGGGCTAAATTGTTTTCCCCAGTGGTTGTACTAATTGCATTCTCAACTGCAGAGAATGAGATTCCTGTTGCTGGGATTCCTTGCCAATACTTTGATATTTTCAAGTATTGAAGTCTGGTAGCCATTTTTCACCCAGTAGATTTGCACCAGCTTTTTAGGCTTGTTTGTCCAAATTCTTAAGATGGAAAATGACTTCTCAGAAACAAATCCAACTTCTTTTTGGTTGTCTTTCCAGTTTCTCCTTGGCATCAGGCACTTAACCAGCTATTCATAACTCGTGGTATTGGGCTTAATGTTCATCCCTGAAAAGAGGCCACATCAGCTGGGACAAGTGACCAGCAGATTGAGTTAGGAATTAGGATGCTCCTCTATCCCTGAAGCTAATGCAGAGCATGCGTGTGAATCACGTCACCTCTCAGCATCCTATCTGCTTGCTGGGGACAACAGAGCTGACCTTCCTCCCAGCCCTGCTGTAGAGCACTTTGAAATCTTTGGATGAAAAGCACGACAAAAGCTCCAAGTATGATTGTTACCTGTGCCAGCAACACTAGAAGACAGCGTAAAAATAGGAAGCAAAGAAAATTTCATTTTATAAAAGCTTCAGTGAGAAAATTGGCTGGTCAGAATGTCATTCCCTGGTTTTGGTTCTCATGGATGTAGACTTTTATAAAATTAAAAGGAAAAAAAATAAATGTACACATTTTTGTCTTGATTGCCCCTCAGAAGCCCTTTGATCATCACCATTCCTGTGACACCAGGTGAGTCATTGAAGTGGAGGAAGATTGATGCCTGAGGAGACTGTGTCAAATCAGTTCTTTGTAGTTGCCCTCACGATTTTGCCTTTCATTGCAAGGCATCGAAGCCACACAGTCTGAGGGGATGTTACACAGTGAAGATTGGGAAGATTGGTGTCTAAGTCTCGACACCATTACACACAGAAGCTAAGACTCCTCCAGCGGAAACAGATCATCCTTCAAACCTGGCCCACCACCCTGTCTCTCGTCTCTACTCTGAAGTTCTCAGATCCTCCATCCTGTCCTTAACATTTAAGAACATGAGAGATGCAAAGAGGAGACCTTTGCAGCAACCTTGGACACATTAGGAACCTCAAGATAAGGAAAGTACTCTAAACAATGACTTAGTCATAATTATAATAGCTTATGCCCATCCTAGTCTAATGCTCTCAGTGAGTTGTGCTGGGCTGTAATCACCTTTATTTATAATTGGATGGGCTGTGGAGACAGTTACAAACCACAGAAAAGACATTTCATGCTCTGAGCTTATTGCCTGGTAGGACACTCAGATAATTCAGGATGGAGATCTTGAGTCTTATGCTATGTCTTTACAACTCAAGTTTTTTCTTTTCTTTTTTTCCTTTTGGAGTTTTAAAAAGTCAAAACTGCACAGGATGATTTGGTTGCTGCACCCTACTGAGAAGCTGAGAAAGTAAAAGGCAAGGGGGTGTAGCCTTGGGCTCGTAAGGGGGACGTGAGTGACGTGTGTCCACCCACAGCAGCTGTTCCATGAAGTTATGAATCATATTGTACTTGACTCCTAATTTCCACCCAGAAAGGGAAAGCTACAGAGCACTATTGAATTGTTTTGTTCGGAAGTTTCTCCTAGAGAGGGTCCTCATAGTGCTTTGTGAAATAATTTGCATTGTAATTGGCATAGTTAAATTATTGCCATAGAATTTACATGGTGTGACTCCAGTAAGAATACTTTCCATTAGGAAATACTCCTTAGGAAAAAACGTCCACTCTAGTATCCAGTCCGAAGACAATCTCTATTTATTCTATTCAGTGACCCCGTGAGAAGGGTCATTCTCACTGGATTTTCAATTGCTTAACTGAAGAAATTAGTTGAAAAGTGGAAATCCAACCTGCTGATAGTTTCTTTATCTGCCCACACCTAATAATTGGTTTGACAGATTTTTCCTTTAAATCGACAGATTATTTACACTTCTGTGAATTACAATGTTGCTGGGTCTTTCTTTTAAAAAAAAATGGTTTTTTTGAGAGAACTGTCCACAGTCAGGCTCAAATTTCGTTCCCAGATACATAATTCTTGTTTGTGTAATATGGATTCTTAACAATTGCAGAGTAATGGATTATCATGCAGCCTTGAAATGTCCTGCTGATGGAGACAATGGTAGCATGTTACGTACAAAAGAGTATAAAAAGGTATGAAATTATATTCATATGTGTGTGCTATGGTTTGACTGTCTCCTCCAACACTCTTGGTGAAATTTAATTTCCAATATAACTATTAAGAGGTGATACCTTTCAGAGGTGATTAGGTCAGGAGGACTCCACCCTCATGAAAGGATTCCTATTATTATCATGGGAATAGAATAGTTATCCTGGAGTGGGCTCCTGACAAAAGGAAAAGTCTGGCTTCTTTTTGCCCTGTTGCTCAACCTTCATGCTCTCTCTGTCTTGAACTTGCTCTCTTGCCCTGGGCCATGTTGTGAGACACTGTGAAGACCCCGCCAATGCTGAGGCCGAGCTCTTGGACTTCCTAGCCTCCAGAACCATAACTCCCACCGTTCAGAAAACTCAGCCTGTGGTATTCTGTTCAGCAGCAGAAAACAGACTAAAACATCATGAGTTCAAGTACATAAATTGTGCACATATGAGCATGATTGAAAAAAGAATATGGGGAAAAGACACAGATGGTAGGATTGTGAGAGTTCCCATCTCATTGTTTTCTCTTGTTTTCTAATACTCTTACAATATTGCTTATGTAATAAACATGATTGTAAAAATATTCAGTTAAGTGTAAGAGAAGACATGTCATGAAATTAATAAAGTGTAAGTTATAGGTCCGTTCATATGTGTGGCCTATGAGTGACTGGGTTGCTAAGAGTTACAGAGCTCCAGGTGGAGAGAATAAGCCTGCATACAATCAGGAAACATTTCTATGTCAGCATTTCTGGTAAATCACTTGTAGAGACTGCAGAAGAAAGGGACCTAATTCTCTAGCACTCCTGCAATTTTTCATGATATCATTTCTCATTCTAAGTAAATACTCACTTTCAGGCCTAATTTTACATTTGTAATTCTACATTTTTTTTTTCCTTTAAGAGATCTACCATAAGCATCATGTCTCATGAAATCTGAAGGTGCCTTTGGTTTGCTGGGGCATCCAAACACCAGCTGAGCATTATGAATTGTAAGATCCAATGCTGGTTTCCATCCTTGACTTTTCCTAAGAATCATTGTCAGTGCATTGGACAACCTGCTCCTGTGCTTGAAGTTTCTCCATCACTACATTCTCTCATTTCACTTATGTGTCTTCTCAACTGTTCTCAGTTCTTAGAAGAAAGCAGCTTGAAGTACCAGTTCAAGATCTCAGGGTAGGAAGGACAGTGAAGGTCATGTCTAGTCATTTGCCTAATACTTGATTCTTGTCTTCAAGTGATCTCTAGGCCTGAGCTTGATCCCCTGACCTGAGGCAACCATTAGAAGACTCTTCCTTGTCTGGAGTCAAAATTGGTTCATTGCTGTTGACATTACTCCATGCTTATGGGTTCAATAGACCAAATTAACCTTTGAGATGAAAATGGCAGAGGGGAGTGAGAAGAAAGGGACTTTAGTTGTCTCTCCTTTCTTATTTCTCTGCTAGGCACTATTATGGGTTTTAAGTATGGTGTTTCATATAATTTTTATTGTTGTTATTATTATTATTGGATCATCATCATCATCATCATCATCGTCATCTAGGGTTGCCAGATTTAGCACACAAAAATGGAAGATGCTTAGGAAGTTTGAATTTTATAAAAAAATAATTTTTAATGTAAATATGCACCCCCAATGTGAAATTAGTTTGTTCTTGGACAAGAGCTACTGGACCCTATTAATATTCCCATTTTGGAGCTGAGGAAACTAAATGCCAGAAACTAGCAAGTAGCAGAGCTGGAATTCAGGCCCATGTCTTTGACTTTAAAGCATTTTAAAATTTTTTTTCCCATCACTATATCATATAATTATATACTATCTATTTCCCATCTATCCCAAGAAAACCAGAAAACTTTTTTTTTCCTTAGAGAAGAACAACCGCAGCTCTAAAACCCAAAACCAGCACATGTATTCTCAGCAAAGAGAGGACAGTCCCCAGGAAACTACTGGTTCATTTAGTGTCACAGATAGAATTCTTGGTAAGAAATTACAAAGATTGTTAGCTTGGTGTGAACACAGGAAATGCGAAACCTCCCTGAGAAACAACAGGGGCCTGAAAGCCCTTTTCACCAAAGCATCTATTTTCCAAGCCTCTGGAAAATACCCTCCCTCATCATGGTGGCAGTGGGGAAGGTAGGCTGGGACCCTAGGGCAGGCCTTTTCACCTGATGTCCCTGGAACCTGAGTCCTACTCAAATTTCCCTGTCACCTTTGAGTGCTGATTTACTTTCTCCTCCCATTCTACATGCTGCAGAACTAATTGCCTGCCTAATTGCCAAAACTAATTGCTGTGACATTCATTGCTCATCTGCTCCCTTGTCTGGCTTGAGTTTGGACAGGTGGCTCCTGTGAAAGCAAGGGTGGAATAATTCCTGTTTTGGAGACAGGGTGCTTCAGATTCATGGCTTCAGAGGAGGTGGACCAAAAAAACTAGCTTCCTCATTGCAGAGAAGACAGTTCTTGACAGGGGTTCGCCATTTTCTGGCTGGAGATGAGGTTGCTTTGACTGTCAGTCCATGAAGTTGTACTTCTCAGGGAATTTCTCTCTTCCATTGAGAATTTAAAATTAGAGTTGCTGATAAAGAAATTGAGATCCAGAGAAGGGAGACTGCTTCTCCCATACCACACAGCTCCCTTACGGCAGAGCTGTATCTGGGGCTCAGATTTCCCAACTCAACAGCCCAAGATGTTTTCTACTGCTTCATCCTGCAATTGTTGAAATTACACTAATTACTTTTTTACATTTCCTTATAAATGTTAATAATCCACTTTGAGTAGCTTTTCCTTACTGGTAGCTAGAATAATAGCCATTAATATTTATTGTTATTATAAACTCTTTTCATGCCTTATCTCATGTAATCCTCAAAAAAAAAAAAAAAAAAAAAGAAAGAAAGAGCCAAAAAAAATCAATATCCTTATTTTAAATATGGAAAAACTGAGGGGCAAAAAGCTTCATAACTGGCCTCTGCCTGATGCCAGAGTCCCATCCTCTTAAGCCCATGAATTTGTGTCAGAATCCTGCTGACAGCTTTTGAATTATGATACATGGAAAAATTTGTGAGAACTGTTTGAAGGCTGAAGCTGGAGCAACTTGAAACTAATCAACCAGATCATTCAAATTGTTGTGTAGAGCCAGGAATCAGCACATTCTCTTTTCTCCATACTGCTGAGATAAATACAAACGGATTATACTCCAGTTTGTGATGAACTCAGAGAATTCAGGGAGAATTCCAGGGATTTGCTGGGCAGTGGAACAGACAGTGGTAGGTTGGGGGCAGAGACCTGAAGCTCAGTTCCGGATCTGGCCCTAGCGAGATGTGCGGCCCTGGGAGAACCTATGCACTTCAGTTCTCCAGCTCTAAAATGAGATTAGACTCCACAGTCTCAAAGACAGGCACTATACTATGCCTCTCCTGTGGCCTTTTCAAGATGGAAGTGCACAATGGCAGAGGCCTGTAGGAACCTTCAGGATGGCTTTCCAGTGGCTGCAAATAAGAGTTTTATTGTTTGGTTCTTAGTCTATTCCCCACTCTGTGACAGGAAGAATAATAAAAGCAATGGCACTATTGTGTGAAATAAAGGTTTTCTCATCCAGAAGAAAACTATGGCATACACAACAGCATATCATTTGGAAGCTCAAAAAGTAATTAATTGTATAATTATTCATTGAACTTGATAGGAAATGTGAATTTTGATAAGAGAGAAAGACTGAGGGTTAAAAGTGAAGATTTTAAAAGTTGTAGATTTCATTGGTAAAGATAATTAGTGTAGAGAAAGAAAAAACTATTTTAAATGGATTTTAAAAGGAAAGTCTAGGTGCAATTGGAAGGAGTTTAGTAGCCCCCAGCCAAGAAAAAAAAAAGCTGTCTTCATGAAAAACAGGGATTTTGAAATAAAAAGTTTTCTTATCAGTTGTCTTGTCAATTCTTCTAGGTAATTTCATGAGGCTTCTGTGAACTTTGAGCTTCCAAATTTCACATGAGGGGAGAATGGTAAAGTGTAGATATAAAAAAGTTAACTTTTTAGTAGAAACCTCCTTTGCAGGATGTACCATGGCAGCCTGGTAGTGCTGGAAACTTCTGGAAGAGGCCAGAAGATGTGGATTTGATGCCCTGTTCTACTTGCTTCTAAGTGACCTTGGGCAAGTCTGTTCTCTAACAGGCCCTCAGTATCCCCCTATCTGCCTGCAGCTCTGGAGTTGAACACATCTGAAGCCCTATTCAATATTTGCATTACTAATTGTAGAGCATAATAAAAAAACTTGATAGTGGTTTACTGGCAATAAGTCATTAGGGGAAAATCCAGGAAATCTATTTTAGAAATGATATGTGTTGATATGGTATAATGAAAATGCTCATATTTTTAGGTAGAAGAATTCTGCTAACAGAATCAATTTTAGAGTAGCTTGATATGCTCTTACTGCTAAGAAGAAGCGAATACATATCTTCTTCCTCTTCTATTTCTTGTTTTGCTCATGGGAGTGTACAAATTTTCTGACAAAACAGAATGTTGACCACTAAAAGCCTGAATCTCTTGGAGCAGTAGTTCTGTAGCATTTGGGGGTGTTCAACTGTAGCATTTGGGGGTGTTCAACTCTTTCTCATTCAAAACTTCAGGTGGCTAGGTGGCCACATGGAGGGGAAAAATATTCTGTTCCCCATTTCATTCTCAGAAGCAGGCACAGTTGTTGATCTTATTATCTCACAATCTGGAGGCTAGATGTCTGAAGCAACATGGCTGGTTTCTTCTAAGTCCTCTATCCTTAGCTTGTAGATGACTGTCTTCTTCCTATCTCTCTTCCCATTGTCTTCCCTCTATACCTGTCTCTGTGCCCAAGTCTCATCTTTTTATAAGATAACAGTCTTATTGGATTAGACATCCTAGAAACCTCAGTGTAATTTGATTCCCTCTGTAAATATCCTTTCTCCAAATCAAGTCACCTTCTTAGACACTGGGGATTAGGACTTCAACACATCTTTTTTTGGTGCAACTCAACCTAAACCAATAACCTATCTCACAAAAGGAGGTTTCCTATAACTCTCTGTTGCCTGGAGTCAGTTCAGACAGTCATCATCTTCCTACACACAAAGGAGAAAAGAGCTCGCCGTGGGCATTTGCTATGGCAGCAGGAAATTGCAGTAGCAAAGCATTTGAGAAAGCACCTGCATAATTCAGTTGTGGCAGCAACTACATTTGCTCCCAGTACCCCTGGCTAAGCTGCTCCATGTTGGGGATACAGCATGTTCAGCATGGTTACTGGGAGCCAAGTTAGAGCTCCAGCTGCAGGCTGGGTGTGACCCATGAAGTAACTGGCAGAAGCTGCCTATCAAAAGGAAACACCTGCCACAGACAGTTTACTGAAGCTTGTGAAAATAAAGGTCGAGGGCTCTGGGCTGTGCCATCACCATTATTCCGGGGCAGAATGTATGTATCAGTTCACAATGCCATGAAAGAAACTGAGAAATCCGAGATGGTGAGTCCTGTCTTACAGAGATAATAAGCCACTGAAGTAGTTCCAGGGAGCCAGGGGAGCTGGGATGGAGCAGCAGTGAGTAAACAGGACTAGGGATATAGGAGGGGCTGGACCCAATGCTGTAGTGCCTTGTCTCATTCCAGATATGTGACTTAAGACCTGTACACGTATGCATGTGCATGTGTGAGCGTTTTACATGTGTGCATAGGTGTGAACATGTACGTGCCTATGTGTGTATGTGCACTGGTGACTGCATTGGAGAAGCACTGGGAAAGGGAGGGAAAAGAGAGTGTTGAAACCATGACAGGTTAATAAGCATCTGAAATATTTAATTACTACAAAATGTTCCCAGGCTTTGTCTACACTCATCTTTTCCAAACTGCAGGTTATAGCTCAGGAGTCAGTTGTGAAATCAATTTAGTCATGCAGGAGGTTTTCACTTGGGGATGCTGGATGCTGCTCCCCCAAGAAGCTCAGGGGCAGGACTGTTTTCCATATAATTGACTTCCTTTGTAATCCTATGGGTTTTGTTTTATGCATTTTAAAAATACTCCAAGAAGGGATCCATAGTTTTCACCACACTGGGCAGAAATTGCATACATAAAAAGAGATTACAAATTCCTAGGTCAAAACTAGCATTATAAAAAGGTTATTAAGGCAGAATAGGATTAAAATGAAATACAAATTTTTAGTCCTACATATAATGAGGGTAAATATTGTTTGTGAAACTTTTGTTTCAGGTACACAAATACGTGTGTATAAATAGACATATGTATGTGGTATAGAGAAAGTTATCTGCACACACATTTCTTTTTTTTTAACACATATTCATTTCTAATTGTAGAACATGTTAAAAAAAATTGCTAGCCACTGATCGGCAGTTTACTAGACATTGAGACAAAGACTAATCATTTTTAAAAATTATAAGTGAGGAATATGATAAGCCATTCAAATTTTGGAATGAAGGGCTCTGCTTTTATGCAAGCGTCTGCCTTTGTATGCTCAGCATAGACCCATTCCAGCCAGCCTCCAGGTGGATGGCGACCAACTGCCCCTAAACACAGCCCATAAGGGATGGCTGTGTCTCACTCTGCCTCTTTGGGGCCTGTGTTAATTGGAGAGTCTCAGAGACACAAGTTAATTTCCGTGGCTACCACGCTCTAGAAAGTGTTAGAAGCAGTGTTCTTGCGTCCTGGGTGGTGTGTCTTCCTGTTACTGCTGGCAGGAAGTTTGTTCTTCTATGCAAAGACAACAATGCCACCTGAAGAAACAGAGAATATCTCCCACTGAGGGTGATGGCAAAGGAAGAAAAGCAAAAGTGAAGAAAAGAGCAGAGGGCAGAGAGAGCAGGAAAAGAG
Organism: Xerus rutilus; assembly: GCA_028644305.1. NCBI lineage: Eukaryota > Metazoa > Chordata > Mammalia > Rodentia > Sciuridae > Xerus > Xerus rutilus. Next base: position 73,134,397 of record CM053409.1, on the reverse strand, counting down.
GAGTGGGATCAGGAGAGGAAAACAGTAAGTACATAAGGCTAGAGGCTGGGCCAGCTAACTGTGGGTGTGGGAAGAAGCCATTGCACCAGTCTGTTAGCCCCCTGCAGGATTCACAGCATCAGGGATGGTAAAAACTAAAAGGAAGGCGAAGCAGTTCAGCAGGAAAGAACAACAAGACAAGTCTTGGAAGGAGGCCATACTGCTATTAGAGTTGAATTGATCCAGGGAATGACCGCCCCTGTTAATGAACTGTTGCTAACTTACTAGTATATTTTAAATGAAATTCATATTTACATGCTTAATTTAGAAAATGTAAGCTTCACCTAGAGCAGAAATTTTGCCTTCATCATTTCCTAGATTAGCACTAATGCCATGGTAAGGGCATAATAAGTATTTATAAAGGAATGTTAATTGACCAGCTGGTAACTGATATTCTAAATTACTTAAAATAATAATAATAATGACAATGATAACCAAATTAAAAATATAATGCTTAATAGCTTAGAAATCAATTTCATGAATACTATCTCACTTAATCCTTCCACTGTTCCATTAAGAGTTACTATTATTCTCGCATCAAAAATGAAGACATTAGTTCAATGTCACTTAATGATAAGTATCTGGGATTTTAATCAATATTCTCTGATGCCAAAGCCAACATAGTACTTTTTCTCTCTTGGAATGCTGTACATTTACTATTAATGATTTGTAAATTTCAGTAGGGCATATCCATTGTATCCATAGTAGGTATGTTAGTCAGCTTTCTAGTGCTATAACAAAATGCCTGAGATAATCACCTTATAAAAGGAGAAGGTTTATTTTGGCTCATAATTTTGAAGGTTTTAGCCTGTGATTGATTGATCCTATTGCTTTTGGGCCTGTGGTAAAGCAGCACTTCACGGTGAGGAATGTGGAGCAAGGCTTTTCACCTCAAGGTGGCTGAGAAGCAAAGGAGGAAGAGACCAGGTTTCCGCAATTCCCTTCAAAGGCATGCCCCTAATGATCTAAAATCTTCCAATAGACTCCACCTTTAACATTTTCCACTACCTTTCAATAGAGCCATGGGTTGGAAACCAAGCCTTTATTTAACCCATGAGCCTTTAGGGGACACTCCAGATCCAAACTATAGGTATGTGTAGCCATTTCAATTCTCCAGGAAGCAGACAGTCTGATGGAGTTAGGGGCACCTGAGGAAAAGGAGATCACATCTGTGAACGATGAGGGGAGGGAGGAGATGGGACAGAGATACTGATTGGCACTTGTGTAAAGGAGGTGGAAGGCAGCAGAATCATGCTAAGAATGCCTCAGACCCTCACGATCTAATGAAATCTTAGCCATTAAAATGGAAGTTTCAGAGCAAAGACTGCCTGTAGATAAGGCCTGCATTGGGTAGAAATGGCCAGGCCCTGAGCCTCCACTATGCTCACCATCTGGGTCTGCCTATGAAGTCTAGTTGAACACTGCAGGGGCTGCAGCTAGAGGCTGACTGTGCTTCTTGCTGCTGAATGGCAAGGTCTTCCTTGAAAGGAGGGCAGGTGGTGCCCACCATGGCTGGCACATCATATATTAAATTTTCCTTAAGACATGACATTTTCTCTACAATTCCATCTAAAATACTCTAGTGGGATATTGCTTTACTTAGCATATTCTGATTTTCTAGTTAGTAAACTGTAGCCTGCATCTATGGACTAAATGTCCCAGTTTAAAGATACAAAATTCCTACCTTCAGGGTGAAGAGAAGAGAAAGGATTACACTAGGCTGAGAAATTAAAATGTGATATGCTGGATCAGGTCAACTGCTGCAGAAACACAGGTACTGCTCCTCCATTTTTCACAGCATAGTGGACTTGGCCGATTGATCACAACACTCTTCCTTATGAGTCATGTTGTCTGCCTCAAAATTATTCTCAACATAGTGATCCAGACAGCTACTACCCATCTATCAATGTTGGCAACCAAGATGAAACAAATTTATCATCCCAGCTCGAGATAATAGGGGCAGATATAGGTCTTTGAGCAGGTGTGTGTGTGTGTGTGTGTGTGTGTGTGTGTGTGTGCGCGCGCGTGCGCACTGACACACAAATGTGTATGTGAAGGTTAGCAAGAGCATAAGTTTGGGGGAGATAAAATGGAAATGAACACTTGAAATTGTTTATCAATTAGGGAGTTATGTTTCCTTTAAAAAAAAAAAGCAAATATGTTTGGACCCAGAACACCTTCCCTAGAAACAATATTATAAACAAGAATTGTATACCAAAGTCAGCACCTAGATCCTTCCTTACCCATACATAAGTATCAGTAAAGATGCTTTAGAATCCTAACCAAAAACTCAATATTCATTGACTTAATAAATAAGAGTTTAGTTTTTTCTCCCATAAAAAGAAATTTATAAGTGGGTGACTGTCCACCTAGGTTCAGGATTTGAACAACACATTCCTGTGATTCTGTTGCTGCTTTTTTCATAGCTGCAGAGTGACTTGTTGCAGGCATTAACTGTAATGCTAGAAGAAGTAGGAGATGAGTGTGCCCCAATTCATGCGGAAACAAAAATCTAAGAAGCCTCCCCCAGAAAACTTCTATGTATATCTCATGGGCCAAAGTAGGATGGTATGACTGCCCAGTTCAAAAAAATATTAGTGTGGGGGGCGGGCTCTCTGGATCCCGGAGCCACCCCGCCCTTTCAAGATGGCGACCTGGCTATATGCCAGAAACTTGCGGTAAACAGGTGGACAACTTAAGGAAGTGCATAGCATTGGCTGGCGGTAACGTCACTGTGCATGCTTGGCTCGTGGGCTATGCCTGCTCTGATACACGCCTGTATTCTGCTCATGCACTCCCCTCATGCTTGATAATGCTATTCCTGCTAATTGGTTGTAACTCTGCTCAGTAACACTTCCTGCTGTATGAAAAGTATATAGAAGGAGGCTGGGGGGAAGAACGGGAGAGAACAAAGGAGAACCAGGAAGGCAAGAAGAGCGCTCAACAAGAATAAAGATTGCTTTCTGAGAACAACGGTGTGATTATTGTCTCCTGCCGGTGGGCGACGATATATTAGAAAAGCACATATTTTATTTTCCAGTCTCTATAGTGGGTAGCAACAAGAAGGAAAGTGTTGGGCATGGCTTTTGGATAGATAACTGGTGGTAAATGGCATCAGACCAAAAGGATAGTGGTCGTCATATTTTAAAGGTTAAAATGATTCTGATGTTTTCAAGCACCGGTGGAAAATACCCACATTCACTCTTCAACTCATCCCAACTTTCCAATTAAAAAAAAACTTGATCAAAATAATGAATGTTTTATGAGTATTTGTTGGGTGAGGGGAAATTCTATGTGTGTGTGTTTTAGCAATATAAATTTCTATTTTGAGTTCAATGGACCTATGACTTAAAATCTAATCATTGGTTAATTGTAAGCCAAAATACTATAAATACATTTCTATTCACCATAGGATTAACTTAACAACTCACCATAAACTAAATGAGAATTTTAAAATTAATAAATAATGAGTTATATTTAAAGGTAAGAACGGTAACAATTGCAATCTCCAGCCCACTCATGATGATAGCAAACTCAAAATATATAGCATATTTACTAAAAATTACAAAGTTCTAAACTATTTCCATTTCTCTGAATGAGTCACATACTCAAATTAATAGTCCTTTTGAGCTATGCAATCTTAGTAAAATACAGAATTAAGTCCTTGGTAAGCTCTAATAAAGTGTTAATTTTAGATCATGATATCATATTAGTAATCTTTAGTAAATGCTGAGTAGGTTATTAGAAAGTAGCTCTTCATATGCAAAAAATAAGATCTAGGACATTGTCTGTCCTTTGCTTCTAAGAACTGAAGAGAGGAAATTTGGAGATCAGTTTTCTGCCATCCAAATTGCAAAAAATCATGATGAATTAGAAGAGAGCACTGGTTTGAAGTCAATGGCCGTAACTGAATTTTCATTCTACCTCTGACTGCTTGGGATAAATCTCCTAAGCCCTTCACACCTCAGTTTCCTCATCAGAAGATGAGAATGACTAGTATATAGAAACCCCCCTACTTACAATCAGGTTGTGAGTCACTGGTGGGAAATTCCAAAGTCACAAAACTTTTGGTCTCAAATGCATTTCCAGGAATGGGAGTGTGAATCAGTTTCTCAAAGCTTTTGCTTAAGAGTAGTGTCCTTGTTACTACATGTTCTGTACCATGTGTATCTATGTAAGTGATAGAATGATGTTTGGCATATAACAAAGCACTGAAAATCTGCTTTGTAACTAAGTACATAACATTTCCTTCCAAACCATTCTCACTTGTCTCTGCTGGAAGTTAGTGGAGGCAGGTAAGTGCCCTCCTTAGGGATCTCCCAAGTATACTGGGACACTTCTCTGACACTTGGTCTTCCATGAAATTAACATAAGCTCTCACCCATTCAGTCTCTAGCTGTACATCCATAAAGGTCTTCAGTTATGTCTCTCTTTCATTCTCCTTTGATTTTCTTGCTGATACTGTCCATTGGTGCAGGCATAGCACTTTTGTATTTTATGTGATTTACTCTTTGCTCTTCAGAATCATTTTTACTCCTAAATAATTAATTCTACATTCATATGAAACATTCCTCCTTTATTCACCTCTTTTAATTTTAAAAAAATCACTTTGGTTTTCTTGGTAATTATATACCCAACAAAGACTTTTAACACTTGCGCTGCTCTTGAACTTATTGAACCTGATGTGGTTAATAATTCTTGGAAAAACTCCTTCTCAAATAAAGCCTCACAACCCCAATGAAATGTATTGATTTTGAACAGTGAAGTTTTAGAGTCCAAAATGCAGACAACCCAATACCATCACTGGTCTCAGGTAGTGCATTTTCACAGAGCTTTGGTCTATCTGTGACTGGTCAGAGGTTGAAAATTGGTAAACAGAAGAGCATCTAACTTATTTAGTGTACAATCTGTTGTTGGGATAAAGTCAAGGTGCTCTGTAAATTGCAAAATCTTATTCAGGGTTTTGTTATCATTTCCATAAAACATGCTCCATTTCTACGGTTCCAAGTTGGGGCACAAGGAATTGATCTTTGTCCCACAGCAAAAGTGGCAACTCTAAGTTGAATCTCTACTTCACTACAAATATGAGCACATGTCCATGTACACACATAAATGTGTGCACACACACACACACACACACACACACACACACACACTACTACAGGCAGAGAGAGAGGAATCCTGGCTCACAGAGTTATGGCCTCTCTCAGAGCAGGAAGGAAAGTAGAGGCAAAAGTCCTGGTTACTGGTAACTTGTGAGCTGTCATCATTTCTGCAGGAAAACACCTCCTGATATTTGCTTAATAGAGGGCACCTTTCTAGTCAATCACTTGACAAGAGCTCTAAATTGGATTAAAAAAGGGCACAGGTTGAGATTAGGGTTAGAAGTTTTTATTACATCTGTGTAATTACACTGTGGTGATTTTTAGTTGAAAGCTTTCCAGATAATAAAAGGGGGACTCATTTTCTGGTGTTTCTGAAGTGCTAGAGGAATGAAGACGTGTAGGTGCTGGCACATGCTCATGTCAAACAATGGGTGGCCAACTTCTATGCCGATTTTCTGAATGACACACTTATAACCAATGTACACACAAGGAGGAGAGAAGAGAGTGGATTTTTCAGCTAAACTTGTCTTGGCATCAACTACCTTAGACCTAGTAGCGGATTTTATCAAGATATTTTCCTCTTACATTTTGCTTTCACAATGGAGAAGCCAAGTTGAGGCACTTTCCCTGATGAGTGGGAGGTGACGGACTAGCTCCAGAGTAGAGGAGGTTTTAGGCAAACCATCATATAGGTGAAGTCACTGCCTGGTTTTATTGTCTATCTTTTCCCCCAGGAATCCACAAATCTCTGCAGACATAAAATCCCTCACAGATGTGTCTCTTTCCTCTTAAATAAAAAAGCCCTGAGTTTAATCTCTCTCTTGCTGACATCTAAAATTTAACAATTCTAATATTCATTTCCTCAGGGTCTCAGCTTGTGGATGTTAATCTATGCTAATACACCTGGACTTCCTATGATCTAAAAGTCTTAGTCTTCTGAGTGAGTGGTAAGTGGTTTGCATTTTAACAATGATGAATAAAAGCTTTGCTTCAAAAGAATGACATGACAGGATTGTCAAAAATACCACTTCCTCCAGGAAGTTTCTCCTGCCTCCCTCCACTCCCATAGCACAGTTTTCAGGTCAGGCTACTCTGTCCTTTTCCTGTCATAGCATTGGCACCCATCATTGTGACCCCTTGTTTAGTTGTCTGCCCTTCCAGTTCAACTGTGAGCTCTGTGTGTGTGGCAACCAAGTCTCTGACTAAACACTTGGAGGACCTCAACAAATATTGCTTACTGAAGGATGAAAGAACAATGCTGAAGACTTCAGGAACTACGGGAAAGTGATGGGGTGAGGAAAGAGAGGGCAGCGCTGAAGGCCAGATGGCTTTTGCTGATACCTCCCATTTATCTTCTAAGCCTAGAATGTCCTGCTGAGAAACCTCCAAAAATACCAGTTGAAGATAACAGATGTCAATACCCCTTGAAGTGCTTTAGAAGCCCACTCAGCATTGGATGTCAGTGGTTAATGAGAATAGCCTTGGCCTTCTATAGTCAAGGGTACCTTCATATACAGCAGTTGTATAGGAAGTATTATGATGTCCCTGCTTTAATGAGTGTGGGAATTCATTGTTCAAGTTGAAGCCAATACAGAAACAACCGTTATCACCAAAAGGAGCAGAACATTAAATAAAACAAAATTACAATCTCTTCATTTCCACAGTGATGGCAAAATGTTCAGATAGAAAGAGAAAGGCTTCCGGGAAACTGAAATAAGATAGAGAAGTATTACAATTGTATCCCAAGTAAATAGTGGCTAGATTTTGGCTCAGCGTACTAGAGGGCATGAAACTTGCCTTAGCAACACAATGATAAGGGCTCTTAAAATAAAGTGAAATTGGAGGAAATGAAGGAGAAAACACTGTGACTAGGAGTGGCGAAGAAGAACTCAGCCTCTCAGAGCTTGGAGGGACCCCTGAGCTGAAGTAATATGAGAAGGGAAGGAAGGTTTACCTCTCATCACAGGTTGTTCTATTAGCCTTCCTCATGGGGGTCTCCTTGAGTTCTTAGTGAGTTTATAGTAGAGTTGCACTGTATACAGCATATAGCTCAGCAATGCCACTGTGGCCAAGGCCACTCTGTAGCCCACTATATGATGTTCAGTGCTCAGTTGATTTTAATTCCTACTTTTCCTCCTTTCTTTCTCTCTTTTTTCAGTTTTTTAAATTTCACTTTCTCTCTCTCTTTTTGTCTTTATGATATCTCATAAAGAACCCCTCTAGATGCTGCTATAGACAAATACATAAGGACCAGATGGATGTAAAGTGACCACAACCCAGTGAAAGTATCTAACTTCTGCAGCTCTAGTTCAATCTGAACACTGTATGTCTTACATAACACACACATGCACACGATATCATTTTCTTTCCTCAACAGCTCTACCCTATAATAATTTTATCCCTATTTTTTGGATTAAATTCAGGTTAGCTAGTTTGACCAATGACAGAAGACTAGAATATGGAAAACTGCATTTGAATTTTTAAATAGTCTGGCTCCAAAGTCTGTACTCTTCTCCATGAATATCTTGGGAGAAAATAATTACTAAGTAGATTTAAAAAATGTAATTATTGTTTGGTTTAGATAATGATATAACAACTTCATTTTGGAGTGCATTTTTCAACTTTGAATGAGAACGTTGCTTTTAAAACTAAAGATACAACTGAGGAAGCTGGGCGTGGTGGTGCATGACTGTAATTCCAGCACTTTGGGAGGCTGAGACAAGAGAATCGCGAGTTCAAAGCCAGCCTCAGCAACGGCGAGGTGCTAAGCAACTCAGTGAGACTCTGTCTCTAAATAAAACAAAGAAACAAAAAGGGCTGGGGATGTGTCTCAGTGGTCGAGTGCCCCTGAGTTCAATCCCCAGTGCAAAAAAAAAAAAAAAAAAAAGATACAACTGAGGACCCAGAAGCTATCCATGCACAGCTTTTATGATCCAACAGTTCAACAGTTTCATGGTTTCCTTCATTCCATTGGTCTGGGTCAGTGGACAAGATGGCCATGTTCCTGGCATGGAGATCTCAGCCACGGGAGATGCTCCTGAATTGGGGTCCAAGTCTTCCAGGCTGTGGTGGGTTCCTCCAGCATCCTACCCACCTTATGCCTTTCCATAGTCTACCCACCCAGGTAAGGGGAATGCTCAGGTGCCAATTCAGACTTTTTCCTCTCCTACTTCTCCATCTTTGATTTACATTATGACCTGGGGCAGGAGCAGAATGCTGGTATATTTTAATTGGCTTCTATGACAAATTGCAGTGTTTCTATTTGCAACTCTGAGAATTGATGGGCACAATAAGTAGATGTGGAATTTCTATGTGTGAACACCATGTAGTACTTCGAGCTTCACACAAAGGGGAGATATACAAGGCATTACATTTAGAAATTGTTTAGGAGCAGCAAAGGGAGAGAAGCAACATTTTGCTAAAAACAAACAAACAAACAAACAAACCATCACAACCCCTTCATTATGTGCAACACACAATTTAACAGGTGTGTGTTTTATTCATCTATTCACAGCTTCGTGGACCAACCATTCCATCACAGCACTATTGTTCGTGAAGCAAAATACATTTACAACAAACTATATCAGCTTCTTAGAGACTGAATTAGCCAATCTCCAGATATCCCTTGTTTCCAGTTCAGAAAAAGATCAATCATTGCCAAAATGGTGAACATAAAATATTAAAATTTACCTCAGTACAGTATTTTCCTTGAATCCCTAGGTCAAGTATAAGCCATCTATAAGTGCTTGATATTAAAGGAGAATAAATGAGTCTATGTATTATTTCCATTGGCAAAATACAATAATGTCTTCTTATGTGACTAGTGTAAGTGGCCCTCTTGGGAAAAGTGCTGTGACCCTTCCTTTTCCTGCTTACTCATCTCTGTTCTTGGAAGACAGTTTTCAGACTGATGAAAATGGGCAAAGCTCTATACATTGGCCACATCACTTTATTAGACAAAGTTAAGTGTTGACAAGTTACTGATTTTTCCCCCCTCTTGGTATCTCAGACCCAATTGCTCTAAGGAGCTATACATGCCTGTCTGAAGTCTCCATGTGGTCAGCTTATCATTGACAGATCCAAGTAAGTCTCTTGTTCTAGTTCCTCTATTTGCAGGTGATTCACATGTCATGGTCCAGTAGGTCCTGAGGTGTAGATAGAGCAGAGAGGAAAGAGATCCAGCTGTATTTCCTGTACAGTTTAGCAAAGAGCTCTAAGCTCTCTGGCCTATTACATAAAGCTGATACCGGGCTTGGAATGCGCAATATTATCCAATCCGGCTTGATCACTGGTAAAGCTGATACTGTGTTTTGATCCTCTGCTTTCTTGCTCTGCCAAGTTCTTAACTGTGTGGAATTGGAAGGTGAGCACAGGGTGAGTGATTTTTTATCTTGCCCCCAAACTCCAACAGAAACCAAGGGATCCTGAAGACAGGCAAGGCAACAAGGAGATGGAAATGGGGGAGAGAATATTGCAGATGCAGATACATACCTATAGGTGCGTATGTGGAAAGATAGCTACTTTTCAGTTTCTGCCTCCTTTAATACATTACATTGTCCTAATTAAGGAAATAAAAAAAAAAAACTACATTTGAAAATGATCCTTAAGGCTCTAATGCTGTTGGCACAGTGGGAAAAATGCAATCAATAAATAAACAGACAATGTCAGCCTGAAGACCTTTCAGAACAACATTTCTACTCAGGGGAAGAAAAAAAAGCTAGAGGCAGATTTAGTCTTTTTAAATATTTCTCAAGATTCTCGTTAAATTTAAGGTAACATTGTTCCTTCATTTAAACAAACATTGCACATTTGCCTTTGACTGATAATGTCCTAGGCTAGAGATCACTTGACATTCAACCTGTAAACTGGGTTAGCATTGGGGTTAAACCAAAAAAAAAAAAAATTCATGAGCAATGAAATGATTTTCACTTACCAAGACAAATTCACTTTTTGCTTCCTTCAGCAATTCATCAATCTAATGGGGAAAATAAAAGCTATCATAATAATGAGAATAGACTCCTAGGAGTGTGAGCCAATATCAATACTTTATTTAATAATGTAAATTCTATTGCCATATATATTTGGTCTCAACCCAAATTTGGTTTTAATTAAGTTTTCTTACCATTGTGCGTTGTGCACACACTCTCCTTTCCTCTCTGCCTCTCTCTCTCTCCCCACAGACAGTGAGTCCCCCCACACTATTCATAACAAAGACAGCATACTTGACCAGATCCTATTGTCACTGGACAACATTGATGATGACAGCACTATTACCAGCACAATCATCTACATATCAATAAACATTTTTAGAACATTGTGAACGTGGCTTTCAGTTGGATTTTGGATCAGATAAATACTTCTTGCCCGATCCATTATATCCTAAAATTATAAAAGTAATTGAGAGTACCAGATACCACATGCTTTTAAAGGTAACATAATAATAGAATGTAAAAGTATCAGATTTTCATAATATAATGACTTATGAAACATAAACCACTTTTTAAAATGTATTTTTAAACTATCACATAAAAACATAAAAATTGTACATATAATGGGGTACCATGTAATGTTTACATGTATGTATATATTATATAATGTTTAAATTAGTCTAAGCATGGTTATCGGCTTAAGCATTTATCATTTGTGAAAAATTTCAAAATCCTTTCTTCTAGCTTTTTGAAATGTATAAGTAAGCTATTATTACATATAGTCACCCTACAGTGTAATAACACACCAACCCTTCTTGTTCTTATGTCACCTAACTTAGTATCCATTGATCAAACTTTTCCTCTCTCCTGTCCCCACTCTCCCTGACCTCTGGTAACCACCATTCTAGTCTCAATGTTTATGGATCAACTTTTTTAGATTCCAGATGTGAGTGAGCGTACATGCATCTTGTCTTTCTTTGCTTGGCTTATTTCACTGAACATAATCATCTCCAGTTCCATCCATGTTGTCACAAATGACAGGATTTCATTCTTTTTTTGGCAAAATAGCATTCCATTGTATATATGTACCACATTTTCTTTATCAGTTGATGCACACTTAGGTAGTTTTCATTTCTTGGCTAATGTGAAAAATGCTACAATGAATTTAGGAGTGCAGATATGTCTTTGACATACTTACTCTATTTCCTTTGGATGTATATTCAGTAGTGGGATTGCTGGATCATATGGTAGTTCTATTTTTAATTTTTTTGAGGTAGGCCACTTTTACATGTTTGAACTGGTAGAGGAGCTACAAAATTTTCTTATTTCATTATATATATATATAATGTGTATATATATAATGTGTGTATATATATACATATATATGTACATATATATATATATACACACACACATACACACACACAATTTTAGCTATTTCTAGGGTAGATGATTCTGAATAACAGGCATATATAGATTTAAGAGTATTTTGAAATCCTCTGTTTTCTCTAATCCTGTCCACCTACCTTCAGTAGGATGCTCTGGGCACCCCATCTGTTAGAGATAATACCCCAGTTTCTATATCTGTAGTTTCTGATCTGCTAATAACATATTACCAAGTTGTTCCTTTTCTGTTTTAGTCTCCTACTTTATATCCTCCTCTATCCTCCTTGGACCAGGTCTTTGACTTGGCTTCTTCAAGAACTCTTAGCATTTCCCTTTCTAAGTGCCTTAGGATAGCCAGTCTAGCAGGCTGTGGATGTGGCTGCTGACCTAGTTTCTTTGGTGGGTAGATTTGGAAAATACAGATTCAGACATAACTTGGTTATTCTTCATTCTTTTTTATCTAGCCATGAAGCATTAGATTTGCTCAAGCCTTAGCTCTGAGTCCTACTTACTAACTCTGTTGTGTTCTCTAAAAGAAGGGAAGTCCACATTTGTTGAGTAAACAGGGTGGTGATTATTAGTATTGAGAACCATGCTAAAGGTGTTTAACAAATCATGCCAGTTAATACCCCCAATAGCATTAAAAGGGAGGGAATATTATTGCTTCTGTTTTGTAGACAGGGAAAATTTGGTTTAGAATATTTGAGCAATTTCTTCATAGTTGCACTGGTAGGAAGAGACAGAACTGTGCTTTAAACTTGGGAGGCTTCACTTCCGGGATTCCTGCTCTGAACCAGTGCCCTGTATTGCCATTGATTCACGTGGAGATCTCAAGGTAATCTCATGCACACTTACAAGTTCAGCAGCCACCAAAACATTGATGTCACAAATTTTAGTTTTCTACCCAAAGTCTGGATTTGAATGTCTCAGGAACACTTCCAACTGAACACATCCAAAAGTAAACTCAGGTATTCACTGCTCCAAACATAGTTTTCTTAAGTGATCTTTCCATTAGCGAAGAAAACCATCTACCATTTCATGGTATGAACCAGACAAGTAGGCATCATTGCTGGATAATCCCTCTGCTTCAATTTTGTGTTCAATCCATTATTTAGCGGTGTCACGGATGCTTCTGAAATATGTTTCAAGTAGTCCTCTTTTCCTCCATCTCCACAGCCACCCTTGTCCAATTCACCATTATCTCTTATCCAACCTAATGCCATAGATCTCTGGGTTAGTCAGAGTTCTCAAGAAAAACAGAACTGATAGATTATGTTAAGATTTAGGGAGTTATTCATAGGGATTAGCTCATGCAACAATGGAGGCTAAATCCCATGATCTGCTATCTGCAACTGAAGGCCCAGGATAGTCAGGGGCACAAAGATCAAGAACTGGGGAAGCCAGTGATGTATGTCTCTGAAGGCATTAGAACCAAGAGCACCTGGGTTTTGAGGGCAGGAAAAGAGGAATCTACCAGCTCAAGAGAATTCACTTTTCCTTTGTCTTTTTGTACTTTTGGGTCCCTTCAAGGATCGCACTGTATCATGCCCACCCTCATTGGTCAGGATGGTTTTCTTCACTCACTCAACCAATTCCAAATGCTAATCTCTTCTGGAAATATTCTCACAGACACACTCAGAAATAATGTTTTATACCAGGAATATGAGTATTTCTTAGCCCAATCAAACTGACACATACAATTAATCATCAAAACCCATAGGTCTCACATCCAACATTAGTCCTTCTCATTTGCTTTGTATGCTGCAGTCTAAAAGATCTTTCAAAATGCAAGTCTGAACACACAAAGTCATGCTTCAATCTTTTAAAGATTCTCAATGTTCTTTGAGAACAATGTACTTAGCATAAGGACCTGCAAAATCTGGCCTCTGCTTGGAGTTCCAGACCCATCTAGGTCCCCTTCCCCTTGCTCTCTGCACTCAAGCAAACAGGTCTTTTGTTTGGAGATCTTCACCCTATGGTAGGCCTCTGCACATATTATTTCTGCTGTATTTGAATTGGTTCCAACCCTCAAGTTTAGTTAACTATTACTCATTCTTCTGTTCTTAGATCACATTGCAATTTTACCTAGACACCTTCCCTGGCCCCCCTCCCAGACTAGGTCCAGTTCTCCTCTCATATATTATTACCATACTAGGAGCCTTTCTGTTATAAGATAGTACAGTTTGTAATTAGGCTGCTGTTTATGTGATTATTTACTCAGTTACTCTCTTTCCCAGTGAATTATAAATATCAGAAAGTCAGGGACCAGGTCTGTTTTTGCTGAACATTGTATTACCTTCAGGCCTTTGATAAAATTTCAAATAACAGATTAAATGGTAAACACTAAATCTCTTTTCGGCGATAGGCCATGCTAAATTTTAAGGAGGTTAATTTTTTTCTGTTTCAAACTCTCACTCTTCTACGGTGAACTTTTAAACCCACCCTGAATAGCTCATCATAGAATAACACTCTGAATATCTCCTTGTAAAAACCCTCTTAATTTTCTCAGTGGGATATGACAAAAGGGTATGATCTGGTCTTTGCATTTCTGAGTCTTGAACACTGGCCCCAGGCAGTGTGTGGCAGGGAAGACCAGCTGCTCTGGGCTGCTGGCTGCTGACCCCTTTCCATCACATTTACCATGTGGCCCTGTATCTCTACCTTCTGAGGCTCCCAGTTACCTGCCTCCATGGACTTACTTGGTCTGGGAAATCCCTCAGACTGTCTTTTTTTCTTCATCCTTGAATTTTGTGTCTCTGCAGCTTTGGCTGGAGTGGGAAGTCAGGGGTCTGTATAGGCAAAAGGGTGGTGGTGGTGATACTGATGGTTGGCTAATTCCTGAACCCTGGCAGAGAGGAATTTGCAAAGTTCTGACCTGAAATTCAAATTGCTTCGAAGAAAGAACAGGAAGTAATGGTTTGTGCATGGGAAGACGAGATGCTAGTAAGAAACAATATTTCCAGTGTGTATTGGGGAAATTATTAAATGCCAAACCTACCAGTTCTCATTCTCTGATACTGGCCTAGAAGTCTGCAATTTAATGCAGTCCCACAACTTTGATGCATGTGGTTCCTGTATTATAGATTGGCATAGAGATTGCTTTATTCAAAACAATGTTAACATTTATTCTCAAAACAAAGAGAAACAAAAAATAAAATCCAAAATACTCTATTCTCATCTCTACTGACTTATTTAACTCAACACACACATGTGCCATTGTGTGATGTGTGGGTTGATTCCCCGATCCCTTCCATTAAGGTGTATTAATAGGTATCAGTATGTTTTTGTGTTAAGATGCATACAGGAGCAGTTACCTGTTTTTCTTTGTGAATCTCAGGAGCATCTGTTAACTAACACCTGGTATTCTCTGTAACAGGTGCATGCTAGATTTAGCAATGGTAAAAAAATCATATGATGTCAGCCCAGATCACAATTTGCAGCCTGTCACTTCTGCCAAATGGGTCAGTGGCAATGGAAACCACAATTTGAGCAGATGTATGCTAATAATTTAGAGAAGTGTCATAATTTAAGAGTCAAAAATATGGAAGGAAGAGGAGAGGCAGTTGTGAATTGTCCAGGAACCTCATTTTTTCCTCCCCTTTTATAAGTTCTTATTCCTCCCTTACTCACCCCTAAAGCATTAGCTGTTTCCTTCCAAAGATTTAATAAAGAAGATGAAAGTGAGAAAATTGTTTAAACACAGTTGTATTAAACACAGTTGTTTTAAACACAGTTGGCGGAGACACAGAGTTGGAAGGACTTAGATTGCCTGGTCCAAACCCTTCATTACGTAGATGAGCAAATGGAGGTCCAGAACATGCTGAGCCAGGACATAAGTCTGAAACCCAAAGCAGAGCTAGAATACAAGTGTCAGATGTAGTCATTACTCTTTTCACACTGCTACAACATTGTTGCTCAAAGAGTTCTCGGCAAGAGAAACAACCAATGATACTGTCTCTATTACAGTGGGAATTGTTTGACATGGGGTGCCCTACCTGTGCTCTTCTTCACAGTAACCTCAGCATGTAAAATAGTGCTAGTTACGTGTTGAAAATTTGATAAGTCTTAGGAAGGCCTGGCCACTTCTTCTTTTGTGCTTCTGAGAACCTTGAGCTGTCTGTGAATCCTCTCTCTCTGACAGGATGTCTTTGCTAAGAGACAAGGAGAGATGCCCTGGGTTGAACAGTGTCTCTCCAAAATTTCTGTCCACCCAGAACCTATGAATGTGAACTTTTTTGGAATTAGGGTCTTTGATGGATGATGTAATTAAGTTAAAATGAGGTCAGACTGGAGTGGATGGACCCAGTATCCAGTGCTGGTGTCCTTACAAGAAGGCTCCATGAAGGCACAGACACAGGGAGGATGCCATCTGAGGCAGAGGCAGAGGTTGGTCTAAAGCAGCTGCAAGCCAGGGAATGTGGAGGACTGCTGTAAACTACCAGAGCCTAGGATGAGCTAAGGAAAGATCCTTCCCTAGAGCCTCAGAAGGAGCATGAAGACCTTGATTTTGAACTTCTGGCCTCCAGAGCTATGAGAGAAAAAAGCATCTGTTATTTTAAGACATACAGATTATGGTCCTTTGTTACAGGCGGCCATAGAACACTAATGCAAGGGGAGAGGCCTTAAAAATCCATGGAGAGGGGATAGAGGCTGATCATACCAACCGCTGGTTAGTCCTTTAGATGACTCTAGTCTCAGCTGCTGCCTGACCACACTACATGAGAGACCCCACGTAAGACAAGCAGAGCTGTTAAGGGGCCTCAGACATGTGAATGTCCTGGCATGAGATATCTTAGACATTATAGCCCAGTTGAGCCCCCCGTGACTTCAGTCTAAACTGTCATCGTGTGGAGTAGAACCACCCAGCTGATCCTGGTCAGCCTACTGAATTGGGAGAAATAATAAATGATTGTTTTAACCACTACATTTAGAAGTTCTTTGCACAGGAATAGAGCACCAAAATATTTGGATTCCTAAAAAATCAGACTCTGAGATAAGGAAGTGACATGTTAAGACACATTCTCAGGTAAAACTAGAAGCAGCATGGGGAGGGGGACAATAAAGTGATGACAGTCGGGTGAGGATGTGGTAGCAAGTAAAGGCCCATGAAGGTGAGTTTGACTGAATCCTGCGGGGAGCTTTACAGACAGTACAGGTGGTGACTGAGCCTTGTCCCATCAAGGTCAAGGCACTGGAGTACAGAAATTCCCTTACCCTTACGTCATGGTTAAGGGCTACCCCAGGGAAGCAAAAACTCTGTCACCTCTGAAGTGTGTTTGGGCAGCCTGAGAGAAGTCCTCACAGGGAGACACAGGTGCCAGTCTGTAAGTGCAGGCATACCCTGAGACAGTGTGTGTGAAAATGGTAAAGTTGGGTGACCAAACTTTGTCCTGGTTTTCCTGAGATGGTAAAATAGGAAGTCCTACATTATGCCCCTTCACCCCCCAGTTTTGAGGAAACAGAACAGTTGGTCACCCTAGGAAGGAATCCCAGGGGACATGAGCAGAGCCTGCTAGCATCTGCTACAGTGGATGCCTGAATACCTCCACACTAGAATGATTTGGATCGACAAGATCCTCCAGAGATGGGTCTGTAGGAGACGAGGGGTGCTGGAAGGCAACAAGTAGCCAAGCACCCTTTTAATAAGAGCCTGAGTTGTGACAGGTATATGTGGTTTCACACTGTTGCAAGCACTGCAGAAGGGCTGAGGATGACAGGATGAGGAAACATCTTTAAGTTTGTTCAACGGAGGCGAGGGTGAGGGAAGAGGGGCAGAAAGCACGCTGATGTGACCAGGACCTGGGCTGGTTCAGTCCGAAACTGAACGATGGGCACCTAGATACAGTGCTGTCCTCAGCTGAGGACATCAAGGGAGCCAGAGACTAGCTGAAAACTGGGAGTTAAAGGAAGAATGCGGAACAGAAAATGGTGAGTTTATTGTTAGGATCTTAAAAAAAGAATTTCTGGGTTTTAGAATGATCATTTTTGAATATTTTCTGAAAGGTGTCTATGGATGAAAGTGGGGGTAAAATGTAGTCCTGGAGGCTGGTGGCTTTAGGAGGAGGAAATTGTCCTAGCTACACTAATTATAAACAGAGCAGCTTTCACTTAAATTAAATAATATGTAAATAACAGGATGGAAATAGAAGTTTGTTAGCAGGAGTCAGTGAGAGCGGGTGAAGGCAATGGGTGAATTTCATTAAGGGATATAGATCAATGTATGGTTTGAGGACAGAAAACATGAATTTATTCATTTAACCTCAGAATAGTAGATGAAAGGGAGTTTTGAAATCAGGAAATAAATTCCTACAGGATAAACAAAATGAATGCTCCTTTATTTAAATTCCACATGTAAATATATGGAAAAGGCTGTGCTAACAGGGTATGATAATTAATCTAAATAGACAAAGAGGATCAAGACAAATTTAGATAAATTAGTGAAAATCCATATCAGACTAATAAAGAAATGTGTTTAATATTTATCTGTTTTTTTTTCATTTATTTGTATTTTATTTGGCTTAAATATTTTAAAAATATGAAAGTTCATGTAGTGCAAACCAGCTGTCTTGCAACTGCTCATTTCTGCCTGGTCCCTGCCTCCTCCAATAGGAATCACTGTTATGAGTTTTTTGTGTGTCTTTCCAAAGATCTTAAAAATGCATGTATAATAAATTAGGAATAAGTTCCTGGAAGGCTGGGGACTTGGTCTGTTTCTTTTTTGTTGCCATATTTCCAGTAGTAAAGTAGTTTCTGGGATGTAGAGGATGTCCAATAAGAATATGAGAAATGACTGAAAATATTCACCCTCAGTTTTTTTTAAAATATTTTTTTAGTTGTACATGGATACGCTATCTTTATTTTTAGGTGGAGCTGAGGATCGAACCCAGTGCCTCACACATGCAAGGCGAGAGCCCTATCACTGATCAACAACCCCAGCCCCTCACCCTCAGTTTTTAAACCAATAGTAGCGTCCTACATACACTTCAGTGGGTGCATATTGTTTTATCTACTTATCAATATATCTTTATTGATGCACAAAGATCTTGCTTATCCTTTTTAAGAGCTAAATTATATTCCGTTGTAGGATGCACACAATCTATTTAACCAATTTCCTATTAATGGACACTTAGTTTGTACCTAAGTTTTTGTGATTACAAACATCATTGCAATAAATAATCTTGTGTGATTTTTGCATTTGTAAGATGAAGTTTCCAGAAGCACAGCTTTAGGGTTAAGAAGTCATGACCTCTCACAAATGTTTCAGATAATGGTGATAGGAGTCTCGATCAGATGAACCACAGATCTGCTTAGCATGACACTTTTTATGGTCGTTTCAGTGGTACTGTTGTGGCTACAGTCATGTGTTTTGGGACTGCCTTTTCAAAAGCTCAGAGAGATTTTGAAGAATGAGAAACAGGAAAGTGTTGGAAGCAGTGAAATTGACACATGGATGCTCATGATGCTTCTGAATGATCACAGCAGAATCATGGGCTGGCTGTTTGCAAGTGAGGCTTAGGCTCTGAGGCCATTGTGTAATAATACACATCTGTGTTTTTAATATTTTTCAAAGGACTTTTGAATATCCAGGCCAGTACATAATGGCTTCTTTGCTAATCTTGCTTCATCCTGGCCTTTCATTTTCATCATAGCCCTAGGCCTTTGATCTTATTCTTTTGTTCAGACTCTGACATCAGGGACATCAGCTGAAATGACAGCATCCCACTTGGTTTATCTCGGCACTGCTTCTTACCAGGGACGGTGAAGCTGAATTGGACATGGCTGATGGTGCTATAAGGGGACAGTCTCAGATCCTTAACCCAGACCCACATGTTCTGCTTCTTTTCATGCCGTATTTCCTTCTGAAACATGAAGATAATGACATATGCCCCACACCTTTGGAGAGTGTGGTGGTGAATATTAATGACATACACTTCAAAATGCAGTTTGAGCTCTTCAAGCCTGAAGTCCTTGATAAAATTGGGTTATAGAGTTAGTGAGATAAAGGAGCACATTCAAACCATGACCATTTTTCATTACAGCTACCTTGACAACTGCATTAAGCCTCTCACTCCAACACAACACCTAGGAACTTTCACTAGAGTGCATATGTATTTTTAATATTCTGCTTTATCGTCCTATATACTAACTGCCAGGAACTTTGGGGAGGTTATTCATTCAGTAGATGTGTTTTAAATGTTTACTCAATTCTTGGGGAGGCATCAGACTCAGGGAGAGGCCTGAGGAGAGGCGTGGGCTTCCAGCAAGGAGGTCTGCTGTTTTCTGACCCAACCCCAATCACTTGCATGGTCTTGAGCAGGTCACTTCACCTGAGCCTCAGTATCCTTCTCATTAAATCAAGACAATGACTTCTGTTCCCTTGCATCTGTGTGGCTGAATGGGAAATTTCAGTGAGAATGGATGAGCGAGCATGTTTAGTAGAATAAGGTCCATTAAAGATTCATATTATTGGTATTTCTGCAAGGTGTATCCTCAAATTGTAAGGAAAACTGAGGGTTATGTTTTAAATATTAGGTGTTCCCCAAAAGCTCATGTGTGGGACAATCCAAGAGGGTTCAGAGGTGAAATGATTGAGTTATGAGATCCTTAACCCAATCAATGAATTAAGCCCCTGATAGGGATTAACTGAGTGGTAACTGTAGGCTACTGGGGTGTGGCTGGAGGAGGTGAGTCATTGGGGATGTGCATTTGGGGTATGTATATTTTGTGAAACGAACTCTGTCTCTACTTCCTAGTGCAATGACCTGAGCCAGTTTCCTCCACCACACTCTTCTGCCATAATGTTCTGCCTTGCCTTGGGCCTTAAGAAATTGAGTCTGCCATCTATGGACTGAAGCCTTTGAAACCAGGAGCCCCCAAATGTACTTTTCTTCTTCTAATTGTTCTTGTCAGGTCTTTGGTTTTGAAAGATTCGCGCTAAATAAACTCTATGACAGGCTTCAGACCCTCCAGAAAGACTAGTAGGCCTGAGTTTAGATGGCAGGAAAAGCCACACATTGCTCAAGGCTAAAGCCACTCTCGGACCACCCTCAGAGCAGCTAATCAAAAGAGTTAAAAATTATACACCTGGCATTCCCGAGGTCTGAGTCAGGGTCTAGGAGACTATAGATAGTTACTTTGTACAAACTAGCCAATCACTCACTGCTTGCCCAAGCCCCACATGGCCCTTTAAACTCACCTGTAGTTGGTCATTTTCAAAAGATTCTCTAAGGTCATGATTGGGTCCCACCAAATGTAATGAACACCCCCCAGGTTCTGAATGGTCAATAATGTCACCATAGGTGCTGTATGATTATAATTGGTGCTTGTGTAATGATGCGATGCATATGTCCTATCCACGACCATCACCTGTCCCCTCCCCCTATAAAAACCTGCTCAGCCATTGTTCAGGCCGCATCTCCCTACGGGCTGCATTGGTGAAAATGTGTGGTCCCTGCTGGTGCTTGTAATAAAGACCCCCTTTT
Organism: Xerus rutilus; assembly: GCA_028644305.1. NCBI lineage: Eukaryota > Metazoa > Chordata > Mammalia > Rodentia > Sciuridae > Xerus > Xerus rutilus. The sequence goes on along the minus strand of CM053409.1, from coordinate 73,113,457 downwards.
GTGATTGCATCGGAGTCGGACTCCTGGTGGTCTCTGGTCCTCCAGTAAGCTTGGGCATTACAGGTTCAGCAACAAAGAAGCTGACTAAAACACTGAGATATTGGGAAACAAGTTCAGCCACATAGGTCATAGCTTCCTATTTTCAACTGACCTACAGAACAGTATTATATATACATTTTCTACTGTGAAATATTAAAATCATGTAAGCCTATAGATGTGTACAGTATAGAATATATGTAAAATATACATGTATGTAGATATAAATGTTTTGGTAACAAGGAAAACAAATTTTTACAGTAGGTTCACATCAAACTGGTATTAAAAGGGAGGGTTTTCTGTTCCCTAGAAGAGTCAGGAAATGTCAAAGTCTCTAATGTGAAACTCAGAGAAATACCAGCATGCACTTGATCTCTGAGCAGTCCTTTGAATGGCCGTTGGACCCTGGTACAGGGTTTATTCCAAGAACACTAGGGATGCAATGAAAGGAAAGTAACCTGTTGAATTTTTTTTTTCTCTGTTCTTGGGTGGGTAAATTGGGGCTGGTGATGCTGGTAGCTATAGTGGTGATTAGAGTTTAGCAGGCAGTAGGAATTCATTCAATTCCACTTAAATGCCTACTGGCCTAAGCAGGTAATACAGAAAAGTAAAGCAGGTAAGACAAGTATTCTTAGAATGCAAAACATTATATTTAGTATTCAGAACTGCAAATGCCTCATTTCACAAAGACAGGAGGGAGTGGTGAGGACTGAGGTACTACAATGGAGAGCATTACTCTGCTTGACCTGATTGTTACAGGTGAGAATACAAGAACTGTATTGTGGCCCATCTTGTAATTTGTAATTGAATGCTGTGATCTGGATTTTTATAGGAAATTCATTTTTAATATTGTTGTATAATGCATATACTCATACTTACATAACCACAAATCATTGTATGTGACCAACTGGAGTGATCTTCTTTGGAAAATTTGGACCCTGTAGTGGTGGAGAAGAGAAAGTCATACCAGGCCCCAGAGATATGATTATGGCCTAACTCTTAGCAACACTATCATTAGTTCCTTCTTCCCTGATTTTTACCTGGAGCTCAGTCTAAACACCAGGGTGGAGATAGAAGGGCCATAATGTAAAAATCTATCAACTTCTTAGGAACCAGTAGTTGAGGAACAGTGTTTTAGATGACTCATTTAATTTATCAAATATTAGGGGTGCTTCTAGCCATAGGGAGTTAATGTGTATAATGGAGTTGTGCTTTGAAGGCCAGGTGAGCTTCTAAGATAAAGTATACAAGCCATATTATAGAAAAGGTGGGTCCACAAAGAGGAACAAATAGGTAATCATTAACACCAGCTACCTCTAATAAGGGGGGAGGTAACAGGCCAAGGGTGATCGTTTCTGCACTTGTGAAGCAGCAGTGCTGAAATATAATAGCTGAACAGCAGCCTTCATGAGGTGATCCTGTGGAACCGGTTTGCTCCAGAATTGGAATAAGCAGTATCAAATGATTCATTGTCTTGCTTCTTTCAACTCCTTGAAATTCCCCAAATGCTAAGCAACAGGAGAGAGTGTTGGGTAGGGCACAGAACACGGCTATGAGTGTGGAGAAGGCACTTCTGTTCATGGGATTACCGCAATTTTCTCACCCATACAATGGTGTTGCCAAATAACACCTTTTCAATATCCTGTAAAAACTGATTTGGAGACTGAAACTTGATTCTTCTCTTTCTCTGTATGTACAAATCACCTGTAGCCTGTTTAATTGAAGCTGTTTCTGTTTTGATAAGATCAAAGGACTAATAATACCACTCAGGTGGTAACCTCAAGGAAGGGAGGGTGTGGGCAGAGGCCCTAGAGGGGATAAGAGTGAATCCCAAAAATCTGCTACACACATGGGCCCATTTAATCCTAGCTACTTCCCCAAGAGGGAGGGGGCATCATGACCTTCATTTTACAATAAAGGGAGTTTTCTTTTTGAAGGTTTGTTCTAATTGCAAATCAAAACTAAAAATAAATGTGACACAGGGAAAGAGAGAAGAAGGGGAGGGGAGCACTAGAAAGTTGCATTCAGTTGACATTATCTTATCCGAGGACTCCTTGTTAGTTCCCTTCCTCTGACCTGTCCTTAAGAGTGAGTGTTTCCAATCCTCAGTCCTTTTTTCAATTTTTATTTCTGAAGGATCTTACTCACTCCAGGCTTGAGGTCCAGCCTCCAGATAGAAAAATGCCATCTCTAGGTCCTGTTTGTCCTAAGTTGCAGAACTGTGTCAGACTTTCCTGCTCTCAGCTAGCCACCTGCACCCATGAGTGAGAGGAAGTCATTGCTGAGGGCCAGCTGCTGTGTGCTGGGATCAGTCACTCCAGCTCCTTCTAGAATCCCAGTGAGATTAGGACTAAACAGCATCCAATTAAACCAAAATGTTGAGAATATGATTCAAGGTAGGGCATCTGGATCAGCAGCATTGACTATAAAATTTGTAGGCTGCTGAATGTTTTCTGAGGACCATACAGAATTTTCTGGCATCATGAGCTTTTTGGATTTCCTCCAAATTGGGGAATGAACACCCAGTATCCTTCCCTAGTTCCTATTTCCCTACAAGTCCCAGGCCCTGTGAAGACTATAGCTTAGTTTCATTCTCTATGATATTTATTACCCAAAGTGTAGCCATTAATATTATATCAACTCTGCTCTAATCCCTGGTTTGCTGCCTTGGGTTGAAACTTTAAGAGATCCACGTCCTGATTCTTAACTGAATCAAGTTCTTTCAATCAAGCTATTGAAAAATAGCCACTTAGTAAGGAGTAGTCATTTTTAAAAAGTTTTATGCTAAAATCAAAAGATTGGGCTGGGTTTGTGGCTCAGTGGTAGAGTGCTCGCCTCATAAGTGTGGGACACTGGATTTGATCCTCAGCACAACATAAAAATAAATAAAATGAAGGTATTGTGTCCTTCTACAACTAAAAAACTGTATATAAAAAAATCAAAAGACTTAATATTGCTCTTATACATCTTATATCATACATGATGGGTTCGCATCCTAGGAGCACTATAGAATGGCTTTGGGTTTGTTACTTAGCTTCTCTAGATCTCAGTTTCATATCATGAATGAAAATACTACCTCCCTCAGTTACAAAATAAAATGTGACATTATAGACAAAGGGTTTAGCACTGTGCCTGGCACACACGGGTGATGACAATTTTCATTGTTACTACCATTGTGCCTTTTCCCATGTAAGTTCCTTTTATGCTGCTTCTCCTCTTTTCATTTTGAAAAATTCTGGAAGACCAGACTCCACGTTTTCTCCACTGTGTTCCACTTCAGGTAGCTCTATCATCAGATTTTATTATTTTATACCCATTTTATTCACCTACTTTTCCTGCTTGGCTCCTTAGCCTGGCCTTCAAAACCCTCCCTTTTATTTTCCTTTTGCTCCTACTGTTCCCCTAATACTTTTCTTGATCACATGACCTCGTTATGTCCTTGACACCTCCTAGGACTGGGTGTCATGCCCTCTCTGGAATGGAATGGATTTTTTTTTTGTGCTAAGAATTTCACTTATCTTTCAAGGAGCAACTCTATGAATTCTTTGTTTCCTTAAAGTTAGAATTACTTCTTCATCTCAGCTTCAATAACACTGCTTATCTGTTATGAAGCTTACCATTATAACATTTTAATGATGTACACACATTTTTCCCGTTGGACTCTGAGTTCCTGGAAGGAAAGTTATGCCTTATTCATATTTAGTTCCCTCAGCACTGGATACTGTATTCCAAATAGAGTAATTATTCATCCATGTTTGTTGCATCTGCACTACATAAATGTACAAAATAGTTTCTGCTGAGACCAAGAGGCCAGTGGTGTGACTGCAGTAGCACTTCTGGTTCAGCAGCACCCTCTGTAATGCTTGTGGGCTGCTGACCGGCTCCCAAGGGCAGAGCGAATAGATGGTTTAAATTTATCACAATCTTTATCTGAAATAGAATTACCAGTCATGAACATAAGCAGATGCTAACATTTAATGACTAATGAAGTCTGCAAAGCATAATAGAATCAGGTCATGTGCAAGGCAAATAGGTCAGTAAAACCAAGAAAAATCTAATAAACTCAGCTATGATTTTTAGTTCCTTTATCATGTAGAATCCTTATTGAAATTTATGGCTGTGGAAAACTGGCCAGATTCATTTTCAGCACGGCCGGGTCAGGGACATTTCCTGTTATCAATAGGAAGTTGCTATACAATTAAATGGATCAATGATGCAGTGTGCTAAATTGGTTTTTTTAATGGTCAAATAATTGGACTAGTTGTGCATTCTACATTATTTCAGTTATACAAGCATGATCTTTGAATCTATCATGAAGGAAGTTTCCTGGGTTGCGTTAGCCTATTGATTTGAGGAGCAATAAAAGGAGCTGGTGATATTTGGGAAGGCAGTAAAGTAATACCAATAAAATGGTGCAGGGGATGCACATTTGACACACTGAGTAGCTTTATGTAGGCTTAATGATTTTTTAGAACAATTTACAAATCTGGACCGATTCAATTAGTATCATAGTAATCTACCTTAAAATATCGTGGAATGTTCCATTGTATGTGTATTGTGTTTAGTTCTGGTCCATGGAACATTATAATGCTTGTTATCAGTGGCATGCTAGTTTTGTTTTTGTCTTTTAAAGCTCCGATTTGTAGTGCTTTCATACTCTGTCGGTGTAAACACTCTTATGGACTTTTTTAAGCTATCACAGTTTAACTGGCTCTCAAAGTCTCTGAACATCTGACAATCAGCTCTTCAGAGATGTTAAGAGTTTGGTTCTAGCACAGCATTGCAAGTTATTGTAAACAGTGGAGAGAGCCTGCAGAAATTTAAAATCATGCAGTTTTAGGACTAGAAGCATTTAGAATATTCTAGTCCTATCTCTAAGTTTACAGAACTTTTTTTTTTTGGGCAAAGGGTTTTTCCTCTTACTAGCAGATTTGGTTTTGGAATCAATGTGTCTGGACTCTTCCTGCACTATTATACACAGAAGTCTTTATTCAGAGTGTAGAAAGAAAATGTCACTCATTGAACATGAATGGAAACATGATCATATAATCTTGGAGAAGAAAAGATTAAACTTACAATGAGTGATATTTTGAAAGTCATATGGAATATTACTGGCTATTGTTATGTAAAAAGAAAGATATATATAAACTTTGTCCTTATTTCCTGGCAGAGTGCTTCAAAACCCTTGCAATATCATGAAATTTTGGGGCAATCATGCCTACACACTGGAAACTATAAAAACCCTAAATGGGTTGCGAGAGCTTCCAGATTAATGAACACAAGAAAGTGCTGGATAGTGGTGTGCCTGATGAGGGCATCCACACCACTTTGGATGCTTTACCCTAGGTACCACTTTATCAAGTCTGTTTTCTGCTGCTAGAACAATATCACTGACTAGATAATTTACAAAAAATGCAAGTTTATTTGGCTCCTGGTTCAAGGACTGAGAAGGTCAAGGTTGTAGTGCTGGCATCTGGTTAGGGCCTTCACGCTGTGTCATAACGTGCTGGAAAGGCAAATGAGCACACACAGGACAGAGAGAGGAAGTTTGGGCTGAATTCATCCTTTAATCAGGAGCCTACTCCTGAGATAATGAACGCACTCCTCTGGTAATGGCATTTATTCATTTATAAGGACAGAGCCCTCATAACCAAATCATCTCTTAAAGATCCTACCTCTATGATACTGTTAAGATGGCAATAAATTTCGACGTGAGTTTTGAGGGGACAATTAAAACCAGAGAGAATGGAGAAGACCAAGGCCAGCCTGAAATACAGTGCTGGTGGGGAGTCAGTGAATCAGGTTTGGACTATGTAAGTTTATATCAAAAAAACACAATTACAGAAGTCTAATGCGTGAGAGGTATTTTTTAGACATGTTACATGAGCATGGCAGTTGCTCTCTTCTCTCTTGTGTTTTAAATTTCAAAGAAAGAATTGTTGAAAAAAGGTGAATTCAGTTGTGTGCAGTGATACACGCCTGTAATACCAGTGGCTCAGGAGGTGGAAGGAGAATTGCAAGTTCAAAGCCAGCCTTGGCAACTTAGAGAGACCCTGTCTCAAAATAAAAAAATAAGGGCTGGGGATGTGGCTCAGTGGTTAAGTGCCCCTAGGTTTGATCCTTGGTATCTAAATAAATAAATAAATAAATAAATAAATAAATAAATAAATAAATAAATAGGAGTAGGGCTGGGGATGTAGCTTAGTGCTAGGAAAAAAAAATCTGCTATAATTATGTCATAATAAAGACTGCTGCTTTTAATTATTATTATTTTTTGTACTGAGGATTTAACCCCAGGGCCTCTTGCATGTTAGGCTTGCTCGTATTCTACCACTGAGTTACATTTCCACCCCCACCTAAAGCATTTTTGATGTATATAACAAGTTTTAAGAAGAGCATTTGATCTTGTAATTCTAGGTTCTCTACAGAATGTCCTAAATCCTCAAAGTCTATTGTTTTCCAAGAATATGACATGCTTGTTAATCATCCTCTCAGGAGAGTTATCCATCAGAGTGACACGTGTCTCCTTGTTTGCTTACACAGGCCCACTGGATCTAATGAAGGGTTAGAAAATGATCACAAATTTGCATATGATTTTCACACTCATTTCTCTAAAAATGCATTCTTGATGTGATCTTGTGAGAAAAGGCTCTGTGATTAAATATTTGCAAAGAATAACAGAACTAAATTTACTGCTTGCAGGTTCATGATATAAACAGGAAATCATGAAGGAAATAAAGCTTAACATTTATCAAATTTCCTTGATTAAAGAAACATTTGTTTTTATGTAAAACTCATGGAAAATGCTGACCTAGACAAATTGGAGGTCAGTAGAAGAAAACTTCCTTAGAGTCATCAAAAAATTGCTCTACTTAATGAATAACATTATAATTTTTTTTCAGTGGGTCACATAATTTTAATGGGGAAATCATACTATTTCAACAAACTGATTAGCTTTTTGATTCAGGGAAAGGCTGAGATCTACACAGAACATTTCATCTTTAAGAACCATGATTTAAAAAAAAATTATTTTGAAATAGCTTCAGATTTATAGAAACTTGAAAAAAGTAAAACAGACTTCTGTATATACTTTTCCCAGATTTCCAAAATATTAACAATGTACATTTCCTTCCTTCTTTTATCCTTAATTTCTTTCTAGTGGATGACTTTTAATGATTAATCAACAATATTATGTCACACTAATTTTGTTTCAGCACAATATATTTTGCTGTTAAGATAACTGAGAAATAGCATAGAAAAATCATTCAGAAAAAAAGATGAATTTTGTCATCTTTTTATTAATGTATTAATTGTGCATATAAATTGAATCATTGTGATATCTCAACACATACATAAAACATATAGCATACTCTAATCAAATCAGTATAATTAGCATTTAACTCTTACACCACATTTTATCATTCTCTCTCTCTCTGTACATATTTGAATATGCAAATACACACATATATCTTGTTCCCTGAACATTAAGATGCTGTCATGATGCCCCTTTATATCCAAATACTTGCAGTGTTGCTAAACATGATATTCTATTATATAACCATAATAGAAATATCAAGAAATTAAAACACTATTACTCAATTTACATACCTTATTGGTATTTTCCCCATTGTGTCAAAATGTTCTTTATAATAACTATATATATGTACATGTGTACATATATATGTACTATGTAAATACCCTGTTTCTCATCAAACTTTCACATACTAGTTTTAGCATTCATGGATGATTCTCACCCAAGACAATTCACTAGGGTAATTGCCGGGTGGTGATTTTCTAAACCTAAATTAGACATAAACATAGATGACATCAGATATTAACGTCAAAAGATGTTAGCTGATATATATATATATATATATATTTTAAATATATAATGGTTTATAAAAGCTCATTTATATTTATATATATGTATATATTAAATATATAATGGCTCAGAGTCTGATTTGGAATCATTTGCTGCATTTAGTGGCCATGTCTCTTTAGTCTCCTTTACTCTAGAATAATTCCTTGGTCTTTGTTTTTCTTGACCTTATCATTTTTGAATACAGAACATTTTGTACAGTCTTCCAATTTGGATTTGTCTGATTTGTCTGTTCCATGATTAGATTAAGGTTATCCATTTTCAGCAGGAACTATATAAATGTGTGCCCTTTTCAGAAGGCATATGATGTCTGTTTGCTTCCATTATTGGTGATGTTAAGTTTGATCACTGAGTTAAAGTGGTGTCAGATTTCTCTACTGTAGTGTAATATAATTTTTTCCCTTTGGGGATTATCTTACATACTTTGAGACTATGTAAATACCCTATTTCTTATCAAACATTCACCTACTAATTTTAGCATTCGTTGATAAGTCTCACCCAAGACAATTCACTATGGTCATTGCCAGGTGGTAATTTTCTAAACAATGATTAGACATTAATGACACTTGATATAATGTTAAATGACATTGGCTATTATTTTTATGGAGGATCTTTCTCAACTCCCCATTTATTCATTCCCTTAACTGTATGGACTCATGGTTATTCTGTGGTTATACTTCTTCACAGTGATTCACTTTGGTGCTCAAGTTGTCCCAGAATCTGGCTGTGGGCTTTAGATATTTCCCCATAATTCTTTGAGTACTTCCTTACTTTCTGGCAGAGCAAGGAAGTTTTGGCTAATTTGTGCTTTCCCTGTTCCAGCCCATTCCAGCCCAGGAATCAGACTTTTTCCTTAAAAGTCTGTTTTTTTGTTTTTGTTTTTAAAACCAGGAGTTGAACTCAGGGGTGCTTAACCACTGAGCCACATCTGCAGCCCATTTTAAATATTTTCTTTAGAGACAGGATGTTGCTTAAGACCTGGCTAATCTGCTGAAGTTGGCTCTGTGCTCACAATTCTACCTCAGTCTCCCAAGCTACTGGGATTACAAGTGTGTACCACTGTGCCCAGCCTGTTTTGTTTTTTAAATAGAGCATTTAGACACCAAGATCTGTGTACTAGGTATTGCACAAAAGTTGTTGTTAGGCAGTAACTATTTTTAGACCCTCTTAGAGAACAGAACTAGAAAATACATGTGCATATGTTTATTTCTACATTTATAAATATTTCTATTTATAAACTACATAGGTTTGTTATGTTTGCCTATTGTATAAAAAAGAGTTCATAGACATTCTTCCATTTTCAATCCAATATCACAAGGAACAGTTTAAAATTACTATCTTTAAACTACACAAAGCACATAGGCTTAAAGTCATTGAATTCTTCAAGCTATAGACCAGGAGCTAGAAGTTCTCCTGAACCTGCGTAATGCCAGTCACCTGCCCATCCACTAACACAAGTTACTGGGCACTTTCTATGTGTGGAGCACTTGGTTAGGAATATGAAATGAAAATGATTTTGTCTCTCCTCTCAATCAGCTCAGTCTAGGGGGACAGACGAACATACCAAACACAATGCAGTCTAAGTTCAAGGTATGAACAGTGTTCTATGGGAAAAGAGGAAGAAGTCCACGATCTAACCTGAATAAAATCAAATTATTCCAAGAAGGAAATAAAAACAGGCTGCTCATACACTGCAAAAGTTTGAAGATTCTTGCACAAAATAGTGTACTTTGCTTCTGAGCAAAAACAACATTTTAATGAGAGCGCTGATTTATCTGGAATTGTTGAATTCTTCAAAATACTGCTCAGCCATGACAATACCTATGCAATATGCAAATAAGTTTCCAGGACAACAGGGTGTGTGTGTGTATGTATATATATACATATATATGTGTATATATATATGTGTGTGTATATATATTTATATATATGTGTGTATATATATATATATAATTTTTAATGGCTCCTCTCAATGACCACAGAGGAAGATGAGAATTTCAGACTTTCATACTGCCTATTATCCCACTATAGATCCTTCCCTTCCTTACAAATTAAATAAACTGACTTATTTGTCATTGTATTGATTGTTATCCTCTTGGGGAATAGTTCATACACAACAATTTTCTCTTATCTAAACTTACAGTAGAGAGAGTTTGATGGAAAGGAAAAGATTTGTATTTGTGTGTGTGTATGTGTGTGTTGGGGTATATGTTCACAAAGTAAATGCTAAGAAAAAAATAAAATTCAAGGGAGAAAAATATTAGGATTAAAAATAATGAGATTTTAGTATTTCTGTTGTCCTAAACACAAAGCATTTTTATCAAAATTTACCACCAGTGCCTTTTATTTTTTTAAAAAATAATGTGGGCCATCTCCTGCTTTCTGATCTCCTGACCAGTTTTTTTAGTTCTAAGGTTGATACTATAATCTGCTTATTTCACCAATTTAGGAATTCTAGTCTAGAAAGTTCTCAGAAAGATGCATAAGTAAAGATCACTAGTATCAGAGGCTGATCTTCATGTTAGCTACCAGAGCTCCTTCTAGAGCATGGGTCCTGAGCACAGCTGGCCCCAGAAACAAGGTGGTGGAGATTTGCACACACTTACACTTTCCTCATTCTAGTTAGTTCATCAGCAGCCTTACTCATGAGAAAGCAATAAAAAATGGAAATTTTAGGTAACTATAAAACTGAAGCAAGGGTCATTGAGTTTCACATGAAGTTTCCACCACCCATTCTTAGCTGCCTCTGGGCACAGAAGCACTGTGGTCACTGCAGAGGTGGAGCAAAGCAAAGGGGCCAGCCTTGTGTCAACAGTGAAGGTGGTGACAACAGCAGTGTCTACTGAAAGCATGGGTCATACACATTGGCTTACACAAGGAATGCTCAGAAAAATGAGCTGCAGTTTTGACATAGGTAATGACTAGTGAAAGCTTCTTTGAATGTGAGAATTTTTAATTACTTTATTACACATTATATTCAATATAAAGGCTTTAACCATCAGAATCACCATGATACAATATGTGTGTGTGTATATATATACGCAAAAAATACCCACTGAACATGCTTTAGGAGGTATAATTGTGTTTTAGAAACCTATGCAGCATGAAATATAATTTGACATAAAAAACTAATCAGAAGCATGAAAAACAACATGTTTTAATAAGAGCCTATTGCTGCTTCTGGAATAACTGTTGCATGCATGTCTCTGGTCATGTTGGACTTCTCCTTCAGTTTTGACTGGAGTAACGTGTGCTCCACAACACCAATCCTAATGTCCATCTGAACAGTTTCTTGCTTCAGTTTTGTTAAGCTCTGTTTAATCTTCACCAAAGGAGCTGTACAATAAAAATAGCATGAAATAAAAATGTTCATTTAGTGTATCAGTTTATTCTAGAATCGCATGACATTTTCCTCACTTTGTTTCAAGACAAAAATAGGGTTAAAAACACAGCCAACTACTCACTGACATTCACTTGGTTTTGCTGTGGCATTTTAAACACCTGAGATTTTCAGAATGGGGAATGATGCAGTATATGACGTACTGTGGGTGAGCTTTTTAACTCTGCTAGGTGAAAAGGTGCTAAACAGATATTTAAGGACGTGTTCAACATAATTTTATGGGCCAGAATATTTGTTTATAGGAAAAGGGATCTTTAGGGAAAGAGGGAAGAGAATTGCCTCTGAAGTATATATAATGAGCCCATTTAATAATTTTTTTTTCTTTACACAAGGTGTTACTATGTTGCTCAGGCTAGACTTGAACTCCTACCTCAGCCTCCCAAGTAGCTAGCACTATAGATATATGCCACTATGCCCAGTTAATGAGCCTATTTAAAACATACCAACAAACTCCCTACATCCCCTTATGAAAGATTACTGAGTATATATCATGAGAACTCTAGAAAGTCTTCCTAGGGCATAGAAAAGCTTTAGGTAATCACCATCAGATTATAATAGAGGATGATTACTTGAAGATTATTAAAATTCTTCTCTATTTGACCCTGCCCAGTCAGGTTTTCTGGAGAAGGAGAAAAAAAGAAAAGAAAAGAAAAGAAAAAAACCCCAAATAAAATAAAGGCTACCACCTCACTGCCTTAGAGTCATTTGGGCATATACAAGTACTTTTTTCTACATAACATAGAAAAATAAAACTCATTCGATGAAAACAGAATGAAACATTATTTTTTTAAATGGGTAGAAGAAAGTACATACTTAAGTATTTCCCACTTTATTTTTGAATCAATACAATCTTAATTAAAAAGAACCCCTAAATTATAGTCAAGAAATTAGCACTCTTCCTACCTGTTTTATAAGGAACATAGTATACTGATAATCAGACATCATTTTTGTACCATGTACTTGTTTTTGAAACAAGTAAGACATAGTTCATTTAGAAAAGTAGACACTCCTATTTATTATTACCACTGTATTAAGCAGACTTCATGAAGAACTAGCTTTCTTTTGCTTCCTTTCTCTCTCTAAATTGAGCACGTACTTACCACCATCAGTCATGCTGCTGCCCTTTTCTTCCATCTCTTGTTTTACCTTTTCTAATTCTTCTGTAACCTTTCATTGAAAAAAAGAATTTTCATGAGCACTGAATTTTAATTAACTTCCAAACTTTTAAATGATATATTGAGAAAAATTAATTTAGGTATCAGACTTAAAGAGAAAACATTATTAGAAATATTTTGTACATGATTCAAATAATAAGATCAAGTATGCAGATATACAAAGCTTTTCAACTTCCAAGAATGACCATAATGTTAAACTTCACCATATTACTTTCACACAGGCTTTATCATGTTGTGATATTATAGAATAAAAACGAAGTTGTTTTTATACACGAAGCCCTTAAATCATGCAATTATTTCATAGCCTATACCATGCCACTCTCTTATAATTATTACTTAAAATGGTAGAAGCATCCTAAGTAGGTTTTCGATTCTAAAGGTTTTCTAAGCATCTTTCTTGATATTATAGTTCTATAAGAGATGGTGTCTTCTCTAGGACACTACAAAATGTTTATATGATATGGTTACATAAAAAATATCTTCTACTTCTCTAAACCATGAAAGTGAAACGCCAAGAGACACACTGTGCTATTATATTGGTTCTTATATGTACTCGACATCAAGACTTATACCACTATAGCCCATAGCAGCAAAATTCCAAACTAGCACTATAAATAGAAAATATAATCTTTCAAACAGTTTTGATTTTTCATATAATCTAGAACTAAGCCATAAATATTGTCACTTAGTAGGCTTTATTTTTATCATACTGGTGAGTAAAACCTTCCCCGGGAATAAAGTGCTCATCCAAGTAAAGCAAATTAATTTCTTTCAGGCACCTGAAACATTACAACTGGGGATAACTACCTATTCCAAAAGAACTAAATGGTTCCCTGGACTCCCTTCAAGTGTTAATTTACCTAACATAAGTGACAACTTTACTTCTACGTAATGTTTTATTTGCCTAGAAGCACCACAGGGTTACAGTCTAAATATTTCAATGCTATGTTTTGAGTATTTTAAAATAACTATTCCTAAATAATCTATATAAAGAAAACTTAATTCTTTACTGTCAAAATAGTAACGTTTGTGAAATTATACTGAATTGTAAACAAATACAGTCTTGGTTTTAGTCCCAAACCAGCTTCTGTTCTTGTTAGTTCCCCTGCCCCCCTTAAGTTCTTCAGTGAAAAATAAGAATATATATATTAGGTCTTACTTATCTTGGAAGATCATGAAAATAAATGCAGTGATATTTGCAGATATTCTAGAAGTTCTCAAAATAAAGAGGTTATAAATCATTCTCAATTGTAGACAAGAGATATACCCAGGATCACACACAAGTTATCAACCTCACTACAAATAAATCTTAAATCTTGCAGACTAATATTGAAATTTGCTATAGACCCCTCAGTCTGTGCTTTATCTAGTTTTCTATATATTAATTATAATTATTATATAAAAATGAAGACTAATAAAAGTTATCTGTGTGCTAGTATGAGTGAATTTTTATGTTAAATTTAACTTCAGGCATCTTATAAAAATGAAAGGATAAATAATTGATTCATTGATAAGAAAATTAGAGCTTTTCTCTGAAAGAAGATAGTTTGATGAAGAGGAAGCAATTATTAAAATAAGGAGTATTCAATCATTCAATGGCTCTGAGCCGTTGGAGCTCAGCTGACAGGTAAGAAGCAGGGCAAGAGCACTGGGGTGTACCTCAGACAGGAGCCTGGTCCTTTCAGTTACTCCACCATTTCCCTGCTGGTATCGCTCCCTTGCCTGAGGGGGAAAGCATTTTGTTTAATGATAAATCCAAAGCAGAAGCAGATTACTTAAACATGACCTCTTCGTGTTTACAATTTCTGCATATCATTTTATGACATCCCCCTCCTTGTTTATGAATACATTTGTGAAAGTGACATTTAACTGTTGTTATTTTATGTCCTTAATAGGCACCACGTATGTGACTCGAGCACTATAAAATGATGCACTACCTTAACCTTCACATACTGATGCTCACAATAAAACTGTCCTTGGCCATTCCTAAACAGTTTAGGAGAGTGGTTCTTGGCCAATCAAATTTGCATATTATGCAGAGAAAATTCATTTTAAAAAAGAAAATCAATCAAAGTAGAGCATCAAACTCAGCAATTAATAAGGATTAACAAAGAGTGAGTATAATCAACTGGAATACATTCTTGGAAATTAATCTAACAAACAATTATTTAATATTAAGGTTAGACAGATGCATGGTGGCTTTAATCAAAGAATTTCACAGCATTTTAACAAAAAATATTCATGAATATAAGTATATATGAGGGAATGACAGACAGATAATACAATAAAAAGTAAAAGTTACTTTTTATTTGGTCTTTGAGCATAGAAGTATCTCAAATTTTTCTCCACTTTTTTCTACTTCTAATTTTGTCTGCTGAAATAAAAAAAAAGCCTTCTACTGACATCTGCAAGTATTCTGACTAGTTTCCTTCACATCAGGAAATAGGGTGCATAAATCCCTCAAGGAAAGTCATTATACCCTACTGCTGGGATAAAGAACTGCTGCTTTCAACAGATAGTTTTTTTTGGTTGAAATTCTAATACTTTCAAAGAATGAAAAATTTGTCTCATTTTATTAATTAACCTGCTTGTCTCTGAACATGTCTTACTTTCATGGTCTGCATTATGTGGCTGCAAGCCATTATGGCAAGGACTGCTTTTTCCCTTTGACATATGTAAATGAATACTATTCTTCCTTCTATTCCTGCGGTAAATTAACAACAGACTTATAAACAAAACAAGGTGTCCTGACACTGTGTTCCTGTTCTAGCTCATGTTCTCCAACAATATATACTCTCATTTATTTAAATCAAATGAAGAAATATGTTTATTAGAGATAACAATTTCTACTACACATAAAATGGAGGTAAGTTCTATTGCTTCATTTGGTTTCCTAAAATGGCAGAAAAATCAATATGTTGCTGTTTGTGAAAAACATTTCACAATTTTCAAATGGAAAGTATTGTGTCAAGCTTAGAGATAAGAGTCATGAATTGAGATAAATCCCTGGAAATCATTCTTAAATTACCTCACTCAGCTGGGCTTGAGCTGCACGATATTCTTGAACCAAGTGCTCAAGTTGATTGTTGATGTACTTTTCTCGGCTGCCAATTTTTTCCAGTGTCCTACTGATTTCATTATGGAGTTTGTCCAAAAATCCCTAGAATTCCAAGGGATTTTTAGTAGATAAAAGAAAAAAGTAGTTAAAAATGAGTTACATATCTCTCAGTCCATTCCACAAATGATCAACCACATATGAAAAAGAAGATAGTATGATATTTCAATAGCAAAAAAGTTTAGGATGAGAAATATTTTAGCCACACTGCGGAATACTACAATAAAAAAGAACCTGGCAAATTAGTTAAATTCATTTCTCCTTACTCATATCTAAAATTTAAGTATTTGTAATTAGCTTTATATAAACTTCAAAATCAAGGTAGGTAAGGGAAGAATATGCTTCCCTATAGCACAATTCAAAGATAATTAGAATATTCCAGTTGTGAGAGATCTCTAAACACAGTGCTCTGGGCTGGGATCTTTAACTTCTCACTCAAGCTTCACTTCTTTTTTTTTTTTGGTACCGGAGATTGAACTCAGGGGCACTCGACCACTGAACCACACCCCCAGCCCTATTTTGTGTTTTATGTAGAGACAGGGTTTCACTGAGTTACTTAGCACCTCGCCGTTGCTGAGGCTGGCTTTGAACTCTCGATTCTCCTGTCTCAGCCTCCCTAAGTGCTGGGATTACAGGCTTGAGCCACGGCGCCCGGCTCAAGCTTCACTTCTTTATGGCAGTCTCCAAGACTATTTCTGGCATGACAGCAAGCCTGGGAAAGCTGTAGGTTCTAGGCATTGCAAATATGATGTTCTCTCATCCCTTGGGATTCAGGGGAAAGTGATGCAATGTTTCTAAAATATCTATTACATAGACACGTATAATATATAGAATATATATTATATGTGTATGCATATACAGAATGTATGCAATATATATAGTGTATTTAAAATATAAATGGTTTTATATGTTAGCTTTCTTCAGTTGGTTTAAGTATTAGAACTGTGGAAATGTAATATGATTTATTCAATTAATGAACTCCTGAAAGACAAGAATTGTGGTATTTTTTCTCTTATGTTTTCTCATAATAGGTGTCCTACAGATGAGTAAATGAACATTGATTCATCTGAAGTAATTCACATACCTTGGTCTCCTTCAGAGCAGATTCAATTCCACTTTTGTGCTGGTGCATTTGGTCAACATGGATTCTCCAATCCTATTGACATAAGAGCATATAGGAACAAAGTATAAAACATTACTTTTCATTTTTTATTTATTGTGATATTGTGTCCTTTATTGACTACTGCCCTATTTCAGGTGAGAGAGTCTTATATATAAATTGCAATCTGGTTATAAAGAAATATGTGTAGGGAGCACTTTAGGAATAAAGGTTCTAAATAAATGTAAATTATTTTATGTGTTCACAGAGTGATGGCTGATAATTTGAATATAAATTATTCCTGCACTGCTGGTGGTTAATATTTATGACTACCCATTAAAATGAAAAAAAATTCTAATTACTAGAAAAGAAATACTTGTTTAAGCAGTAACAATTATGTTTTCCAGAAGCAACTCTCAACTCTCAACTCAAATATCATACATCAAGGATTAGTTTGTCTCTTGAAAATTAAAATGGGGCTCTTTTCTTCAGTCAGATTTTTGAGTCTCTTTCTTAATAAAAGGAGTCTGTAATGATTATTAGATTTCATATATTTTGAAATACTGTCTACTACTACTAGATTGATTTGAAATCTACATCATCATTTTAATTCTCTACAAGGTATCTTCATGATATTTCAGTTTATATTACTGTAGGTAAAAATTTTAAGAGACTTGAGAAATACCCACTATCAGAAAAACATTGCACTTTGGGAGGCTGAGACAGGAGAATCTCGAGTTCAAAGGCAGCCTCAGCAATGGTGAGGCGTTAAGCAACTCAGTGAGACCCTGTCTCGACATAAAACACAAAATAGGCCTGGGGATGTGGCTCAGTGGTTAAGTACCCCTGAGTTTAATCCCTGGTACCAAAAAAAAAAAAAAAGAGAGAAAAACATTATGGTAAATTTACTTAAGTGATGGAACTAGGATATTTATTAATTCCACATATCTATTTACATACTTTGATGCTCAACCTTGTTATTTGCATTATTTTGTGACGAGAAAAATATTTTGTGAATTAATTTCTGAACTCTGAAACAGGCTAGTGGCTACAGGACAAAAAAATTCTTGAGTATTTCAAACTGAATTATGAAATTATTAATTTTATATAACATATTAAAGTTGCAAAAAACCTCAAAAGGCATCTTATCTTTCTCATGTCATATAAAAGCAAACCAAGCCCTGGTGGCAGAAGGGTGTACATACAAGTCCACACAGGTAGTAGTGTCCTCAGCTTAGAAGCCAAATGAACTAATTGTCACATAACACATACTGTCAGTTTAGTTAAGAAAAGGAAAAATGGCTATTTGACATTAGTTGAGGGAGTTAGAGAAGAAATCAGCATTTTCTTTAACCTTAAGCCAATTTTCTGTCTCATGAGCAAAAGGTATCTCAGAACATGAGAGCTGAAAAGGACCTTAGAAATCATCTGCTTGTCCATTTACATCATCTATAAGTGCGATGGTTTCATGTTACAGTTGAAGGGACCATTCATCACCTGTGACAATGAGTAGACATAGCTGGTAAAGGAACAAGATCCTTCCAACTCAGTCAACACTGGAAAACAGAGAGAATAAGCAACTGGTTGGCTGCCTACATCTGGACAAAATATGATTAAGTTTCAAAATGGAGACCTATTTAAGCTCAAGTGAGCATATTTATGAAAGAAAATGAAACTAACAATATTAATGAAGCTATTATTATTAATTTTTTGAAAAAATACTCCTTCTGCCTGGTTCCAGAACGAATTTCAGAGAGTTAAACACCAAACTCAAATATTTTACATGTTTTCTTTCTCTTCCTATCAGTCTCTGTTTTTGCCCATTTCTAAGTATATATATGTAGAAACACATATACACTCATACATACACACACACATACATATCTATATGCTATATATACATATATGTGTAATTCCATATCTATCTATCTATCTATATCTTTATTAATTGTAATGGATATGTTTAAAAGAGTTTGTGGTCTCTTTTTTCTACTCAGTATTATATACAAATATAGTTTTGCATTTACTGACATTTGACATTCAAAAGAAGCAACCATGCCCAACTCATCTATGTATAATTATAACTTACATTGATGTAAAACTCCAAGGAGGAGCTGGGATTTCTGTGGGATCTTGAAGCATGACTAGCATTTCAACAGGATAGAAAATAGGAGGAGAGGAAAGGTACTTTAGGCTGAAGAAGTAACATGAACAAGGAAAATATATAGGGAATATGAAGCCTAGGCTGGCTAGGGTATAAAATACCAAGTTGTTGGGGGTAGGGTAGAGATGATGGATAATGAAGAATAAAACTGAAGAGGCAGATTAAATTAGATCAAGGGCTTTGCATATAGCAACTAAGGAATGTGGATTTTATCATGTGGCTAATGGGACATTTATCAAATATTTTTGGTTTGAGTTTTAAAGTCAAGTCTGTGTTTTGAGGAATTAATAGAGCAAAGGACTTATGAGAAAAGCAAGAGAATAAAGACATGTTGGAACTAGATAAGAGGCTGTTCAATGGTCCCTGTCATAGCAGAGTTTGAATTGGAGCAGTATTTGTAAGAAGGGAAGGGAAAAAAGGGAGGCATTCGAGGGATATTGTAGAGGCAGAACAAGCAGGACTTGAAGATAAGGGGAAGTGTGAGTGTGGGGTGGCTAAAGTAGAGGTGGGGAGCAGACAGAATAAAGTTTCTAGACCAAGGAACTGAGGGGATAGTGATACCAGTGTGACAAGAACAGGACAGGTTTGGAGAAGTAAAAAATACTGAGGACTTTGTTTCAGGACTTGTTAAATTTGATAAACCATTGGGATATTTATATATTCTTAGAGCTCATCAAAGTGGAAAGCTAGTAGTAATTTATCTGCCAAGCCAATCTGTAGATTTATTTTATTAAAATGTAGATGCACACATTTCCTGATGTACAGTTGCAGAAGAAATCTTAAAAATGTTCTTACCCTTTAATCCAGCAATTTCACCTCTAGAAATTATTCCTCTCAAAATAGGAAAACACAAAAAGATTAATGTACAAGTTCCTTGTAAAAGAGCAGAAAACAAGTATGTAATAGTAGAGGACAGTTTAAACTAATTTTGTAATATGCATCCCACTATTAAAAGCAATGCAGTATGAAACCAGTTTTATAAAGCTCAAAACCAAGCAAAACTCAATGATACACTGGAGGCATACACATATGTAAAAGCACTTAAAAGGAAAGAAGCTAAAGACAGTACACAAACTTGAGGATGGTGGTTACTGTAAGTGAGAAGGCACAGCAGCAGAGGGATGCACAAGTAACTTTGAAGGCGTTGAAATGGTCTAATTTTCAAGCCAGATAGTGGGCTTGTTTCGTTACTGGGCTTTGAAACTGTATTGCATATTACATATTAATGTTACCTATTAAATTGCTGAATTCATGTCCTTAAAATATTTAATGATCAGCAAAAATGTATGCTTAACAGCATATAGGAAAATAGTCTCAATAGAGTATTCA
>CM053409.1:72973732-73093160 GCA_028644305.1 Xerus rutilus | reverse complement strand
TGCAAAAAGGCAAAATACACAGCTTTTGAAAAACTATAACCAAGATGCTTAAAAGCTTTTCAAATGTTTATGGTAAAAATGGAAAAGTGAAAGGTTTTAATGATGTGTAAGGACTTGAAATCTACCTGGATCCCTGAAATAAGTAACATTAAACTATTCAACAATGATAGTAATTCTAACATTAGTAGAGAATGCATTGTTACAATGCACTTTATATAACTTTTCTTATTTGAAACTCAATGTTTGCAGAGATGAGTAGATATTGTTATCCTTTTTTATTCACTTCTCCTTTCCCTTTGAGTGTGTTTTGGGATTTGCTGACTGGTTGTAGGAGGAATATACTTCTCTATTCCATGGATGCTGGCCTTGGCCAGTACTCTCTTTAGCTAGTGGAATGATGACATTCTGCAGAAGCTGCAAAAGGCAGCTCTCATATCCTTTCTTTCAGCCTGCCCTATACTGGGTCTTTTAGCCTGGGCCTGGGAGTGAGAAGTCTGGGGCTTTGCTGGAGTAATGCTGCAACTGAGTCACAAATCAGCAGACATGTATCTTGAATGAGGATAATGTGTTACTATTACTGTAACCACTGTGATTTGGGGGTTGTTTGTTTTGTAGAAAAATGGAGTACATATAAATATTTTATATTGAGAAAAACTAGGAATCAAGTTATATGACCTTTCCAAAGTCTCATGTCTGGAAAATGGAAAGCACTCCCAAACTAGAGCATTTTTTAAAAAATATTTATTTTTTTAGTTGTAGGTGAACAAAGTATCTTTATTTTATTTTTATGTGGTGCTGAGGATCGAACCCAGTGCCTCCCGCGTGCTAGGCAAGCACGCTACCACTGCGCCATAACCCCAGCCCCAAACTAGAGCATTTTTGACATATGTAATTTTCCTGTGTGCTGTGATTTTTTCTCCCTAGACTCAGGAAAAACATACACCAGGACACAGGTGATCCTAGCAGCTCACAGAATCTATTGTTACCTTTTGCTTCTCCAATGAAAGAGCAGGAACAGGGCCCCATGGTTCTGATGTACCTCAAATCACTTTCTATCAAAAAAAAAATAAAATTCTACTTCTCTTCCGCCATGTAGCCTACCTTTCTCTTCTATTCCCACTGCCTTTTCCCAAATCTGTTATAAATAATTATCAATGAAATCTTAGTTAAATGTTCTGTTTTACAGTTTTCTTTTAGTGAATATAAAACTATTTATAAGGGTTTTTACAGTCTTCACTCAAGAGAGTTAGCCCGATCTCATTAGGTCTTTGTTTCAACTCAAAATTCACTTTCTTCTGGAATTTTTAAGATCATTCTAATGTACAGGGAAAGAATCCTGTATACTCACTTCTCATTGGGTAACAAATGAAGATTATTTGATATTTACACTGGTAATTGTTAAATGAATAGGAGACCAACTGTGCTTTCTCTCACAGATTTTCCATTATATCAAGCATTTTCTTACTATATTAATTTCAATAAGAAGCACAAAAAATTCTGATAACTTCCAATTCAAAATCTGCACATTAAATAAAATGTTTATTATCTTTGTTGTTTTGCTAAAGTAAGGCATTATGTTTTGGATGTGAGGTGTCCCTCAAGCTCCTGTTAATGCAGGAGGTAAAATGGTTAGAAGAGATGTAACCTAATCAGTCCATCCTAGTTTGAATGAATAGGTGGTAAATGAAATCAGGCTGGGTATGGCTGGAAGAGCTGGGTCACTAGGGGCATATCCTTGAAGGGTACCTCTTCCCTGTGGCTGCTTCTCTCTTGCTTCCTGATCTTCATGAACTGAGCAGCTTTTCTCTGCCAGGCCCTTCCACTATGACATGCTTGCCTCACCTTAGGCCCAGAGTGATGGAATTGGCCATCTATAGACAGAGACCTCTGGAACTATGAGCCCCAAATAAATAAACTTTCTCTCCTCCAAGTTGTTCTTGTCGGGTATTTTGGTCATAGTGATGCAAAAACTGATAAAAACTTGTAGACACTAGGGAAACTTACTATTTATAATCTGTTACAGATGAATAATCTAGATAACCTTGCTAGAACTATCTCTAAAACAAGGATAAGTTCCAAAGGATTACTGGCACTGTCCTACAAATAAAATGCATGAGCTTTAGGAATAGTTTGTGTATGTGAGATTTTTATTTTGGCTAGTCAGAGACCTTTTCTATTTCTTTCCTTTGACATAGAATAGTACAACAATAACATCTATCCCGAGACCTTCATAAATCTGATAATGATAATTACAATGATAACACTCCTGGAATGCTTAGTTTGTAGTAGGCACTATGCTGATCACTATAGATACATAATCATATACAATTCTTTAAAAATCCTACTAAAATGAATAAGTTAAGATTTAGCTATTTTTTTTAAGTAACTGTGCAAGCTCACACAGGCAAATCCATAACAGAGCACAGACT
The DNA here is from genome assembly GCA_028644305.1 of Xerus rutilus. Lineage (NCBI taxonomy): Eukaryota > Metazoa > Chordata > Mammalia > Rodentia > Sciuridae > Xerus > Xerus rutilus. The sequence goes on along the minus strand of CM053409.1, from coordinate 73,090,731 downwards.
TGCAAGGACTACATTATAACATCATTTCCCTGATGAAATGAGATATAGCTACAAATTTTAAAGGAATAATGGTTAAGAGTAACTTCAGTTTTATTTGTACTACAGTTTGGATCTTAAATGTCCCTCAACAGTCCTGTGCTGGAGCAGTGGTCTTCACATTGGCACTAGTGGGAGGTAGTAGAAACTCTAAGAAGTGAGGCCTACTGGGAGGTCTTATGGTCATTGTAGGTGTTTCCTTGAAAGGCACAGTGGGACTTCAGCCTCTTCCACATCCCAGCCATTAGGTGAGCTGCTCTACTTTGCCACACACTTACCACCATAACATACTGCGTAACCAGAAGCTGAGAAGCTATGAGGTCAACCAACCATGAACTTAAATCTCCAAAATTGAGAACTAAAATAAACCTTTTCTCTTCTCTTTATAAGTTGATTTTCTCAATTTCTGTTATAATAACAGAAAACTGACATGATTTATAATATTTTAATTTTTACAAGAATTTATATATTAATTGTAGTAAAAAGGAATATAAAACAGTCTTAGGATAAACTTATCATTAAAAAATTTCTCATAAACAACTATCTAGACCCAGATGGCTTCATCAGTAAATTTTCCCAAATATTTAGGAAAAAAAGGGAAAGCAATTGCCAACTTGTTTTCTAAGGCCTGCATAATTTCACACTCCAACCTGACAAAGACACCTAAAAACAAGAACAAAAAAAAAAAAAATGAAGCAAATAATCAAAAAGTAAAAGATCAATACTTTTTGTAAATATAGATATAAAAATCATAAATAAAATATTAGCATATCAAATCCAATGATATATAAAGAGGCTAATTTATCATGATCACATTTAAGTTGCATTTATTTCAAAATGCAGGGTTGCTATAACATACAAAAATCAATTAAAAAAAAAGAATGACATCAACAAGTTGGCTAATGAGAGGTGTCTGACATGTTTCCCTTTACCAAAAGGGGCTAAAAAAAAGAAAATGCTTGCTATTCCACTGGAATGTTTGAGGGAAAAGTGAAATAGGGATGTGACAGAGATGTCAGAGTGCAGAGATCCAGGATCATCTTTATAAAGAAAGTAATGAAGTGCACACAGCATCTACAGTCCCATTTTCTCAATCAAGATAAACCCTGAATCAAGAGGGGTATGTGCAAATGGAAATGGGCAAGCAGAAAGCCCCTAGAAGTCCCCACTAATACCATGAATACCTGAAGCATTTGCTACCAGAGAAGCCTATAGCCCTCAGAGGCCCTGAGTCCAGTTTGAGGAACTTCTGGAGAATCTACACTAGTGCAATAGTTCAGATAAAGAACCCAGACAATGTAGTGCCCTCTTCTCCTTGCAAGCTCTTTCTGCATAGCATCTTCTTGAAATCCAACCCACTCCTGGTACTAGAAATCAGCTGGGCAAACTTCCCTGAATAACTTGAGCTATAGATACCCTTGGAACAACTAAAACCCCACTCACCCAACCACAGTCCTGCAAAGGCACACAATAATTTTCTAGCAATGGACCATTTTAAAAAGGAAATTGTTGAAATCTTTGAAAAATAATCAAAATGATGATTTTAAAGGAAACTCAAGGTATACAACAGAATACAGATGGATAATTTGATGAAATTAGGAAAATAATTCATAATATAAATGAGAAATCCATAAAGAGACAAAGATCATTAAAAAAGAACCAAACATAAAACTTAGAGCAAAATAACTTGATAAAATAAAAAAAATAACTGTTGAGAGCCTCAACAACAGACTAGATCAAGCAGAAAATATATAAAATATTCTGACTTTGAAGGAAGGTCTTTTGAAATAATCCAGTCAGGCAAAACCAAAAAAGTCAACAAAAGCAGGAGAAGGGTAGAATGGGGTGGGGAGGGGAGAAAAACCAACAAATGAGAATTATAGGACATCATTAAGTGAACAAATATTCACGTTGTGGATACTGGCAGGAGAAGAAAAAAAGGCACAGAACACCTAGTAAATGAAATAATAGTTGAAAACAACAAATCTTGGGAAAGACATGGACATTCAGGTTTAGAAACCTCAAAAGACCCCAATTGTCTATGAGACATATTTGTTAAAAGTCCAAGACAAAGAGATTTCTAAAATCAGCAGGAGAAAAGAATCAAAATATACATAAGAGGATCCTCATTATACTAACAACAGATTTCTTGGTAGAAACCTTACAGGTCAGGAGAGAATGTAATGATATATTCAGTCATCAAAGAAAAAAAGTTTGCTAACCAAGAATACTATACCTGATTAGAATGAATAAAAATAAACTTTAAAAAACTTCAAAAATAAAACAAAAACAAAAGAGAATACTATACCCATTCAAGCTATCCTTCAGAAATGAAGGGGTAATAAAGACTTTCCAAAAGAAGCAAAAACTAAATTAATGCTTACAATGGATGCCTAAGGAAGTCCTACAACTAGAAGTAACAGGAAAAGAAGTATTATCTTCGAAATACATGAAAGTATTGAAGTCACTAGTAGAGCACACATACACAACCCCGCTCCCGCAAACCTTATTGGTACAGAAAACCACTAACCACAAAGATAACAAGACAGAAAGAACAAAAGATATGTAAAACAACACAGTTAACAAAATAACAGGAGTTGTCTTCACATATCAATAATATGATTAATAATGAATTAATCTCCCCAGCTAAATCCTTTAGACAGGTTGAATGGAAACAAATGAAAACCAAAAAAATGCAACACCCAAGACTACTGTCTACAAGAAATTCACTTCATAAAACAACATACAGACTTTACAAGTGAAGGGATAGAAAAAAAATTATTCCATGTGAACAAATGGATGAACAGTAAGTCAAAGTGAATAGGAGCAGATACTCTTACATAAATAGACAGTCAAAAACTGTAAAACCAGAGAGAGACAGAGAAAGAGACAGACCAAGAAACTCATCTATAATAATGAAGTGATCAGTTCAACAAAAGGAAAAACATAAATATATATACTCTCAATGATGGAGTACCCAGTTATAGACAACAAACATTAATTAAGGAGAGATAGGCTCTAATACAATAATAGATGGGAATTTCAGCACTCTACTTTCATCAATGAATATTATTCATCCAAACCGAAAAAGAAAGAAAAAGGAAACTTTGCAGTTAGCCAAATAGGCCTCCTAGAGACTTAAGAACACTTAATGCAACAGCTGTGTCATACATATTCGTCTCATTAGCACATGGAACATCTCCAGGATACATCATATTTTAGAGGTCACAAAACAGGTCTTGACAAATTCAAAAAAAGCAAAATCATATCATGTATCTTCTCTAACCACAAAGGAATAAAACTGGAAATGACACAAGAACTTTAGAAATTGTACAAATACATGAAAATATGCTGTCTTAAATGACCAATGGGTCAACAAGAAATCAAAAGGGAAATCTTAAAAATTCTTGAGACAAATGAAAATGGAAACAACATACCAGCCAAAAGCAGTACTGGAAGGAAGTTTATTGCACATATTCACATTTTAGAAAGATACAAAGATCTCAAATAACAAACTCTAACAATTCAGTACAAGGTACTAGGAAAACAGAACAAGCTAAGCCTAAAATTAATGGAAGGAAAGAAATAACAAAGATCAGAGGATAAATAAATGAAAGATCAACTAAAAATTTACAGAAGACCAATAAAACAGAGTTGTTTTTTTGAAAATATAAACAAAATCAACAAATCTTTAGCCGGACTAACAAAAAGACTCAAAGAGAAAAAGGAGAGATTGCAGTTGATACCTCAGCAATAGAAAGAATCAGCAGAAACTATTATGAACAGCTATAAAACAACAAATTGGAAAACCCAGAAAAAATGGACAAATTTCTGGACACACATACCTGTCAAAATTGAATCATGAAGACATAAAAAATCTGAACAGACACATAATGAGTAACAAGACTGAATCAGTTATTAAAAGTTTCCCAATAAAGAAAAATCCAAGACTGGAAGGCTTAACTGTTAAATTTTACCAAACTTCTAAAGAAGAACTAACAAGTATTTTTCAAACTATTCATCCCCAAAATTGAAAAGGAGGAGACCCTTATGAAGTCATCCTATGAAGTTCTAGGGGCAAGATGGCAGATTAGCATCAGACAGCATTTCTCTTAGCTCAGCTACCCAGAACTCAAACAGCAGGAATACTTCATGTCCCTGAGGCTCAGAGTGAAAAATACTGTGACTGGAGAGGCAGTCTGCCCTAGCCAAACCAGAGACTATTTGATTCATTAATCGGTTATTAAAAAAAAAAAAAACCTCTCCACTCAAAGTCATCCTGGGGCCAGCATTATCCTGATACCAAAACTAGTTAGGAACACAACAAAAAAAGAAAACTATAGACCAATGTTTCTGATAAATACATGCAAAAATTCTTGAGCAAATATTAGTAAATTGAACTACAAAGCACATAAAAAGAAGTATATACCATGATCAAGTAGGATTTGACCTAGGGATGAAAAGATGGGTCAACCCATGCAAATCAATAAAAGTCATACATCACAGTAACAGAATAAAGGACAAAAAAACCCCAAAACCATATCATCATGTCAATAGACACAGAAAAAGCAATAAAATTCAACTTATCTTTATCATAAAAAAATTATATATAGAAGGACATTACCTCAGTACAATAAAGGCTACCTGCAACAAACCCAAAGCCCACATCATACTAAATGGAAAAAACTAAAAGCATTTCCTCAAAGAGTTGAAATAAAACAAGGATGTCTACTTTCATGACTCTTATTCAGTATAGTACTACAAGTATTAGGCAGAGCAAACAGGCAAGAGAAAGAAATAAAGGTCATCCAAATAAAAATGGAAGAACTCAATTTATCCCTGATGACGACTGACACGATTTTATGTACAGAAACCCTTCTGACTTCACTAAAAAAACTATTAGAATTGATGAATGAATTCAGTAATTTCAGTATGCAAAATCAACATACAAAATAAATAGTATTTTATACAATAATTAACTTGTTGAATAAGAAATCAAGCAACCCCATTTTCAATATGTACAAAAAAATCTAATAATAAATTTAACCAAGGAAATGAATGATCTTTATAATTAAAATCACAACACACTGATAAAAGGAATTGAGAAGGATACACACACACACACACACACACACACACACAGAAAGATATCCTATGTTTATGGACTGGAGTAGCTGATGTTATTTAACAGTCTGCACTCCCACAATGATGTATAGATTCAATGTAATACCCATTAAAGAGCAAAAAGAACAAATCAGGAGACATCATAATACCTAGAAGGGTATAATAACCCAAACAACATGGTACTGGCATAAAAACCAGTACATAGACCAAAGGGATAGAACAGAGAACCCAGAAATAAACCCCGCACATCTACAGTCAAATGATCTTTGACAAAGGCACCAAAAACCTACATTGGGAGAAAAGGAAAATCTCTTCAATAAATGGTTCTGAGAAAACTGGATATCCATATGCCCAATGAAAGTTGACCTCAATCTCTTACCCTATACAAAAATAAACTAGAAATGGATCAAAGACCTACATGTAAGACCTCAAACTATGAACATTTTTCAGAGGGGTACTGGGGATTGAATTCAGGGGCACTCCACCACTGAGCCCCACATCCCGAGCTCTGTTTAAAGACAGGGTCTCACTAAGTTGCTTAGTACCTCACTGTTCCTGAGGCTGGCTTTGAACTCGCAATCCTCCTGCCTCAGCCTCCCAAGCCACTGGGATTACAGGCATGTGTCATCGCGCCTAGCTCAAACTATGAAATTTTAAGCAAACACAGGGAAAAGACTTTGAGACAATGATCTTAGTATAGGCAATGATCTTTTGAATAATATCCTAGAAGTACAGGCAACAAAAGTCAAAATAGATAAATGGGATTGTATTAAAATAAGATGTTTCTGCAAACAAAATAAGAGTAAAGAGATATAGTACAGAATGGGAGAAAATATTTATAAAGTATTCATCTGACAAGGAATTAATATTCACATTATATGAAGTACTCAAAAATTTCAAATATAAAATACCAAATAATTTGATTGAAGATTGGCAAATGACCTGAATAAACATTTTTCAAAAAAAGTCATACACATGGCCAAAAGCTCAATGTTACTAATCACCAGGGAAATGCAAATCAAAATCACAGTAATATACTGTGATAGTCAGCTTTCTGTTACTGTAAAAAAAAAAACACCTGAGTTAAATAATATTATAAAGAGGAAAGGTTTAATTTAGCTCACAGCTTCAGAGATTTCAGTCCATGGTCAACTGGCCCTGTTACTTTTGGCCTGTGGCAACAGCATACTCCTAACACATGTTAGGAGTACATGTGGCAGAGGAGACTTTCATCTCATGGCAGCCAGAAATAAAGACAGGAAGTTGCTAAGGTTCCAGTATTCCCCTCATTGGCATGTCCACAGTGATCTAACTTCCTTCCACTAGGCATCACCACTTAAAAGTTCCTACAGCTCCCAATAGCACAATAGGCTGGTGGTCATGCCTTTAACACATGGGCTTTTGGGGGACATTTAATATTCAAACTATAGCAGATATCACTTCACCCAAGTTAGAATGGCTATTATCAAAACAAACAAACAAAAAACAAACAAACAAAAAATGCTCTTTATGTAGAGAAATAATAAGAACTTTTTCTTATGCAGAAAAAGAGAAACTCCTACACACTGTTGGTATGAATGTAAATTAGTACAGCATTATGGTAAATAGTATGAAGGATTCTCAAAAAAGTAGTAATAGAAGTACCTTATGATCCAGCAAGCCCACTACTGGGTATACATCAAAAGGAAATCAGTATGTTGAAGAGACATCTGCTCTTGCATGTTTATTGCAGGACTGTTCACAATTACTGATACGGAATCAACCTAGGTGTTCATAGATGAATGAACAAATAAAATTTGGTACATATATGCCAAAAAATGCTGTTCAGCCATTAAAAAGAATGAAATTTTGACATTTGCAGCAAGATTGATGGAGTAGAGGGCATTATGTTAAGTGAAATAAGCCAGAAAAGAAAGACAAATATCACATGTTATCATTCATATGTGGAATATAAAAAAGTTTATTTCACAGAGGTAGAGAGTAGAGTCATGGCCACTTGAGGTAGGAACAGTATAGAGTAAGGGGGGTAGAAGAAAGTTGGAAAATGAGTACCAAAATAGTTATACAGGAGGAAGAAGTTCTAGTGTTCTATGTGGGAGTAGGGTGACTATAATTCACAAATACTTATTATATATTTCATATAAAAATAGAAGAATAATATAAAGATTTCTAAAAGAAATGATACATGTTAAAGGAGGTGTAAATGTTAATTGCCCTAATTTGACATTACACATTCTATACATGTATTGATTTTCATGCTATTCTCCACAAATATATATAATTTATTATATGTAAATTAAAAGTAAAATCATCAGTCAATATAATTCACAAGGGAAAAGATTAACTATGATCATCTCAACAAATGAAAAATATTAATTTGAAAAAATTAATATCCTTTTATGATAAAAACTCAGCAAACAAAAGAGAGGAAACAAAAGATAGTCATAAAAACCATAAAGCTGATATACCTAATGGTGAAATCAAAATATTGAAAGCTTTCTCCCAGATAATACCATATACATCCAATATAAGATTAGAGTTCTTAGGTAGTACAGCAGGCAAGATAAAACCAAAAGGCATAGGATTGTAAAGAAGAGTTAAGATTGATATTATTTGCAGATGACATAATTCTAAATGTAGGCCTACCATTTCAGTGTTGAACTTATCAAGTTTGCTAGATATATATAAAGATAAAAAAGAATTGTATTTTATATACTACCAACAGATAAACAGAAAATAAAATCTAAAGGATATAATTTTCATTAGTATCAAATAACAAGTAGAATGATAAAATAGAAAGTCCAGATACAGACCCACAAATGCATGCATACTTGACTTATCATAGCAGCACACTGGTGAAAGAATCACCTTTTCAATAAATGGTTGGGTCAATTGCGTATATATATATAAAAACAAATCTTGAGTTCTATATCACACTATACATGAGCATTAAAACTTAGATGATGTTATAGTTTGGATTTGAAATGTTCCCCTAAAGCTCATATGTTGAAGGCTTGGACTACAATGGAGCAATATTCAGAGGTGTAGCTTTTGGGAAGTGATCAGATCATGAGGCCTCTGATCTCATCATTGGATTAATTTATTGATGAATTCATAGTTGAATAGAGTATTGGGAGATGATGGAAACCAGGAAGTGGGATCTAGTTGAAAGGAATGGGTCCTTTGGGACTATATCTTGCACCTGGAACTCCACTCTTCACTTTTCTTTCTGCTGCCATGCATCTTTCCTCTGCCATACCCTTCTGCCATGTGGTTCTTCCTCACCTCAAGCCCAAAGCAATGAAGGAGGCTGTCAACCAAGAGCTAACACCTCTGAATCTGTAAGCCAAAATAAAACTTTCCTTTTTTAAGTTGTTTTTCTCAGGTATTTTGTCATAGCCACAAAAGCTGACTAACACAAATGAATTGCAGATCTCAGTGCAAAAGGCAAAAACAATGAAGCAGGAAGAAAACAGGGTAATATCTTCATATCAGGGTACGTGAAGATTTCTTAAACAAGTTAACTGTATTCACCCTCGCAATAGACCATTTTGAACATATTAAAACTAAACCAATGTTCTTCATGATACACAAATAAGGGAATGAAAAAAAGAAGTTAAATAGCTGATATTTGCAGTATATATATCTGACAAAAAACTTAGAATATGTAAATAACTTCTATGAATCAAAAGAAAGACTGCAAAAATTAGAACTGGGTACCCAAACATCAAATAAACATATGAAAAGTATTTCAACCTCATTAGTCAACAGAGAAATGCAAATTAAAATGACAATGAGATATCACAAAACACCTACCATGATGACTAAAATAAGGAGTAACAACTGAGTTGATAAAGACCTGAAGCAACTGGAATTTTCCTGCACTATTAAGTATAAATTTTTATAATCACTCTCAAAAATTATTTGACAAGGTCTACTCCAGCTGAACATATATGTATATACACCATAACCTAATAATTCCACTAATAGAACTTTCAGTAGCAATGCGTACATAAGTTTACTAAAAGACATGTAGAAGAGTTTTCATAGCAAGTATTCTTTACAATAGTCGCAAACTGGTAACAGTTCACATATGCCCAGATGTAAACTGCCCTAGGAAGAAGCGATCTTGAGTTAGGTAGCTCTCTGTCAATAAAAGGAGTAGACAGCTAGAGGCTGTCTGCCAACCACACTTTCTGCAGCTGGCCAGCATGTCCTTGCCTGTATAGGGATTCGGACAGGATACTTCTGTTTCAACTACAGGGAAAGAGATTTAGTTATTAAAATTATAATTGTATCTGCAGTGGTAGAGAGGTAGGGGAAATGTAAGCTGCAGTCCAAGAGTAATCAACCTCCAGATTTTAATGTATAATATCAATGTTCCTGTGGCATGTTTAAAAACCCATTCATGGTCAATGACAGAATTTTTTTTGAAAATCTAATGGCAGGAAATCAGATAAAGTGAAAATGATGGGGAAAGTTGTTTGATACAAGGATCTGCATATGTCTAAGTTCACCACAGCAGATATTTCTGGAACAAGTCTATCATACTTTCCGCAAGGACATGAGCAGATTAAAGTCTCTTGCTCCCCAATAAAGAACACTCCCTTTACTAAAAACAAAAACAAAAAAACAACAAAAAAGACATTATCTGTGTTCTATTTTCACCACTTTGCACAAGAAAATTTAGAATCTTTTTGTTTGTATTGTCAGAATTTCCAGCTTAGACACTGTCTACATTTATGTATGTATTTGTGTATGAGCACATGTGTGAGAAGAAAAATAAAGAGCATGAGACTGTTCATTCAATTACATAACTTCTTCACAAAATTGACTTACTTTCTTAATGAAAAATTCCCATCATGTTGAAGGTTAATTACAGAATATAGCCTTTCTAAATTTTTTGATGTGACATTTTTCTTCCATTGCCAGCAGCTTAGTCTTTTGTGGTACACTCTTGTGGTATGAAATCATGATTTTTCTTTATATGTGTTCAAAGAAATAAACACATACTTAGGAAGAGTTAAGAACATTCGCCCCCTGCCCCATCTATAGTTTTACTTTCTGCAGTTTTGATTACCTATGGTCAAATGAGGTCTGAAAATACTAAATGGATAATTCCAGAAATAAACAATTTATAAGTTATAAACCGTGTGTCATTCTGAATAGCATGATAAAATTTCATGCTGTTGGGTTCCATCTTCACACTGCATATGGCACCCACCCACTGGTCACTCAGTGACCTGCTAGTCACTTGGTATCTCTCTTGGTGATCAGATCAACTAAGTATAGCTGCACTTGTGTTCAAGTAACCTTAGTAGCCTAATGGTACATCGTAATGCCTACATCATTCACCTCATTTCATCTCACATCATCACAAGTGTGAGTACAGTATAGTACATATTTTGAGAGACAACATTTATCTTTTATTACAGTATATAGCTATACTTTATTATAGTTATTTTTATTAATCTCTTACTATGTCTAATTTATAAATTAAACTTTATCATAGGTATGCCTATATAGGAAAAACATATATAGGATTCAGCACAATCTGTGGTTTTAGGTATCTACTGGGGGTCTGGGAACATATACTCTGTGGATATGGGGGGACTACTGTATATATGTGTGGTATATGTTGTAGTCTCTTTGTTGCAGGAGGTGTGGAAATAATGGTTGCTAAAAATATGTGTTTTCTCAGGGAAGTTCCTGCTTTCTAGATACTTCTCTCATTGTAGAGAAAAATTAAAGTGGCACGGTGGACAAGGCTAGCACAACATTCACTGGGATTCTCACACCTGCCCATAATTGAACTGAAACTGGAGATCCACAACATCTAAATGTAATACCTTGTTAGTTAAATAATTATATTTCTAATGGGTGCTGAGAGATTACCTTTACTGAACACCATCTGTTACTAAAGAGTTTTCATATGTTGATTTGGACTTACTACTGATGTTTACTCCACTTACACTCTTTTTATTTGGCCATACAGATCTTCTCAGAGTTTCCAGGCTTTAGAAGGAGTTATAAGCCTAGAGAAGAGATCTGGCAAGGCAGATGCTCACAGGTCAAATCAGAAATCAGAATTTAATTATTTTATGGGATGCTGAGTAACCATTGTGGCAATCTGGATTGTTGACCTTGAGAGTCCTTTCCAACATCAGGCATCTACTAATCACAACTTGGATCTCACACTGATACTCAACACCTCTCCCCCAAGAAAAATGAACAAACAAAAACAATAAATAATCATCTCCTGCATATTTAAAAAAACAAGAAATATAAATTATTATTTTGATGTAAGTAAACAGAATCAAATCTAATGGCATAAAAACCATGGATATAAAATGTGTCCAAGTATTAAGGAATTCTAAATAAAACTCAGTGATAGAACTGCTCTAATATGACTGATTGGAAAAATGAGTCAAGCCAATAAAAAGGACATTTTGTAGGAAGGTCCATATGACAAATGGTTTCTGCTTGAATTCATGTTCTATATTAAGTAATTTAAAGGAAACATTAAATCATACTTTGCAATAATGAAATATTTAGGTAGTCTAGACATTTTAATTATAATCAATAAGTATTAATTCACTGCTCTCAATCACAATGTCTGTTTGAAGTATATCAGCAGTGAGGCATTAGTCACTTCCCTCTGCAGTATTTACAAAACATGGAGTCTTTATTGGTTATTTCCTTAAAATATGCCACCACTGTTGATGCTCTTCAGTTACAGCTGATGGTAATCTCTAAAGCAAAAATACTTTTCCTCCTATTTTAACTTGTGATAAATGGAACCTTTTCCCCATCTAGATGAAACATTTATCACACTCAGGGTAAATAGAAAGGAAGGCATCATCAACCATCTTTAAACAAAGAATATCGTGAATGTTCAATAAGACTGTGACAGAAGCAACTAAAAATCTTTTCTAGTTACTTAAGGATGGCTGGGTTTTTCTCCAGCCCTTGCTGCATTTTTTCAGTATAATTTAACCACAGTATTCTTTCCCCCAACCCTGCTATCCATGATCCACATGCAACAAAGCGAAAACATTTGACCTTGTAAATACTATGTTAACTTCACAAAATAACACCTTGTTTAAAAATAATAGTCCAAAAAATATTGTTTTCTGTAGTCTCTTTTAAAGAAAGGTTGCTGAAAGTCCATCAGTGAGTATTATCTCTCATTCTGAGATGACGTGGCAATTGAGTAATCATGCAGGCTGCTCTAAAAATGTATGTATCTAGTTAATTTAAGCAGTTTATTTTGATAGCATTCACCTCTCTTTGATTATAGCAGGTGTTTCAAGGATAAATTTGCTGAAAATTGCATTTTGTTTAAACAACAGCAGCATGTACATTTATGGCCTTGCTATATTAAAAAGCATTTATTGTCTGGCAGCAATAGATACAATTATAAACATTTGTGACAGTAATTGGAGCTATTACTCCTGCATGGAGCCTCATGGAGACCAACTTATTGCCACCTGTTTTACATTTGTTACTGGTAATTGTAAAAGCTGTTTTTTTTTAATTTGGTGCCTTATTTTTTTCTTTAATAATTTAAAGACTATTTCTTAACAGAAGGTCTATCTACCAGAAAATCTATAATTACAAAGGTAGTTTCTCCATTATTCAAATAACAGGTAGAATTCCATTTTAATAACTATTATATACATAAAATGTATTCCTATATCCCAGCCCACAGAATATATTATACCTTTTGACTCATAGATGCAAGAATTCTATTGATGTATCCTATCTAACAGCCAGAATATAAGTCTTGAGAAATGCTCTTTATTCCCAAACAATAACAATTTATAAATCCCTGCAGGTCAGAAATATTTAGAAAAGCTAAATTTTATTAACACCTTCTTATACTGCATCCAAATACAGTGATGCTGTAGAAAGTAAAAGCAAGCTACTCTGTCTACTGCTTTGGAATGAGAAAAATACTCTCTCTTGCTTCCAGATACAGATTTGTCTATAATAATAAAAAGAAAAAAAGCCTACTACTGTAACTTTCTGCAAGATTTGGCTTCCAATTCAAAGAGACTGAGATCTAATATAGCAATTCTGTGGTCCCTCCAGGTTCATTTAAATGGAATTCTACCTGCTGATTAACGAAGGCTTCTCTCCTCCCTCTTAGATTTTAGCTCTCACAGTGACTACAGAGCCCAAGGGCTCAAGACTATTGCAATGATTTCATCCTTAGCACAATGACTCTTCCCAAAAGGTTTCCTGCTGTGAATCACCCAAGGCAACACCTATACGGTTTACTTACATTAAAATAAAACTCAATTGCTTGGAGCTGAAATTTAAAGTTTAAGGTTCTTTTTACCAGAGTACTCTGAGAAAATCAGATTATCAAGGACAGAAAAGGAAGAAAAAAAGCAGTTCAGTGAATCAAAGGTTTGAAATAATTAGAAACACATGCTATAATATTTCTAAAGCCTTAAAAAATAATCTCTTTATCTAAATTCCTTGTAATGAATCTGAAGATTTACATAATTACTACAGATGCTTTGGTGGAATGAAGGAGAACCTACCCAACTATCTTTTAAAACAACAAAGCGGGAAACATTTAATTATAATTTGGAAAAAATCTAATTCATTAATCAAAATTTTAATTACAATATCTATTGGGCATTAAAACATGTTAGAACATTTGTTCATTTCACTAAATACCTAATATTAAATCATTACAATGTACAATCTTTTAGAAATAAGTATTGAATAATTAAGAAAAGGGTCTATGTTAAGGGTTAGTTGAAAACTGATTAATTTTCCTTATTTCTGAAGAATAGAAATAAATATTAATGTTTACTTGGCTTCTATTGTAAAAAACCTTGATTTGAAAAAAAACATTCTATATTAAAGACTAATATGATTGATGATTTTAAGAAGCCATTTTCCTTGGTCAATGAATGAAGTTCAGAGACTAAATATACAAATGGACAACAGACAATAGTAGTCATTATTAAACAAACAAACAGAATTCTGACTCACAATATGCAGTAACCAGTCCAGAAAGTCAAACCACAATTTCTATAGCAATCAGCCCCAGATAAAACTTTTTCAGTGATGGCCAGCTTCCCCATTTTTGCCCACTACCCACTCTAAATTTAGGACCAACCTTTAGATAAATCCAAGTATCTTCCCCTAACCAACCAATCATATAAAATGGTCTATGTTGGCTTAGCCCACCTCCAGATTTCTGGACATGTCTGAACATATGTGAAGACCTCCCCTCTTTGTTTTGCTAAAAAGTGTTTTAAGTTCCTTTGTACTTGCTTTTGAGTCTCTGCCAATTACAACTGATGGTTGGCTGATGCCCTTGCCATAGTGAGTTCTGAATAAATAGCCTCTGCTTGTTCTCATTTGAGTAGTCTCCATTTATTTCAATAAAGTCAAAGAAAGGTTTACTTTTCATAGTAAAAAGAATACTCAAGAAAAAATATACATTTCCTCAAGAAACAGTATTATTTAGAGACTTAACATTAGTTAATAATACAAGTGAAAATCTATACAATTTATAAAATTTATACATTCTATAAATTCATCGATATCTAATTCCCCCAAAATATGGGGCATGTACAGTTCTTTGGCACCTCAGCTTCAACTACCCATTCAAATCAATGACTGCCACTGATTCACTTAAAAACTTAAAATATGCTATCATTATGAAATTCAACAGTTTTCAGTTATGTAGAAAAATAGTATCCTTCCAGAATTGTCATAAAGTACCCTGCAAGAGCCTCTCACACAAACTGATAAAAGGTAATAGCAGCTTCAACCTTGTAGGTTGGTCTGATTATACACTCTTGCAGCAATGAGTAAGCATAGAAGATTTCTAAATTTAGTTTTCTAATTACTCTTCATTTCTGTTTCTTATCTTCCATGCTTTGCCTTTGAATGGGCCTTTCACCTTTAATAACCACTTGTTTCTCTAAAATGGCTCATTGGCAGGATCCATTTCTTGCTATTGATCTATACTGTCAGATCTTGGGGTCTCTATGCTTACCTGTATTCTAACCTCTAGTTCTTGTATTTACTCTGCCCTGCCATTTTTCCTCCCAGATTCTAGGCCTCCTGGTTTGACTCTAACCTGCTGAGGCTGGCCAAGCCTGGCACTCAGCTGGCTATTAACAGTAATCTTCAAGAACTACAGCCAGCCATTAAAGTTACTGTTTATAATTTTGAACAATGTGTAAAAATGCTCATGATACATCATATTCTTAAAGAGGTATAATTGCAACTGTATAAATAAAAGCACACAGAAATGGTCACCAATATATAATAAGTTATTGTTTTGACACCATTCTAAGTGCTTTAGATATGTTCATTCATTTCATCTTTTAATAACTCACTGAAGCTGGGTGTGATGCCCCAAGCCTGTAATCCCAGCACTTAGGGAGGCTGAGACAGGAGAATCACGAGTTCAAAGCCAGCCTCAGCAATGGCGAGGCGCTAAGCAACTCAGTGAGACCCTGTCTCTACATAATACACAAAATAGGGCTGAGGATGTGGCTCAGTGGTCGAGTACCCCTGAGTTCAATCCCCAGTACCAAAAAAAAAAAACCTCACTGAGGGAGATGTTATAATAAATTCAATTTTATAGATGAAAACACTGAGGTACAAAGTGGTTGAGTAACTTGCCCGCAGGGTCCTACAGTGTTAGAGCTAGAATGTTTACTCAAGCAACCTGGGTTCAGAATTTGTGCTTTTGACCATATACTCTATTGAATAGGCAAAAGCTCATATACCATATGAGGCAATCAGTGCTCGGCACACAGAAAACATTTAATAAATGCCAGTTATTACTACCTATTATCATCATATTATATGTACATTTACTAGGGCAAAAACTAGAAAGATTTACCAAAGTGATAGTTACATGAATCTGATTGACCCCATTGTAAAGATATAAGCTGATGTTTATAAAAGTATTCCTTAAGTGATGAAAGCATTACTGTAGAAATTTTGTAAATTCTTCCTGAATACAGGCAGCAAATATAAAAGGGCTACAATAGAACACTACAATTATATAATGATAATTTATTAGATATTAACTACGTGTCAGACTGTTCTCAGTGCTTTATGTCTTTGTGAGGTACTATGATTAGTTCTACTTTATAGAAGAGGAAAAGGATGATCAGAGAGGTAAAATAGCTTGCATTAGATCACACGGTAAATAAGTAACATAAATATGACCTCTACGGGCCAAGGGAAGGTATGTGAGATAAGTTAATTTTTGTGGGTCTTCATAGACCATTATTCCATTAAGTTTCTGAAACTGTGTCTCAATAAATAAGGAACAGACTAGACTTAATGGATGATCTTTAGCTCTTAATTCACAGTACACTACTTGCCCCCTTCTTCTTTAAAACAGTGTTTTCATATTATTTTTATAATTAAAAACAAAATCATATTTCAAAAGACTCAGAGATTAGGATAATTCTTAACTAGTTAAAGATCTAAGTCTAGTCTGAGTATTAAAACTCTAATTTAGCTTTAACTCCAGCAGGGCAGTTGTGTAACACTTAAGGACTCCACTATCAGGTCTCATAAAGATAAATAAAAAAGAGAAGGATAAAAATTCAATACAAAAAAAAGGGTGAGAGAAATAATGAGGAAAAAAGTAAGAGGGAGATAGTACACAAAAATTACAAAATGTAGGCACAGGAAACCAACGATACTCCTAAATGATTTTAGGTGGCACCAATGTCTACCCTGGTTTAGGTAACCTCAGACTAAGGAATCAACTTCTGAGCCTTACCCATTTGGGTATAACTGAGGCATTACCACAGGGGCATATCCCAGAATTTGGCTGAAATTATTGACCTTCTTGAAGAATATCTGTGTCTTTAGATACATGATTCCTACGTGGAGCAGATCTGAGGTGGTATCTGGGTATGTAACTACCCTAGAGTAATCACTAGGAGCTATAAGCAATGCTAAAAAGAGAACTATGAATACAATCCATTCCAATCAATATATTTTAAAAAATCCATTATCTTCAGTTGTGCAGCATATTTATCTTTTTGGCAACATATTCATTTTCCTAATTCTATTTTGTTTAAACAAATATTTAAAATTACTTTGCTGTCTTTGAAAACTGGCAATAGTAACAAGTGGTGCCAGATAACAGGGATAAGTTAGCTTGCAAAAAATCCACCTGACTGCAACATTATGGAGAGTATACATAAAATACTGCTGTATGATAGGATTTCACTGAAGTATATATACATATATATTATAATGTGTAAAACTGGAGGAATTTTTTTGTAATTCCCATCTAGAAAGCATAGAAAGAATAAATAACTTGTGAGAATAAAAAGAAAATCAATATTTGATTGAATGCCAAATAAATTTGGGACTTATTTACTATGAATACAAGACCATTTTCAAGAAGTTTCTAATGGATTTAAATAATGAGGTTCTTTATTACTTACCTCCCCTTATCTTTAAGCTATTTAAAAATTAATCCAATATATACCAGTAAAAACCCCTTTATCCCCAAATAATTAATTTCTCTTTTTTTCCCCATCAAATACAACCATGATGTTGGAGTCAACTTCTTCTGATGAAGGAAGATAATGAGTCTCTGAGAAAAAAACCTCATATGTGACCAGATTATTTTATTTTTATTTCTGAGAAATGAGAAACATTGCTCTATTCATTAGCCTCTTATTTTCTCAAACCAATGTGTAATTTTATTTGTCTTAAGTCAGTTGATAAAAGAAATGACCATAAACCTGTGTCTCCCCTTGGGTACATCTGAAACGCTTGAAAAAAGAGAGTTTATCAAATATTAGATATAAAGACCAAATGCTCTAGAGAATTCTGAAAAAAGTAACCAGGTATGACTTTAGGTTAGTACGTTTTACCGTAAAAATCTAAATTCAAAATAATATTCACATATTCTAAAACAAACTAAAAAAAAAGAACTTTATCTGATAATTTGGAATGTTGTCTATAAGTTTGTTGTACAAATAATTTAAAAAAAAATTTTTTTTAGTTGTAGATGGCTGCAATATCTTTATTTTATTTATTTATTTTTTATGTGGTGCTGAGGATCGAACCCAGTGACTCACACTTGTGAGGCAAGCGCTCTCTACCACTGAGCCACAGCCCCAGCCCTGTATAAATAATTTGACACAGTATATCCTTGTTAGATTAAGGCTGATAATATAACATGAGAATAAGGGTCCAACTTTTAAGTAGCTAATTCTTCCCTAAATTAGGAGAAGATGATTCTCCACAATCCAAGGATCTTGGTTACTACATTACCATCTATTATAGAATTTGACCCACACTTAGTTTTGTAAAAAAGTATGTTGTTAGCAATTATATTTATATTCTTTATTATTTTTATTATGTGAAATTCAATGACTTTGCTAAAAAAACAAACAAACCCTATTGGGTTCTAAATGAGATGTTTGCCTTCAAGAGTTTATTTAGCTTGAAAGCAAACAAATTAGAGTTGCTTCCTTCTGGGATTAAACTGTACTTGAGAGTTCCCAACTACACAATTATTTTAACATGTTATTCTAATTAGAACCACAATATTAGTGATTTTTAATTTTATGAAGAGAATTTGTTCTGACAAAGCCAAATAATTAAAAATCATATTTTGAAAAAAAGAATCACATTTAGTTTTTACAAATTAAGATTTCTAGCAGAGATTTAATCAGTGAAGAAATTCTTATTAATATATTTACATATGAGAGATACTCAAATAAAGAATTCACCTCCAATATTGTGTTACTCAGCTTTTAATCTCTGTGACAAATACTTAAGAAAAACAACCTAGAGGAGGAAAGATTTATTTTGGTTCATGGTTTCAGAGGTTTCAGTCCATAGCTGGCTGGCTCCATGGCAGAAACAACATACTGGAAGGGCATGGCAGAAGAAAGCTGCTCAATTCATGGCAGCTGGGAAGCAGAGAGAGAGAGGGAGAGAGTGCCAGCAGAAGGGACCAGGGACAAGATATAGTCCTCAAGGGCACACCCCCAGTTACCTACTTGCTCCAATTGTGCCCCACCTACCTATAGTTTCTACCACCCTCCTGTAGTCCAGTCAGGGTATTAAACCATAGAGTGAACTAATCCACTGATGAGGTTAGAACCCTCATGATGTAATCACTTCCTAAAAGCCCTATCTCTGAACACCACTGCCTTGGGGACCAAGCCTTCAGTACACAAGCTATTGGGGGACATTCCAGATTCAATCTATAATAAATACAGTCAAATAATAGCTGTCCTCCGTAGGATTAGGTAAAAATATGGCAAACAGGATGCAGGATTTATCTGCTTATCTTGGATAGAGTTTATTCCACAGCTGTTCACAGTCCACTAAGAACCCTTTCATCCTCATCTTAGTCTGTCATAGGAGTCTAGGCTACTTCTTGGCTGCTCTAGGATATATTCTAAGAATGAATTAGCTTCTAAGACACTCTGAAAACAGTAACCTTTGCAGGGCTCCTACTTTGGAGGCAGATACAGGACTACACTTTTCAAAGTAATAAAAGGTTCCCTAGAACCTTGTTCCATAATCCTAGGGGTTTATATCCAGTCTTCAAGGATGAAAATCTTCCTTTAGTTTCTTTACCTAGATGTCTCTTTAGCCCCTTTTGTAGAGATTTTGTAGAGATACTGCTAATGAGAATAGCACTATTTGCTGGTTCTGAAGTCATTATTTACAAAACTGAAAAAAGAGACAGAAATTTGTACAGTATCTAGCTCTAATCCCTAATCTAGTTCTAATCCCTAAGTCTTATTACATATGATTTCTTTATTATTTAAATACTTAACTTCGATACATGTGAAGTAAATAGATTTTCTAAGGCAATGTCCAAGTTTGCCTTCAGTTTTGCCATCCAGTAAAGTTCTAAACTGTCTTCTAACTCAAGTTGGTATAATCATAGAATTCCTATTTACCTCAATATAATTTCCAAGAAAATACATTGAAATGTATTGAAAAAAACACCCCACCCCTGCTCCAGTGAAATATGATGTATTTCAAATCATTCTTTCAAAGATCTATTTTTTTTTCTTTCTGGAACATATTACATTATTTATTCATTCAACAATTTGTTAAATAACCTATTAGGACAAAATGTTGGAATCGAATCCTACTACCTCTCTTGTATAATTTGGAGTACTCCCACCTTGAAATTGCAGTAAATTTTTTTTTTTTTGAACAAAATGTGTTCCCTCTTTGATACCTTATTGTCAGTCCTAATCGTGACTTTCAGTTGTGGTAGTACACGTTCAACTTCTAGACCCCATTCCGCAGCATCTGTTGTGGATTCCAAAATATCTTCTTGTTTGGCAGACTCGTTCATGTCCTAAGAAAGGAAAGATATCACAAGATTGAGAGTTTATAAAAAGAAATGGTAAAAATCTCAAGACATTTTAGCAGCACTGCACAATTTAAATTGAGGCTGGTAGTGTTAAAATTATAGTGGCAATAGAAATTCCTTTCTGTCCTCCTACCCATGTTGAAAGAAAATAATGCACCAACCTGGTAGAATAGCAAAATAAGCATCAAAAAGAAGCAAATGCATGATTCATCTATTTTATAAAGGATAATATTTTTGAGATATCAGACTGAACTCAATGAGAATATTATCAAATGGATAAGCTATTTAGGTATATTAACTAACAGTAGAGAAATACTCATGTTTGATAAGAAAATATTGTTTAGTTTGATTTTTCTATACAGAAACACAAACCCAAAAGCTGAAAGACAAAAAAAAAAAGTTAAAATGTCAGAAGCAAAGGGCTCATTATTTATAAATTTTGCACTCACAAATAAAGTGATATTTTGGTTAGGTCAAAGTGTAATGTAGATTAAAAATGTGATTTAGTATTTGAACTCAAACAGGATAGAGGCCAAATATCTGTGTTTGGTTTCTTCCCTGAGTAATAAAATCAATTCATGACTGTTTTTGAATCACAAAAGGAGAGTATTTTCCCTAGCTTTTCACATTTCAGCATTAAATATGTATGGACTTAAAAATGCAGAGAATATACAAATTAATGATTTAAAGATAAAGCCTAAGGCAATAATTTTGGTAGCATTTTTCCCTTTAAATTCCCTTGATAAATTATAAGCAAATCTACAGAAAAATATATAAATATTTATATAGGAAAAAAAGAGACCCAAGTGACATAAACAACCAAATACAATGCATGAACCTTACATGAATTGTAATTTGAATGAATAATCTGTGAAAAGGTATTTTTGAGGCAAGTATGGAAATGTGAATATGGGAGAGTATTGGATACTAGAAAATTATTAATCTTAAATGTACAATATTGGCATGGTGGTTATGTTAACAGAGGCCTTATATGCTAGAAATAAATGCTGAGTCTATAGATGAATTGACATGATGTCTGAAATTTAAAATACTATGGAGCAAAGAAAAAGTGATTGACAAATATCAATAACTATTGAAACCAGGCTATGGTACATTGGATTCATTATCTTTTCTAATTGTGTTATGTTTGAGATGTTCCCTAATACAAAATTCAAAAATAAGACTATGTAAACATAAAAGACTATGCAAATATCACAGTGAAATAACATTCTCAATGTGAATTCATGTCACTAAAAGGCAATTGTTAAATGAGCTAGATTAGATTAGTCTTTCAATTCAATCTAACACTAAGTAGATTACCTTATGTTGGAATTTGTTTTTTTTTTTTTTGTTGTTGTTGTTGTTTTTTGTTGTTGTTGAAGCTTGAGGTCTTTAGTGACTCTAAACTCACTTCTGAGTCTCTGGGGCACTGCTAACATAAGACAGACTCTCCTACCTCCCAGTTCATATCAGCAAGCCCTGAACAGACTCACAGCCTTAAAAGGAACATTTATTGCTTTTTGTTCAGAAATTCAAGGGACTGTAGTTTTTAACCTATTTGAGAATGGATAACTAATATGATATGCTTTTACACTTTATAATTTGTGGTCTGAATTAATTTAGTTACATTCCATTTAGAAAACCCTGAAGAATAAAAGAAGTAGGCATTAATCTTAGGAAAGTATGGAAAATCTAAGTGAAAAAGCTCAAAAGATTCTATTTTAGACAGTAAAGTGCTCATTTAAATACAGAAACACTGAATTATTTTGAGTACTTAATAGAACGCTGTATATATCTATATAAATTGGATCCAGGGTATCATAAAAGCAGTTTGGGGGAAAATGGGGGTCTACAGCACTCACAAAATAGAGTGTGAAGTTTTGTGAGAGTATTATGATGGCAGGAAGGGAGAGACATACTGGGTTTTCTGTTGAAATCTAAAGCAGTGGGAAAGGTTCTCTGTCATGTATATACACATTGGCACCAATAACGTGCATATGGTTGAAAAAGCCAGGCATACGCACTCACTTGCTCATCTGGGTACCTGTGCTGGGCTATAGGAGGCCCAAATCTGACTAGTCCATTTTCTATACCAAACAGGGTAGACTAGTTGGGGTAGTGGTAGTGAGGATGTGTGCACTGCCAGTAAAGTATGAATATGTGAGCCCTGACATTTGGGCCATATATGTAGGAAGGTTTGATCCTGTCAGTGTTATGGGCCCCCACATCCCAATGCTGCAGAGCCAGGCTGAATGAACCAAGAAGGTATTTCCTCTGAGCAGCAGTTTCACATGATTCTTAAAAGAATGCAGATGCTCTGGTCACTGATTTAAAAATAAGTTTGATTTATAGAGCCACCATTTATGTGAATTGAAGCTAGATGTTTTTGATTAAATCCCAGAGCTAGCACTGTCCAACCCCATCCCCTCATTCCCACTCCTCCTCCTTCCCTTCTTTACAAGAGGGTAAAATCCAGAATCACCAAATAAGGCCAGAAGGGACACCTATCCATAGTCCTATTTTATTCAGACCTAGATGTAGGACTGTTCCAGCTGTGAATAATATACTAAAAATTTTGTACTGGAAGGGCATGTTTCTCTAATTTTCATAAATGTGTTCACAGTGACCCTATTTGGATAAGACTTAGAATTTGAGTTAGTAGAGTACATGTCGATTAAACACTGCATTAGGATATCCCAGTGCTGGGCCCTTCAGTAAGTTGCATTTACCTTACTGGCTTATTATTTGGTTCTCTTTAGCAATTATTTACTAACACATACTCCCAATGTCCTAAAATGATTTAAGCTCAAAGGTTTTCCTCAGTTGTGAGCCATATTTAATATACTGAGGGAAATGTCCTAGTTGCTAAATGAAAGGCAAAAAGATAACATTGGTAGAATATCATTAATTTATTTAAATTACACAGTCTCTTTTCCTCAGAATTTTTCTTTTTTTTTTTTTCTTGGCAGTACTGGGGATTGAACCCAGGGCCTAGGCATATGCTCACAAGTGCCCCAACCTCTGAGCTACATCTGCAGCCTCTCATTCAAAATTTCTTAATGCCTTTTAACTGGATGCATTAACTGAGCAAGTTCTATATATGAAGTATAAGTCATTTTTAAAACTCCGCTGTGCCTTGGTTATACTATTTTGAGAAAATCTTTTCATTTGTTTCTCAACTTAACAAATGGTATTTTATATGGAGCTATTAGTAAGAGAAATAAACTGCTGTTTTCATTTAATCAAAATTTTATATCATCCTGACAAAGTCCCAATCTGAGATAACATTAACTAAGATCAAACACAGCTCTTGGGAAATTGCATTTTCCAGATACTGCTGCTGAAGAGACAATTAAAGCTCAATAAGACACAAGCTATCAGTTGTCTCATTTATAATTAATTAATTTAACCAATAAGCCATTTGTTAAGCTCCTACAACATTCAAGGTAAGAATCCAGGTACTATGCTTGGTTTGGAAAGATAAAAGGATTTAATCCCTGCCTGCAAAGAGTTTATGGCCTATTAGGAAGACTTTGAGGTCAGTTAATGGAGTAAAATTTGGTCTTAGGTAAAAGAAGAAACTGGTGAGATGAAACTGATCCTAAAGCTGTTAAAGGAAGAATTGAAGACAATAGTCTAAATCATCCCATGAAGTAACTTTGGGCTCAAACAGTGGGCACACCATCAAAGTTCAAAGATCAAACATGCAATGTTAACAGCTAGCTTAGAATCTTGTTCCCATAGGTAATCTCTCCTTCTCCCAGGTAACATTAGTAGGACGGTAAAGAATCTAAAGAAAGACTATATTCTCTCTCTTTGTGGGTGTGTGTGTGTGGACATGTATATTCTGTAAATACTTATATGCATGCGCTAAGGACCTTGAAAACCTAACCAAAATTGTATTGTTTTGTAATCTGTGTAAATGGCAGAGAAAAGCTTCAAAAATTATCAAATTCAGGATGATCTGATAAAAGTCACACTTTGGTAAGTCAGATACAGCAGCAAGGTAAAGATATCTTGGTAAAGGGTGAGGGTGGGGAGGATGAGGACAAAAGACCATTTTAGGACATTGCTGTTATACAGTCCAGAGAGGGCATGATGAGAACCTGGCCATGAAAGATGGATGAAGGGATGAATATGAGAGAGATTTCAAAGGCAACATCCACAGGTCTTTTGACTACTTAGATGTCCTGGATGAAGATCAGTCAGTCAGATATTCAAAGGACTAACACTGCCAGGGATGCGTCATGGGTGGTGATGAGGTTTTGGGATGGGTAGGTTTAAATAATATAGGGTTATAGAAGTCTAAAAACATGTATGTATTCTGGGGATCCATCTAATGCACAGAATTATGTAATAAATATCTGCTATTAATGTTGATTCAGGAAATGTAACCTATCCATTTATAGAATGACAATTCTTAAGTGATACCTGAAAAAAATCTTTGTTATTTTTCTTCAAATTCCCTTAGTCATTTCTGTAGGAGAGAATTTTTATGTCAGAAAATCTAGTCTAGTGGGCCTTCGGTGATAATCCATGTGACAGATTATGAAATAAAACCATGACATCACTAGGGCTTCATAACTTACATTGAAATGCAAGTTCTCTTGATAACTTGTGTCCTATGTAAGCTTCTTACTCAAAAATACTCATGGCAATCTAAGGGCTTATTTGTATTGAAAGATTAAGGCTTTTTCTATTCTCCTACTGCACATAATAATGTTGGTAACCAATTCTGTCCCTAGGAAAGGTGAAAAATTATCCAAAATAAGAAATGCACCAGGTGCATACTCTATGCCAGCACCATGCCAGGTGCTACCCACAAGTTAGGTGATATTAATCTCAAAGCAAGCCTGGAAAGAATTGTGCCATGTTATGGATAAGAAAGCAGTCACAGAGAGGTTAATCAGCTTTCTATGGTTATGTGGCTAGTGACATAATCAGGATTTTATCTAAGGCTGCTATTTTGGCCATAGCATCTACATTGAAGGTCTGGATTTGTATCTGGAAGGGACCTTATCAAATCTTTGCTTCCTATTCCTTGCTAAACTCACAATGAAGCTCAGATGGAAATAAGGATCTCTCTTATTTCAAGTGTGGGTTCAAAAGCTACACTAAAGATCAAGCAGAACCCTGTCTTTTACATCCAGCAAGATCTGCTCTTTGAGCCTCCTCTCAGCAGTGAGAAGCGGAGTTTTTTTTTTTTTCTGTAGCCCACATTTCCTATTCACCTCCAGAGATAAAACTGAGGGGGTGGTGCGGGTTAGTTACCAGAGAAATAAAAGCATTTACTCAGTCATAATGTGTTCCACCACTCAAATATGAGGTCTTTTAATTATTTCTCTTGTGAATACCAACTATAGACTTCTCTCACAACACAGATAGGAGGCCTACCACTCAAATATTTTAGGAAAGGAGAAGAAAAAATATTTTCCTCAATCAGAATCAGCAGTAATTGATGGGGCAAGGCTATGTTGTAAACAGCACCCCCCACAATGTAATTGGGAAAGGACATTTTGTCCAGAAGGAAGTCATATGTAAAATGAAGAAAATGTAAATAATTTAAGGTATTAACGCTAGTAGATCCATCTTCTTCCTTTCTATTATTACAACATTGCAGACTTGCCTAGATGACACTCTAAAACTGAACTGACATTTTTATTCTAAGCCCATACTTTTACTTCCTTTCAGCTTTTGCTTTTTAAGCTAAAAAGTCTTATTCTTGGTACAATGAGTCTTTGCTAAGTAATTAAAAACCAATTGTGTTTAAACCTTTTGAGATACTTGGTTTCATGCTGTATAACTCAGGATTTGGTTTCTAAAACCTCAAATTTAGCATCTCAAGGAAGAATAGTATCTATGGCATGTTTGAAAAAAATGTTTTGAAATGAAGTGATGGGCATTTAAAAATAGAATTCAGGGAGTGCACAACCCCCTCTCATCTTTTCTTCCAGGGGGAAAAGAATGACACATCTGCGTTATGTTGCCACAACACTGTTGCTGTGATTCTGTTGAGTTTCACAATGGAGAGGGGGGCTACCAAGACCACTCACAATGCAGCACAGCCACCAGGAATGTGCAGTTTCCCCAGTTGACATACTCGACTTAGAAATGACCAACATAGTTTGCTAATATACTGCCACCAGAGCCTCCCTTCCCTGCTCCCACCCCTCACAGCTCTGAACATTTTACTCTCCTTATAACCACCACTGGTTCTGTGACTTGGGCTACATTTCAGATTTCAAGAATACTCAAGAATTAGAGGAATTTAGGGATGTGGAATTTTGTGGGCTAGCCTTGAAGCCCACCAACCATTCATAATGTTCTCCTATAAAAGATTATCTCAAAATTCAATTAACCTACAGATATTATTTTGGAAAATGGCACAAATTCTCATTCATCAGTAGTTATTTCCTGAAAAGTTTTATGTTTGGCAAAATTGTAATCAGGGTAAGGAAATTATAGGGGAATATTACACAACAACAATGGCTTTAAATATACAAATGAATGAATATTAAATATATAAATATTAAATGTTAAATATATATTTAAAATCTCAAAATACATGAATATTCTGGAAAGTACGTACTTCCAAAACAGCGATTTCATCACTGTAAGCTTTCATTATTAATAGGAGGAACCTTTTCTTTTCTCAGAGCTCATAAAACACTACTGCTGTGTCATGATGTTAGGCAATCCTTTAAAAGTTTAGTCAATGGGCACACAGTATCTTTTTACAAGTTTTTCAAATTATTAGCTACAGGCTTCAGGTTGTAGCATTAAAGAATATAGATCGCCAAGTCCCCTTTGGAAAGAACTTGCTGCATAGCTGTAGGGAATGTGTCTCTCTCACTGTTAGGGTCATCTAAACTGGGAGTAGGCACTCCCCCAGGCAGCCTGCCCACAGGGACTAAGTCAAGCAGACAAGACCTGCTCCAGAGAGCTCCTGGCCAGACTGGCTGTCTTTGCTAGGCCTGTATCATAGCTAGATTTCTTCCTCTGCCTGGTCCTACTTTCTATCCTTTTCCTTTCACAGGTTGTATTTCTAATTAACATGTTGCAACCTAAAGTGCATCTGTTCCCAGAGAACTCAACCTGCAACATGTCTTTTTCATTTGCATTTTTCTCTTGCTTCAGTTTACCACATCTCAGGAAAATGTTTACCTATACCCAACTCCTACTTGTGGGCACACTTTTCAGGGGCTAGACTTCACTTTATATATTCAAAGGAATAAGTATATTTATACTTCTCTTTGCATATCCTACAAGGTTCATAAAAGAGGAAATAATTATTGTTGAAAAGTTCTTTTCTCTATGAAGGTTAAATGATTCCTTGCCTATAAAATTAACAATATAAAATAGCATACAAGCATGCATTAATTCAATGTTATTGGCCACTGAGTAACTGCTACACACCACACACAGGTGAAAAAAGCAGTGAAAAAGCTCCTGCTTTAGAGGAATTTGCATTCTAGCAACGGAGACACAATAAACAGATTAGGAATTAATATATTGCAATGCAATGCCCAGGTCTGTTAAATAAAGCAGGCGAGGGGATAGTGATGATCATAGAATCATCTATTGTTTTAAAGCCACAGGGAAGGATTGCTGTAATCTACATACTGCTTGGTTTGTACAATCACATCCACATTTAACAGATTGGTTTCCTTGATAGTATCATTCTTGTATTAGTGAATAATCCTTCATGTTGGACTTTACTAAAATGATATTTCTTCTGCATTGTGAGTCCACCTGCTGCATGAAATACAAAATCTTAAAATTTATGTTACTAACCTATATAGCAATTCTGTCTTGGGGGAAAAAGGAGCCTGAGCCATCATAAGCTGGAGTCAGACACAGCTGTCTCAGGCAGATGGCTTTAGTGGGCAATATTATAAGCCTGCCAGATTTTTTAAAATATGAAAGGGTTTTCTGTCTCATTAGTGCTTCATGGTTGACCATCCACAAACACCTGGTGTTTGGACCTCTTCTTGTGAAAATATAACCATACATAGTTTTAACTCTTAAGAACATGCATTATGTAATGTTTGTCCAAAGGACTGAATACTTAGCTTATCGATAAAGGCATAAAGAAGGAAAACCCATTCCCAAATAGCTTAAATGAGATGACTAATTGAAATCAGAACCAACAGGGACTTGGAGTAGTGGTAGAGGCAAATGAAATTACTTTGGTCCTTTCCAATACCCAAATTACTATGTCCACAGGGAATTTCAGGCCTTCAGAGACATCTATTCTATCATCAATAAACAAGTTAATACAAATGACAAGTTTTTTGTTTTTTTTCCTGAGAATAACAGTCAACACACTTCTACTTTTTTCTTCTCATACTTTAGGAGCACTTCATCATCATCTTCAACACATATATTACATGAATACCAACATCATAATGTACTTGCTCAAGTTAGGAATTACCACACCTGCCCTGTCTAACTCTTAGAATTTGGACAAATAGTTTAAATTAACGTACTACAATTTATTAGCTTTTTAACAGATTAAACTGTTCCAAGGTCACAAATTTTAGTGTTTATACTTGTAAGGGGTAAAATCCATCTAATACCTTACAAGATCAGTTAAGGTTAGTGTTTGAAGGTAATTTTAAAACTATAAAATGATCTGCAAAAGCAAGGTATTGCAATGACTGAAGTTTATTTGGATTTAAATGTTAACAGTATTATAATTTTCAATTAATCAATAAAGAAAACTTTCACTCATTTAAGAAGCATTTTTTAGTACCTTGTGTCTTACTTTATGAGGAATATAAAAAAGGAGGGTTATCACTGTTATGAAGGAGTTTACGAATGATTGGAGAGGAAATATGGGACAAAGATGTATTAATTTTTGCCACATATACGGAACAACTTTCTATGAGACAGATATTATTATAATGCTTTACATGGAATAACTTTTTCAATCTTTAAAAACCTTAGAAATGGGTAATATTTTTATTCCATTTTATAGCTGAAGAAGATGCAGCACAAGAAGTTGGAAACTTGCCCAAGATCGGAATCCTAGTAAGTACTACCTCAAGTCACATACTCAGCAAGTTAGCACAATGTTCTAATACATCTCAGGGTGGGCCACTGATACATATACATGCACATACTCCTCTCATTAATATCTAATGAAATTAACAATACTAAGGCAGTAAACAATAAACAAAGAGCTCATCTTGAGGCAGTGTGATCAAGGAAGTTTTTATGATATGAAACCAAAATTAGATCCAAACTTGTTTTAAGAATTCAGACAAGAAAAATTAAAGGACAAATAGGCTGGACTATGGGCTGGATTTATTTCATAATTTTAAAATGGAGCATAAACAATCTGTCTTAAAGCAATGTCTGACTACCCATCCATATATCAGTCTAAATACAATCTATTTTATTTCAAAATTACAACTTAAGCATTTTACTATAATCATTTAATGCTTGCCTGTTTTTAACACAAAATAACTTGAAATAGAACAATTTATATCTATCCATAATAAAAATTGCACTCGGACAAATTAATTACTTTCAGTTTGCCAGAGAGCACTGTGATTTTCTATGGTATAGATGGAAGGCTCCCTTTCTTGCCCCTTTGGATTTTCATATTTGCTATAATTGTAACATTTTATATACAGGAAAACATTTCCAGAGGTACTTTTCAAAGAAAGCATAAAATAGTGTCTGAAAATGTTTCCTACTCATTTAAATTTCCAGCAGAATACACATAGTGATTGCTTGTTGGTCCTGTGTGCATCCAGTGAAACTTACCAAGCGATAGGTCTGGGCCTTTAAAACATTGAGATCAATAAAGTTTTCTTCATTATCTGTCTCCTCTTCCTTAGGAAAATAAAAAAGATTTTTAAATTATAAAGAAATTATAATTAAAAAAATACATTTCCAGCATTCACATACATAATATACTAAGCTATAATAAACTTAATATAAAGACTAACTCAGTAAAGTGTATTTAAAAGCCTAATAAATATACGTATAAAGTAGGACACGACATTATTAACAGCTCATATGTTCTTTGAAGTTTTGATGGTGCCATTTAAATAGGATCTTTTCTGCAGACACTGAAGAAAGAAAAAAAAAAAAAGCAAGGGAAGGAGGGAGCCTTCACTGCAGAACCATGGATAAACATAAAATCAGGGGAAAACAGCCCCCAGTGGCATATCAGAAATAGACAGTGGAGGGAGTTTATGGAAATTTTGAGCAACATGATTGAAATGGACAGAAATGAAAGGATGACAGACACAAAACAGTTTCACTTGCTCCAGGGACCAATCTCACTGATGCATATTTTTTTACATTTCTTGAATGTGCAAGTTTAATAACAGATACCAGTACTGCTTGGCTCATGGCCTTAACTCTATTTAAAAGGATAGTTCAGATGCATTCCAAGTTGGGGGGTTATGCATAGGAAGTGACCCTTTGAGAGGCAGTTCTCTCCCTAATGAACAATAAATAGACTTTGGAAATATGTAAGACAGTGGTTCTCAGAGTGTGGTTCTGAGATAAGCAGCATCAGCACCACCTGAGAACTTGTGAGAATGCAAATTCTAAGGTTCTATTCAGATCTATTTAGAAACTCTGGGAGTGGGGTCACTAAGTAAGATATGAAAAGATGAGAAACCTTGAAAAACTGGAATGATTTCAGTAAAATACGAAACAATGTAAATGCAGATCCTATATACTCAAGTAACATTTACTTCTCAGGGTAGGGAATAATGGGGTACAGAGGTTCAGACAAAAGTGATCTGTTTATATCTGAAGTCTGAAGCATGTATTCACACTTTTGAAAAATGGTTTAGTCTGTTCTGTGTTTGTAATACTCAATAACCAGAGTAAATGATTAAAATGCCAGTGATTCAGTGCACATGGGAGAAGAAACAAATTTATGATGCTTTTACAATAATCTAATCTGTACTGTTCACATAATCAGTAGATACTCATTGAACTATACTGGATTAAACACAAATAAACAAAAAGCTTTAGTAGTAGGTACTAGAATGAGACAGCATCCAACATATGGAGCTGTTTCCTGGGACCAGGAATCACAGGGTAGAAATGAGATTGGCACCACTTGTGCTACTCCTAGTAGCCACTAGCAACATTTTTGCTTCCTGTTCCTGTGACCTTGTTTTCTTCTGGCTTAGACATCTTAGTTCCAAATGGAAGACTGCTTCCACTACGAGATATAACGACTCTACTGAATTAGAAGTTAAGACTGCTATCTAACTACTTTGGGCTCCTCACATTTCCAAATCAATAGGCAAAGAGGGGAATTACTGTGCTGGCTGGCATGATTGATCCTGATTACAAAGAGGAAATTGGATTATTAGTCCACAATGGAAATAAGAAAGATTATGGTTGAAATACAGTAGATCCTTTAGAGTGTCTCTGAGTATTATTATGGCCTGTGATTAAAGTCAATTGGAAACTACAACCCAATCCAGGAAGGACTAATGGTCCGTACCCTTCAGGATTGAAAGTTTGGGTCACCCTGAGCTACTGGAATTTCAGGCATGTACCTTCACGCCCAGAAAATATTGTTATTTTTACACGACAATATTAAAGTTAAAAGATATAAAGAAGAGTAAATATCACTAGATAACTTTACCTCCTTTTGAGGAAGGATTTAGGTGCAATATCTGTTGAATGCAGGATCATTTTGTTAGGTGGAATTATAACCTTGCTATTTTCTTTATTTGGAGAGTAAATGATTTAATGACACATGTACGGGTGCCAAGTCAAAAGAGGTGGACTTGTGATGGTTAAGTTCATGTGTGAATTTGATTAAGCACAGAATGCCCAGATATTTGGTTTAACATTATTGAGAGGATGTCTCTGTGAGGTATTTCTAGATGAATAAATACATGAGTCAGAAGACTGAGCTGTTAGATTGTTCTTCCCAATGTTGGTGGGCCTCAGTCAATCCAATGAAGATCTGAACAAGATAAAAAGGCTAAGGGAATTTACTTTTTCTGCCTGTCTTTGCACCAAGACATCACTCTTCCTTGCTCTCAGACTCAGACTGAAACTTATATTCTCAGCATGGCTCTCCTGGTTCTTTGGCCTTCATATTCATACTAAAACTACAACTACCAACTCTCCTGGGTCTTAAATTGCATTTGGCAATTTAAGCTTGCAAAATGCAGATCCTGGGACTTCTCAACCTCCATAACCACATACGCTAATTCCTTATAGTAACTTTCTCTATATGTAAAGGTGTTGCATGTATGTGTGTATGTATATGTGTGTCCCAATCCAAGAATTGTTTCTCCAAAGAACTCAGACTAAGCTACTGATTATATAATTATTTAAGCTACTAAATATTACTAAAAGAATATTCAAAAGGAATTCAAATACAAATAGGCTTAGAAAAATGTTTTAAAACAAATTAGAATTCTAATTTCAATAATTCAGAAGGCACAATAATTTCCTATCACTTATTTGCCTAATTTGCACCTTCTTAATTCTCTTACTGCCAATTATACTAAGGATATGATCCCATAGAGCAAGTGAGAATATTCTCTCATGACCAATACTTTTTTCCCTCCACAATTACAAATGTGTCTTATCTTTATTTGGCCCATTAAAAACTGAAAGTTTCTAGTTTCTAGCAGAACTTTGCCAGAAATGTTCTTCACCACCCTTGAGCCACACCACAAACTCAGGCAACAGGATCAATATGCCACCATAATAAGGCTTTCTGGCACTAAACTAGCTCTCCTTAGCAAGGAGGATGGGGGAAGTAAGAGGGCTTCTTAGAATAATACTATGGCAATAAGGAAGAAAGGAAGGAAAGACATGATGCAGGGAACAAATAGCATTAGGGGCAACCCCTCTGAGGGAGGCTTTCCGTTTCATCTTATGATAGTAAAAGTTCTTTACCTCATAATTGGGAAGAAATGTGTTAAAAAGCTGCTTTCTAGTTTGTTTCTCTAAATGCACAGACTCAATAATGCTGCTTTGAACTTTACAGGATTCCTAATAAAAAATCAGTTATAATTTTAATAAGTTACACAACAATATGCTGGCAGGTTTTATTTAATAAAAACCTACTATATGCCAGGTCCTGCTCAATAAACTGGAAAAACAACTAGCAATATTAGACCTTGTTTCTACCCACACAGACTTTTTTCCCCCGATGAGTAGGAAATTTTTTTTTCTGCCCCGACCTATACTTTTGAGTTACATGTCTTTGAAGTTAAATGCTGGGGTACTAGGGCCATGTATATGTCCATAAACTATTAGTAACTATTAAGCAGTTATTAAGAAGACAATATGAAAGAAATACCTGAGTAGAATAAATGAGGGGAAAAATTGGGAATATGTGAATAATTAATTTCTGAGCTTGAATGAAAAGATCTAT
Source organism: Xerus rutilus (assembly GCA_028644305.1). Taxonomy (NCBI): domain Eukaryota; kingdom Metazoa; phylum Chordata; class Mammalia; order Rodentia; family Sciuridae; genus Xerus; species Xerus rutilus. The sequence continues at coordinate 73,056,817 of CM053409.1, read as the reverse complement.
TACAGAGAGAATAATGTCTAAACTTAAATGCCCCAATCTGGATTTAGTGTGTCTCCCTAGTTCATCTTAAATCACCAGCCCTCTCACTCCAAAACTCTGGCCTGTGGTTTCTCTCCGCTCCTTGATCATGCAAAGCTCCTAGTTGCCTTAGAGCTTTTGCACATTTCCTACCACCTGAGCCTTACCCACTGATTGCTACATAACTTGTATGTGCTCAATGAATACATGCAGAGTGAACAAATATAATTTTTGCTTTGACTTTTTATTTTATCACATTAAAAAACATATGTTTTAAGCTGACTCCTTTTACAATGGTCTTTTTCCTTCTGTAAGTAGCAGTCATCACCTTCACATCTGTTAAAAATGTTTGTTTATACTGCTGATAAAATGCATGTTAAATGTTTTGAAAGCACAAAGAATTGTCAAAAAGAATCACTCATAATCCTACCCATTTACAATAAACATTAACATGTTTATATTATTTTTTTTACTTATTTTATAAAGTTGAGGTCATGATAACATAGAATTTTTTTCTCAGTTAATTTTATAACAGATAGTATAAGTTATCCTCATGTCAGTCATGTTTCTTCACAAGTAATTTTTAATGGATACATAATATTCTAATTGGATATTAAATACTAAGGGTATGATTACATAGAGCAGGTAATAATATTCTAATTTAGTGGTTATTTTTTAGCATTTAACATTAAAATAATTCGGTGATTAACAACTTATAGCAGGTACTAACCTTTTTAAGCTGAAATACAGAATATATTTCTACTGATTTAAAAAATTACCTAAAAACTTTAATCAGCTTATAACAGCAACATAACTACATAAATTTGTTTTTTACATTTCAGTTTCAGATTATATGCATAATTTCTAAAACACTAGAGTTAATTCATTTCTAGTTCTGAGCATTGTTTTTTGAAAAAGCTCTTTTATATCTATCATCCTACGATTGTAGAGAATTGGTCATTTAACCTCATACCAAGGATAGGATGTTAAGCATGGAAAAAAGTACAGATGCTGCCAAATAACTTAAATAATGTTGGTTATATAAAGCATTAAAAAAAAAATTCCTGGGCTAGGCATGGTGGCACACACTTATAATCTCAGCAATTCAGAAAGTTGAGGCAGAAAGATCAAGAAGAGTTTCAGCAATTCAGAAGGTTGAGGCAGAAAGATCAAGAACAGTTTCAGCAATTCAACTTCGTGAGACCCCGTCTCAAAATAAAAATTATAAAAGGCTGTGGGTATAGCTCAAAGGTGGAGAAACCCTAGTACCAACAACAAAATAAAACTCTGTAGGATAGAATTCATCTTAATTTAAAAGCATAAAAGAATTCTTTAGAAATGAATGTTATTCCTATGAAGCAAAATAATTTATGTATTAATCCCAAATTCTATTCTTCTATTCTAAATCCTTTGATAGTCATGGTCTATTCAAGATCATGAATGGTTGTTAACAAAATATTTACTCATATAACTAGTGGTATGTACTTTTATAGTTTAAGAACCTCCGCTAAAATTCACTACAGAACATGAACACTAAATTAAAGGTGCAAATAACTAATATTTGGTACTGTATTTAAAAGGTTTTTTCTCTAGAAACAGTGAAACAAAATACATTCCAGAAAATGGAAGTCTGAAGGAATTAAGGGAAGGAACCCATAGGTGAAAAGTAAACACAAAGTTCAGCAACATACATACCACAAATTCTTCATCCACTTTATTCAATGTTAATTCTGCATCATCTTCTGGAACAGTTTCTTCTTCTAATTCTTCCATAGGGTATGATGGCCTACAATAACAAGGCTTAATATGAGAGCTTAAAAAATTTTTTTAGTAAGACAAAAAATATAATAGAAATATTAAGGATTCCCTTCACCTCAGATCTTGTCCTCTTTGCCTTGCTTTCATAATTACTGTTAAATGTTTCATGTATTCCTCCTGAAACTTTCTGTGTGAAAAATATAAATGTGTATCTCCAAATTTAAGGAAAACATTTACAAAAATTGTGATATTAAGCATAGTGTTATCCAATCTACATTCCTTACTTATCGATATACACATTTAGTTACATATATCTTAATTTTATACACCTGCACTATATTCCACTGAACAGCAATACCACAAATTGGCAGTCAGTGACTGAATATTGAGGTTGTTTCTACTTTTAACTAGATAATATTGTAAAAATCATCTTTATATGTTCATCATTATGCATGCCATTTAGAATAAATGTGTACAAGTGGAATTGTTAGATCAACAACTTTATACATGTTGTTATTTTGCTGGATATTGCCAAACTTGGCTTCCAAAATGTTACCCTAATTTATACTTTGAACAAAAGTGAAGGACATGAGTTCTATTTTCATACATGGACCAATAAAATATAAACATCGAATTCTAATTTTGGGTGGGGGTTGGTACCAGGGATTGAACTCAGGGGTACTCGACCACTGAGCCACATCCCCAGCCCTATTTTTTGTTTTTATTTAGAGACAGGGTCTCATTGAGTTGCTTAGCACCTCACCGTTGCTAAGGCTGGCTTTGTACTCTCCTATCCCAGCCTCCCAAAGTGCTGGGATTACAGGCGTGTACCAACGTGCCCGGCTAAACATCTCATTTTTAATATTTAAATGTTTAAAAGAATCCTTATCAATCAACTAAGTGAAAAAAAAATTTCATTTTTTAAAAATTGCATTTCTTTGGCATGAGAGTGGTAGAATATCTTTTCTTATTTTAATTGGTAATTCATATTTCTTTCTCAGTGAAATGCTTATTTATGCTCTTTGCTCTTTGGCTTTTGAAAATTAAGAACACTAATGCTTTGCTTAATTTGTGTTAAAATATCTTCCCTAGTTTATTACTTGTAATCTTGGCTACTCAAGACTGTTATAGTTCTGACTACATAAATGGCAATGTTTCCTTGCATAGATCCTAGATGTAACATCATTCATATAAGGTGTTCCCTAACACCACATCTCTTATGCCCCTTTGGTCTTTAATATTTCTGTACTTTTATTTTTCACACTTATATCTTTGGTCAATGTAAGTTTGTTTTTTTATAGGTGATGAGCTTTATTCTTATTTCAAATGCCTAAATAATGGCCCTAATACTAAGCATTAAACAATTATTTCAATATTAAAAACAACCAAAAATGCATTTGGGTTTATTTATGGCAACTTATTATAAAAATCCATACTTCAGACATGCTAACAAAATACAAAAATATTTAATATTAAGGAAAGAAAGTACTATGAACCAAGTCAGTCTTCTTAAAGGACAAATTTCCTAATTTTTCATGATTAGAATTAGGTAATATCTCAAAAGCAATGAATGCTCTAGAATTTGACATATTTAGATATAAAAATAATCATCTGGCCGGGCATGGTGGCTCAAGCTTGTAATCCCAGCACTTAGAGAGGCTGAGACAGGAGAATCACGAGTTCAAAGCCAGCCTCAGCAATGGCGGGGCGCTAAGCAACTCAGTGAGACCCTATCTCTACATAAAACACAAAATAGGGCTGGGGATGTGGCTCAGTGGTCGAGTACCCCTGAGTTCGATCCCCAGTACCAAAAAAAAAAAAAATAATAATCATCTGTAAATATGTGATTTGTATATAATATACACATTACATAGCTAATATTTTCTCTAATATTTATTACTTTTCACATTTCCCCCCCTTTATATTCCCCATGTATATACTTATATGCTGTCCCTACAAATTGGTTGAGGCACAATGCCCAGGCCAGGAATAAGATGTACCTAGAAATAAAGAATGTACAAAATCAAACAGTCAAATAGTGGTCGAGATACTAATGCTTCTGGTGATTCAAATACACTGGACTATAGATTAGTAACTTTCAAAAAATGCCTAACAGAGAAGCATATCACATAACTTACCTTTTCTTGAAATTTAATAAAATAGTATTATGGATCACATAGACATTCTCTATATTGCACTAAGTAGAAATATTCAGGGTAAAGTAAATTAAATTGCCATATTTTAAGTTAAAGATAGATGAAGATTTACTGGTTATTTCACAGGATTTAACCCAATGATAATCTAAATCAAAGAATTTTTTAAAAGAACTTATTAAGAGGAACTAGATTATTTACATGAGAGACTATAATTGAATATAGATTAAAATGTTAGCAGGAAATAACATACACTTCTTTTTACAGAAGTTAATTTTAATTCAGAAACCACTGCTTGCTCATGTTTTGCTTACTTAAGCACCAGCCAGATTCTAAATTATCAATAATCCTAATCTTCAAAAGATAAAATGTATATATTTTCTAATTATAACCTACATACATTGACAGTTTCTAGTTTTATTTCTTCTTCTATATGCTCAACATTAATTGAGCATTTTTGGTATACCAAGGACTATGTTAACTGCTATAAAGTACATACGAAGATTGCAGGATTTCTTAGAAAGCCAGACCTATAAATAAATGATTTTATTATTTGTTTGTTTACTTTTATAGTGCTAGAGAGCCAACTGCTCTACCACTGAGTTACATCCCGGGCCCCCAATACATTATTTTAATACCACAAGATAAATCCAAAATAATTATAGAAATATAAAAAAAGCACTTTCAGGTCATTGAAAGACACTATGAACAATGTCTAGGAGAGTGTCATGTGGCTTCTTTGGTGTTACACTTGCACAGCCACTAAACAAAGGTGGAAAATCTCAGTTAAAGAACTATATTAATTCCCATTTTTTTCTTAAATCTGTAGCTATTAGTTACCTCCATGTATGTACTGTGCATGTGTGTATAAATAAAATATGCAGACTTTTAAAAAAAAATCCTAAACTAACAAAGATACACAGTTTAAATCTATAATAATTACATATTTGAATAGAGAGGGGCACAATAATATTTAATGTTACTTTAGAAATGGTTTTGAAGATAGACATTCCAATTTGTCTATACTGACTTTTCTTAATCACCTGTGGCATTTTCAGTTTAAATCACTCAATTCTTATCAGTTCAATTAAACAGCTCTGTACCTTCAGAGGAAATGCTAAGCACAAAAAGTTACTATTGTCAGGTTGAGTAATAGTTACCTTTTCCAGGTGAAACCAACATATTTTAATGCCTCTTCAGCTAAACAATCAAGAACATAGCATACATGTTCTCCATAACCTGACTTCAATTTTGAAGGAGGAAAATCTGCAGTTCTCCCCTGAAAAACAAAAGATAAACAGGCATCATTTGTTAGTTCTAGTCTAAATGTTGCAATATTTTAAGCACAAAACTGCTGAATACATATATCACTTTCTATTTCTCTGATTTAAAATTACTTATTACATTGCTTCTTAGAAATCCATCCAACAATAACAACAAAAAACTAAAGAAAAATAAAAACTTTATTGTTAAAAGTATCAAATTAAAAGGCAATTGTATCAAAATACCATAACAAATCATTGATCTTGGTGGGTTAAAAAAAAAGGCAGCAAAACCACTAGCCTGGTAACATATTGTTTAAACAACTCTGTGAAGGACAGAATGATTCACTTGTCAAAAATTGGTAACATATGTGCCAAAAATGTCTTACTACACATCTCCAGGAAAAGTCATAAATGAAGAATATAACAGCTATTGTGGTTTATTAAATCAAAGTTCCCTTTCAAAATACAAAGTGTTTCAACTTTGTAGTTCTTGGTTTTTTTCCTAATCATTCTTTTAAAGGAAGAACTAACCATGCATAAATTTAACTGAGATTTAACAAGAAAAATATTATTACTTTGGGCTATAAAGATTATATGCTAAGTATTTTAAGAAGTGGCATTAATGTTATAATATCAATCATTCTGAGAAGATTTTACATGAAAACAAATTCAGAGATAATTACTATATATTTTCCCCACAGAGGAGTCATTCAAAAGGCTAGCATTTGTTATTGAATTACCAATATTAAAATTCATAACTAGTTTATTCGGAGAGAACAGGGTGTTTATACTTACAAAGGTCCGAAGCTCAGATAATATGTTAGATATTGTTGCATTAGGGTCATCATATTCCTGAGGCTGCTCAAAAGGATGTCCTGCTTTGTTAATTAGCCAAGCAGCAAGGGTGCAAAACATGTAGAACTGTTCACCAGGGTTGGTAGGCAAAGCAAAATAGTGTCTGTTTCAAAACAAGGGAGGAGGGGGGAATGTGAAATAATGCAAGTGAGTCCATAACAACCAATGTGGTCAAGTCCCAAATTGCCAAAGAAACCCCCCACAGCCTTTAAATCAAGACATTGCTAATTCATTTTTATGAGTCCAGTAATCTACAGTACTCACATTAAAGTTCTGAACCAGCAGAATTAGGTCATTTGCTACTCTACACAAAATATTAGATCAAAGACTTTGTATGCAGGGAATGTTGTGCATGTTAAAAAAACAAAGTATGTGAAATTTTTGTCAAAAGTTTAGTAATAAGTGAGTATCCCTGAATATGATAATTTGAAATTACAAGAATATGTTTTTAAAAGCCCTTAAACATTATTCACTGTGCATTTTGACTGTTTCTAACCTATTGGGCATGTTAAACAGTTGTTTTTATCTTAGCTGCATATTCAAATCAACTGCAGAGCCCTTAAAAATACTGCTACTTGGCCAAACATTGCTAATTCCCTCATCAAATTATTAAATAATAATTTATTTATTTATTTTTATTCTTTTTAGTTACACACAACACTAGGTTACACCCTGACATAATCACAAAAGCATGGAAGACAACCTGCTCAGATTTAGTGCTCAGCACTCCACACCCCACCCAACTGATCCCTCTTCAATCCATTTACAGTTTACTTCTTTGTTTTTAATTAGTGTCCTGTGGATACACAAAATGCCAGGATCCACTGTGCCACATTCATGCATGCACGTGAACATAGTTCAGAAAACCACCTTTTATTGATAATTAGAAGTGCTCTTATTTGAACCTACCCATCCTCTTATGAAATAATGTTTATGCTTAAAAATACAAGTGGGGAATTTTTAAAAAACTACCTATTGTGGGTTTTTCTAAAACTATTAAATCATAATTTATGGGAATGGAGCACCAGTATAGGTATATTTCAAAAGCTTTCTAGAAGTTCTAGGATGCAGATAGGACTAAGAAGCCTTTATCACATCCCCAGTCTAACAAACAATTGTTGACTTTGACTTTTGCTAAATCCCCTACTCTACTAGAAAAAGTTCTATGGGGATCAGTATGATTTATACCAAAAAATAAGAGAAATAAAATTTGTTAGCAACAACACTCATGTCAGTTTGATCAAAGATCTTATTTTGCTTGTTTTCATGTAGCTATCATTATTATATTCATAATGTATTTACAGTTATTATAAACATTGTCTTAAACATCAGTGGTCAACACTCATTCCATGTTTCCCATACTTTCTCCTTCAGAATAATTATAAATTATTTGGGAGATAACAGAAAGCTGGGAAGGAAAAAAAAAGCCATGAAGTCCTTCAGGTATATGCTCACAACCCTTTCAAAGCATCTAACCAACAAATCATCTTTTCTTTATCAACTGATATTCTCTAGGACAGAGGAATGGATATTGATAGATATTGCAGATGGAGGACAGTAGTTTCTCAAACATTACTGTACATCAATATCATCTAGAGAGCTTACTAAAACACAGGCTGCTGGCCCTGCCCCTATAATTTCTGAAAAAAACAGACATAGTAAAAGGCCAGAGGAATTTCATTTCTAAATTCCCACAGGATGCTGAAACTGCTGGTCTGGGTGATCACACTTTGAGAACCACTGGACAAGGATATCTCCACATAAATCCAAAGTACAAAGTATCCTGCTGAACCCATAAGGAAATACTAGACAGATGATATCAACAAAACCTAAAGTCATTTTTCTTTTAGTTTGACATCTGAGAAAAAGAAAACATTTTTATTAACCTAGAAAATGTTGATTGTCTATATTATCAGGACAAGTCATTTTAAGTAATAATCCCTAACATACCATTTCTATCATGGATCGAGCTGAACTACTTTTTCCTTTACTCTTTTCCTATTATGGACTAACTTAGCAACATGGACAGTTTACATAAAGCCTACATATCTTTCAAGTTAATGGAAAAGAGAAGAATGAAATCAGAATTGTCACGAAAAATTATTTGAGCCCACCTACAAACATTAAGTACTAGATTCTTGTCTCTTACCGAATAAAATAAATGGAAGTATTAAAGTGAAAGGAAAGCAATAAAACTTAATTACCTGGCTATCATTAGGCTAATCATTAGAGGAGAAAATGCTACCTGTCCATTACCCTCAGCAACTAATGACACTGCCTTCAGCATATTATGAACTTTTTGCACAAGCACAGAACTTTAAGTTCCATGATGAGAGAACAATTCCTACAGTTGTCATTTCATTGGTCTTTTCTACTTCTCAATTTCTAAGAGAACTGTTATTGCAAAGGCAGAAATCTTTTAAACCATAGCAATTGTCAACAAGTTTACTAACTACGTATAAAGTGCTCCCCAGCAAGGTCCTGGATCCCAGGGTTGCCAGTTGTACAGATAAGGTCTAGTAAAGGAAAACAAAAACTAGAAATTATTTAACTGATAATGGAATTCATCCCCAGAAATGAGATTATGGGTTATGTATTTTTCTGCACATTTTATTGTGTTCTTCTGTGCTTTCTACAGTGGGTATTTTTAAAAACTTTATAACAGTTTGTGTTTTGTGGAGGTGCGTCTGTTTTAAAGAATGGGCTGGTTGTCTCCCAGTCCTCTGCAGTTCTACAACTTGTTTACTTTCTCTACTACATTAGGAAGTCTGAGCTCCGCGACTCCTTGAGCTCCAGGACACCCAATGCTGAGTTTCGGACGAAGTGCCCTTCCCTGCCTAGGAAGATGGAAGCAAGATTTGCTAATCTGTGGGCGGCGTTCCCAGCAAGCCCGTGGAAGGCATTCCCCCAGGGATCAGCCAACTCGGGGACGAGGGCACCCACCTGGACGGGGGCTTTAGGTTGCTCTTCCGGAGGAGTTCCTCCTCGTAGCGGAGCAGCTTCAGCTTCTCCACCAAGTCCTCCATCACCACGAACATATGGTAGGCCGCACCGGGCCCGCGCTCTACCGTCACCTCCCCGGCCCCTTCGCCGCGAGACCTAGACACCCCATCTTCCAAACCCGACGGCGTGACCACTGCTGCAGCTGCAGCCATTGCAGAGCGGACAGAAAGTGCCCAGCGAGGGACCTGGCCCACAGACCTCTGCGGCCTAAGCCGCCGGCGCTGCAGCAGGAAGGACCGCCGCGACCCGTTACCAGGCGACCGCCGGGTAACCGGTCACCCGGGCAACTAGACCCCGCCTCCTTTCCGCCCTCCAAGTTCCTTATAAATTTTCTCCAATCAGGGCGCGCTTCCTGAGTGACGTTACCTTGCACCCACCCACTGCTAGAAGGAGGCCCCGCCCTCATGGAGGCGTGGCGTCCTGCACCCCCATCCGCCGCGAGTCCTGCCGAGGCTGCTTAAAGGCGCGGAGTGGCGGCTGGAGGTTCTGTTCTTCCGTGTACTTGGATGGCGTGAGGCTTGAAGGACCTGATGGTTGTGGGCAGCCGAAAGGGCATCTGGGTCACCTGATAGCAGTTAAAAAGATTAAACAGAGCTGTAGACGCTCAGTATTGCAACGCTGACCCACTGATTGCTTTTTTTATTCTCTCAAAATTGGAAGTTTTCGTAGTTGTATGATAGTCGATATCCTTAGTTTCACTTTACGTCAGAAACTTTCCAACGAGTATTTGGTGGTTGTTTTTCTTAAACTTTCGTTAGGTAGTGCTGTATTGAACAGTATAGTATAAAGTTTGAAGTATTACAGTGCCCCTCTATTATTTCAGTGCTAGGAAAGTGGTAGGGAGAGAGGATGGGGAAGAAGACAGGGTGAGGCATTGGGAAAAGGTTTGTTCTGCTTCAGAAACATCTTGCTGCTTAATTTGTTTCAAGCTCATTTCAGTTTGTATAAATATTTTGGGTACCTCCTTAAATCCAACAAAATAGAGAGATTTCTTTGTATTATAACTCTAAGTGTGGCTAAAGACAGGACTTTACTACTGTATTCTGCAGCTGTTGACCTAGAAAATGCAAGAAAGGGACATAACAAATCACAGATGGAACCAGCTTTACAGTTACCAAAAAACTTTTGTATCAAGAAATTTTCCTAACAGCTACATAAAAAATACGGTAAGTGGTAGATGCTGTTTCCTGGAAGAAAATAACTTAAAGCAAGAGGTTGCACGTGTATTTGTGTTTATAATGTGATTTTTAAGAGTTCTCTAATCTCTTGTATCTGCTACTAAAGGATATAGAAGCACCACACTTTTTAACATGACTGAAATTTGAAATATAGCTAATATATTTGTGTTTTTGTTTGAAAAATGAGAAGAGCACTCAATCTAGAACTGATGTATTTCTGATACCAATAAAGATATCAAAATGAGAAAAGGCAAATACCATTTTCTATCCATTGAATAAAGGACATAGAATTACTGATTTATGTAGAAAATAACTTAAAAGGGCAAACTCACTGAGAATTGCTGTTAAAATAAATAACATTGTTTGCTACTACAAGTCATTAACCAGTTGCTTTTAGCAAAGATGTGTGGGGAAATTTTGACTCCACCTCACTGCTAAGTTGTTCTTTCCTATTCTAAGCCTTCTTAGAACAGTGATTCTCACACATACATCTATATAACCTAACCACCACATGTAGAGATCAAGGGTAATGTGAGATATTGTACAAAATACATGTATAGCGTTTTAGGATTAAAAATTGTTCTTATTTATGTTTTGGAGTACTTGATTAATCAACAAGCAACCTGTGGCTTTTTTTAATGACTCATGAAAGGCTCTCAGACTTTAGAGATGAATTGTTATACATAGGGAGGTAGATGTTCATACAGGGCATGCTGCCTGCATACACACATAACAATGTGTATATTTTGACTTGAGAGGAAATAAAACCCCTCCTAGAACCTAGCCATTTCTTCCCAGGTATACTACTGACTTATCCTGGCTTGGAAGCAATGTAAAGAATTATTTTTTCCCCTTTAAGTGTGAAGAAGAAGAAAAAGATTTCAAAGCGTCTCTAATAACTTTGCCACAAAGAGAATGAAAGAAAAGAAAAGCCAGTTGTCCAACATTGCATGTTTTCCCACAGGGAAAAAAAAAAAAAAAAGGAAAAAGAATGAAATGTCATTCATTTTTGTAAGGTCTAGGCATAATTTTTGCTGATTTCTTATTTAACGAAAATAGTTGCTAACACATCAAAAGGTCTTTTCCTTAGTGGAAATAGTTTCCTTCATGTGTGAGAATGCACACATAAATTTTCTTCTCAGTAACTTGGAGGCTTTGGAGTGCTCTTGTCACAGTGTTTTTTGCAGGGCTAGCTCATTGGTTGACTAAGGAGTTAGAGCTTGAAGAGAATGGAATGTAAGTTTATCCCTGGAAATACTGTATTGACCACTATTTATAGCTGAGCTTCTGACTTTTCCTAATGTGCACCATTTTCTGGGTTTGATCCTCAGCACCACAAAAACAAAACATCATCTAAGAATGGTATGTTTGTAGGGAAGTGACAAGACAAAGGAAAAGGGGGTAAAAGTTGCTAAGGATGATAAATTGTGAGAAGATAAATTGTGAGAAAATAAATTGTGGTTGAAACTAATGGAAAAATAATTTCAATAGGTTGGTTTGCACAAACCCAATTCAGCGTCAACTTCCACTGTCTGGTGAAAAAAAATGTTATTCTCTTCCTGGTACAGGAAGGCATCTTTGTCCTGGGAATTTTTATGACCAGCTTTTAGGTAGAAAAGGGGAAGTCAGAAAGTCCTTTCTGCCTCTGTTATTTGTTAAGTGCCGTCAGCTCAAAACAGTCAATATGCCACAGTAGTATACTCTATGACATGTTCTAAACCTCTCAATCTAATAAAGTATCTGCCAAAATTCTAGAAATAAAAAAGTCATATTTAAATGTGAGACATTAGAGGGATGCCTTTTAAAGCAAGGTGAAAGCATCAACTCTTCACAACTATATTAGCGATCAGACCCAGTGTACTGAGACTGACAATAGGAGGAAGTGTTGCCAAAGAAGAAACTATTGCAGGTGAAACAATTAAAAAATCCAAGGGAACCAGAGAAGCAGTTAAGACATCTCAGCAGGTTTGCCATATATCATAACTAAAGTTACTGGAGACAGAAAATAAACAAACTCAGTAACAATATATAGTTCCCAGGAATAAATCTGTCATCTTTATGGAGAAATGGTAAATTTACTGAAACTTATGGAAAAATCCAAATAGAAATATAATTTTGTGGATGAGAAAATCATTATGTTTTCTCAATTGATAAACAGTGTAGTTTTGACAAAATTCCAAGAGGACTGATCCTAAAATTCATAAATAACAATAAATTTAAAGAAATATGAGGAAGGAATCATGATATTTGATAGCAAAATTCCCAAGGAAATAATAATATCACAGGAAATAGCCTGGAAACATGAGAATTTATATGAAAATTCAATATACAACAATTTGATATTACAAATTAGTAGAGAGAGATGAACAATTCATAAAATGTTAATTGAAGCTATGAGATATCCATATGGAAATAAAATTACTTTTGTGATTCCCATCACATAAATTCCAGATGGATTGAAGACATAACTGTGAAATATGAATAATATATTTGGAAGAAAACAAAGTAGTATCTTTAACCTCAGTACAGAGAAGGATTTCTTAAAGAAAATAAATTTGAAAAGAGAAACTCATCAAAATTTAGGAACCTAGAGAATGGAACCATCATATGACCCAGCCATCCCACTCCTTGGTGTTTATCCAAAGGAACTAAATTCAGCACACTATAGCAATACAACCACTTCAATATTTATAGTAGTGCAATTCACAGTAGCCAAACTATGGAATTGGCCCAGATACCTGTCAATAGATGAATGGATTAATAAAATGTGGTATATATACACAATGGAATTTTACTCAGCCATAAAGAAGAATGAAATTATGTCATTTGCAGGTAAATAAATGGAACTTGAGAATATCATGCTAAGTGAAATAAGCCAGACTCAGAAAATAAAGAGTAAAATATTTTCTTTCATGTGGAAGGTAGAGCAAAATAAGGGAAAGGAGGATGGGGGTGGATAACGAGATAATGTAAAGATACAGCGAAGATCAGTAGAATCAAGGAGATGGAGAGGGAGGAAGGAGGGAAATATGGAATATAGGAAAGGGGAGGAACATGGAATGAATTTAACAAAATCATGTTATGTGCATATATAAATACACTACAGGGAATTTCACTCATATATATGTAGAAAGCACCAATCAAAAATGAATAAATGAGCAAAAGGAAGAGCAGTAGGTAGAGGAAGAAGAATAGCCGGAGGGCAAAGGGGAGGATCTGGTGGGGGTAGGGGAATAGGGACTGAAATGGAATAAATCAGACTCCATGCTTGCATCATTCTGTCAAAAAGAACCCAATTACTATGTGTAACTATAATGCTCTAATAAAAATATTTAAGATTTTGGGAACATAGGTACAAAATAGGACTGTATATAATAAGCAATGAAGAAAAGATATTTGTGACCCGTATAATATCAATGGATGAATCTATAGGATACACAGATAGATCATGGCCAAAGTCTCTCTGCCACGCTAGAAGATTTTAAGTATGTTCTTCTAACTCAGGGTTTCTTGGACTCAACAACACTGACATTTTAGGTTGGATAACTCCTTGTTTTGTGTGTGTACAGAGAAGCTGTTCTGTGCATTGTAAATGTTTAACTACTTTTCTTTCCTCTATTCATTAAATACTAGTAGCATCCACACCTAGTTTTGACAACCAAAAATGTCTCCAGACATTGCCAAATAGACCCAGGCAGCAAAATCACCTATGGTTGAGACCCACTGGATTGAGTGCCAACACATACATCTAAATGCACGGATTGAAATCGCAGATGATTTTTAAAGGACCAGGCATATAAAGAGAAATGAGTGCCCTGTGTGTGAGGGGACTACAGGGAACTAGAAAACCATCCTAAGGAGAAGGCATGCAGGAATGTAGCCCAATGTTGCCATATGTTCTGATCTTTTAAGAATGTGAATCTGGAGTTGGGTGTCAATGTGAGAAACTAATCCCCTCAAGAGTGACCTTTCTGCACAGAAAATATGTCAGGGGCTACTATAGTTGTTAGAGATATTTGAGTTATTGGTGTATTAAAGTTAAAATCTTAACTTTTTAGTTTGATGTTCAAACTTTATACAATTTATAAATGTAAATTTGTTAATAGTAGAATTTAAGGGGAAGGATCTACAACTAAAATTCCTGCAGAGGTTTTAAATTGTTCATAAACTTGCTATACTTGTTTTAATGTATGGAATGGCAACCCATTCCAAAATGTGGATGAATCTCCTAAATCTAAAAGTAAAGAGAGGTGGGGAGGGAAATAAATTCTATTAAATGTCCATACACAAACATAGATTTCCATGTGAAACCAAAAGCTTAATAAATTACTCAGTTACTGCCACAGTTTGAATGTGTCCCCCCAAAAGCATGTGTTGGAAACTCAATCCCCAATGCAATAGTGTTGCGAAGTGGGGCCAAATGAGAGGTGTTTAGATCATGAGGGCTCTTCCCTCATGAATGGACTAATGCTAATTATAAAAGGTCTTGAAGCTACAAATTCCATCTCTTGATCTCAAGTGCCATCTTGCCTTCCTACCTTCCATCATGGGATTATGCAACAAAAGTTCTGTGCAGATGTGAGTTCCTTGATCTTGGACTTCTCAGTCTCCATAACTGTAATAAATAAGTCTGTTTTCTAAAATACATTACTCCATCTCTGTTATTCTCTCATTCTTTTAGCACAAAATAGACTAAAACAATTTTACACATTACAAACTAGAATCAAAAGTCAGTCTGTTTCTCTAATAGACAAAAATTTTAAAAATTAGATACTTAAGTATCAAATATGCACAAGTTTTTCCTTAACATGACTTTTATAATTATGGGTTTGACTTTTATCAGCACTAAGTGTCACAACTTTCAAGGATTACAATACAATTAACCTGGGAAACAATCATCTTAACCCAAGCCTATGACATTTCCCATCTGATATACCAAGAAATTCCTGGGCTAGATGTATAAGAGATTCTTCCTCCAAACACCAGTAAGACACACTAAGTCCTAATTTGCTATTACTAACTCCCTAACTTAGAAAAGGGAGTGATTTTGTAACCTGTTCTCACAGGCTTACTTGATTCTGCCACTGTTACCACTAATGACAGTCTTTTAACTAACTTCACCAGGATTATATCTAACTGTATTAGTCAACTTTGGCTCTCGAGATTCACAAACACCATCCTGTCACACTGCACATATTTCAAGGCTTTGACTGGATCCATGCTCTCATTTTCTTGGCGGAGAAATGAAGTATGTATGTGAGCTGACTTGAGGGATTAGTTATTGCATGTGACGGGAATGACTATTGAAGGAAGCAAGTAGGTACATGTATTGGGGAGAAAGTGATAGGATAGGTGATGTTTAACTTTGCTTCTTAGTTTCTTAGCAATAATTTACAGAAGAAGCTTTAGGAAGGTGCAAATTGCTTCAGAAGACAATTTGGATAGGTGAAAGATGCTCCTAAACTTGGATGGGTGGCAATTAAAATGGTGAAAAAGTGATAGTTAACAAACTTTAGGAAGTAGATTCAATAGAATTTAGTAACTGGCACCATGAATTTTTCTAGAACATGAATGGCACTAGAGTTGTTCCATTTGAGGACAAGAAAGCTGGCTTTCATGCCTTTGTCTCCTGGGGAGCTAGGAGCTTCTCCAGACATCTATGAGTGAGGTGGACCTCTATTGGCCAAAGATCATTTTCTGTAGAAGGCAGCTGCGAACAGAATACTCTTAACAGCTGGGGGTTACATCTAGCCTGGTAAAAGATGAATCTGAACAGGTATCAGCAATTTTTATTACAATAGTTGAAAATAAAATGCAGCTCTCTGAATTTCCTGATAAGGGTTCTATTTCATCAGCAGCACTTTGATTTGACACATTTTAGGTACTAACAAGAAGGATTGATCTAATCAGTCAGAGTTTTGAAGGTTAAATAGAAATTGGTTTATTTTTCAAGGGTTGGATTTAAAAAGATTTGACTTGTTTTACAGTCTGGGCTAGAATTTTTTTCCCTGAGGAAAACTTCAATTTAAGTCAGAGAGTAAACAATAAATGTCATAAGACAAAGCTCTCTTGGTGGGGCTCCCTACAGCCTAATAAAAGAAAAATCTGTTCAATACTACCTAAAGTGGAATTATCACACCTTCATGGTACAGCTCTGCATCTCAATGCCTAGTATGTGAGGCTTTCTCATTGCCTGTTTCACAAATGGTTATTGGCATCTTGTTTTGAAGTTTTGAAATCTATTTCCCAAATTGTTAGATGGCAATAAAATGCCTTATTTTTTATTCCTAGCTCTTTAGTGGAGATGAAGTCTTATCCCATACCTATACATTTTGCTTCATGAGTAGAAAAAGTACTACATTCTGCTTTTGTGGGTAGTGAAACTTTGACAATGAGAGAACATCTTTTTTTTTATTCTGAAGATGTGGGTGTGAGAAAGCTCAAATTAATAGACCCAGGGATCACTTTGCTTTTTAATACCAACAGAGAATATTTTTCTGAGGAAGTTTCTTTTCTCTCTCTCTTTTCTCTCACTCTTGCTCTCTCTCTCTCTCTGGCATAACAAACATGTGTTAGGCATTGGGCTTGGGCAGTACAAAGACTCGCGAACCTGGTCTCTGTGCCTAAATACCTTGTGATCTAATGCACAGACACATGTAATTGGCGATTGCAGCTACACTGAAAAATAAAGTTTCCAAAAAAATCTCTGCAGACTTTTTCTATTTTCCTGCCTCTTTACAAAGCAGTCTGTTCTTCCTTTGTACTCCCATATCCTATGATACTATCTCCCTCAAGAGTTCTATTTTCCTTATAGGATCCAAAGGGTCAGGAAGAATTAGGCAGGGGAAATTAGTAAGAGAAGCAATATTTGAGGCAGATCTCTTATCTAAAGAGCCAGATTTGAGGTAGATCTCTTGCCTGGAGAGCCAGATTTCAGAGTAGCCATCTTTTGTGTCTAGTGTGGGAGTTGGTGCCCTATAATCTTTGGCTTTTCTACATGGGAGCAAGAGTTGAGCTTCTTTTTCTAGAAACTTTAGTAAGGGGTCTGCAAGATCATCAGGTATTTCCAGAATCTAGAAACAATATGTACCTGAGACTCAGCCACTAAGAATTCAAATTGAAATATGTTTAGGTGCATTCTAAAGAACTCACCCCAAAATGACCCTAAATCAAAAGCATAAACTAAAAACTCATTTTATAACTTTCTAACTGTAAGGTAAAAGAGCCCTCCCCATACCGTTTGAGCCTCTCCCCTCTCTAAAGCCGAGGCAGTTCCCCAGTGGTTTCCCACCGGAGAGAACAAAACCTGGCCGCTCAGGTTACTCCATCAAAGAAGATCACCTCGGAACCACGAATGCTTATCTATCATGCCAGCTTTGAAGTGACCAATCCATACCCCATCACATGTTCATAGTGGGCCCTGTAAATTCCATGCCCCACATCCCCCCTGCCTTTTTTCTCCTCCTTCTCTCCTTCCTTCTCCTGGGCGCGCACCTGCACAGACCCCCACCATGAATAAAGATCCCTTGGCTATATGGAGCGTGTTCCCTCTGGTTTGGAGCGAACCTCACATTTTTAATCTTTCACTAACAACTTGTCATTTTCACCAGGTGTTTTGTTTGATCTGCATGCCCAGTATGTGTGTGTGTGTGTGTGTGTGTGTGTGTGTGTGTGTGTGTGTAGTGTATATATATACATATATATATATATATTTTAGTGGTAAAGAGACTTCAGAGGAATATTCATCTCTGCATACCACTTTTCCTTCCATCCAGTACTTCAGAGAACAGTAACTTTCTGAGGAAAAGTAGACAATTAATTGTCCATAAGCCCTGTGGTTGTCTCAGCCCCCCAGAGAAAGGGAGATTTTCCCCATAGTTTACCCATAGAGCTAGGATTATAGTTTCCTTTACCACATAGTTGTGAAAAAATAGCTAACCATATACAAGCCCATTCTTTTTCTATTAATGTGAAATATTTTCTTTATTATTGAGAAATAAATAACTATTGAATGTATCTGGAGGAGATCCATTTCTAGACTTCCAACTTCAAAATAACTTCAGTGAACCTCTTGGCTCATTCTCATGCTTGTAAAACTCTTTTATGGTTTTGAAATCAGATTAAATCTCTGGTAGAACAACCCACCTCTTCAATTCTTTCAATCTTCTTGATTATCATACATTTGTCCGTCCAGATGAATGCTTGAGTTTATTGAATGTTAAAGTATATGCTACATATACTTTTTATTTAAAAAAAACTATTGAATTTACTACCTAGTGACACATCATACACTATCTGAATCTCATTGGATGAAAAAAGTCACTGAATCCTCCTGTTTTCTATTTTTAAACTGACAGTTCATTTTAAAACAGAAATATTTGCTATTTTCCTTATGATAGTAAGTTAGCGCTGTTGAGTATGAAAACTTCATATTTCATTTTCAGAAGGCAAGGACAGACTATTACACTGTGAAAAAAAATTAATGTGCTCAGCTTCTTGGAGGAAGAATAATTCTTCTGAAATGGGGTAGGGGGAGGAAAGCTTTTATAAGTAAAATTAGAAACGCCTCAGAGGATCTTGCTTTTTCAAAGGAAACACCAACTCCTTTTGTAAAGTGAAGAGCAAAAGGTCTTTATTCTTGCTTAGAGTACAATAATGTCTTCCTTATAGCTTTTCCTCCAGGTCTGATCCTCTTTCAGTCTTTTGTCTACATTGTTCCTGAAGTAATCTTTCTAAAAATGCAAATGTGGACATGCTACTATCCCACTTGACATCCTAACTGTGGATGCCTATTCAGGATAAAATCCAAGTTTCTTAGCTTGTTCTATGATCCTCCAGGGACAGATTCAGGCTCTGTGAGGCCAAAAGCTTATGCAGTTGGGGGAGGGGAGTCAATTTGCATGAGAAGTGCAAAATTTTCAATTCCAATTCAGCAACAAGGTCCTAGAAGGGGTCATGCAAATGAGCCTTCCTGAAGTATAAACTTCACTAATCACCTGGTATATCTGCCACTATTAAGGGAATTTTTAGTCATTGCAAATGAGTTCAAAGTTACTAGATTAATATATAATGGCTAGGATAAAGTAACTATGCAAAAAGCTGAACTTGCTGATAGCCCAGAGATCTCTGATTAGAATCAAGACTTAAGGTGACTGTATATGGCCAGGATGATTCTTCCTATCAAGGGATAGACAGACTGAGCCTTTGTTATAGTCACCATAATAAAGAGAATATTAAGTTCATAGTTTTCCCTGTAGAGCAAGTGCTTCCACCCAAAAACAAGAAAAACTTCCAAAAACTAGATGGATTTCAAATAGGTTCAGTATGACCATCAGATGCTTAAATAAAATTGGTTAAACTACCTCCATATGATTTAAGATTGCAACACTCAACTCAGGTAGCCACTATGTTCTTTCACTAACCCTTCACTATCTGGGTGAAATATTTATTCAACAGTCTTTCTGAACTGTAAAGCCAAATTCTTAGTAATATTTTACTAGTGGCTGATTAGTTTCTGTATCTCTTATTCCATTGTCTAACTTTGTAATCAGCAGAACTAAACCATGGTAACTGGACCTACGATTAGCTTCCCCATACCAGGCAAGCGGTCTGGTTTCTACTCAGTTGAGAGTGGAGAAGATTTAACTATAGAAACTGCTTCTCATACTCTGTCATCACTTTTCCTTCCATATATAATTATTCTCTCTTCATTCTGTAAATTCTAATCTTCCCTTTTGTTTCCACCATAACCTCTTTTTAGAAATGAGCTGTGATTAATTCTTTTGTGATTTTTCTCTAAGGTATTTAGGTTAGTCTGGTTCCTCCATGAATCAGTGGCCAAACTGAATAGACATGCAAGAATTTTATTAAACTATGCTTCAGATAGAAAATGGGGAAAAAATTGCCAAGACTTGGAATGCACTTAGATCCTGGTACAAGACTGATGTCAAATGAAAGAGAAGGAAGGTTGGGTGGAAGCACTTACTCTATAGTGCCATGCAGTCTAATGGCCCCACATAAAGCTGGCAGCCTACATCATCCCTCTATGCCATTTAAAATACCTAGGTTAGGAACGTGTTCCCTTTAGAACCCAAAGAGGGCTTCCTAATGTGCCCCCGGCCATGTACAGGGGTTGCAAGATACAGAAATTTGTCTTTGACTTTAGAAGGGGTTGTCTCAGGGGCTGGGATTGTAGCTGAGTGGTAGAGCGCTTGCCTCGCATGCGTGAGGCCCTGGGTTCGATCCTCAGCACCACATACAAAGCAATAAAATAAAGACATTGTGTCCATCTCCAACTAAAAAAATATTTTAAAAAAAAAAAAAAAAAAAGAAGGGGTTGTCTCAGCATGCCCCTAATCATTGGATCCCCAAAACTTCTCCAAAGTGCCTGGCACCTGACTTTTTGTAAGATTGACTTCTCATCCTCTAGAGTACATGTATCATAACAGGGTCCTCAGCATATTAAACCCCTCTGGCTCCCACTCCATCATTATTACATCATGGATTTAATGGATCAATGTGATATTCTGTGGGATGTCCTGGAAGTCCAGATCTCTTGGGCTCTGTTGTGACAGGACAGTTAATATAACCCTGAGGAAAAATTTTAAATGAATTCGATTGTCCACTCTGTGACCTCAAACTGTTTCTGATCCTCTTTTCTGATTAGGATTGAATACAATACATTAGAATAGATCATTGGTTACATATTGTATATCTGTTAATTTATTCTATCGACCATACTGTGACTGGCCCAGCAGCTACAATCTAGGATACTTCTTATTTGACTTTGTGATAGTCTACAATCATTTTTCCTGGATCCACATAGGTTTTGAAGGGGCTGGAGCAGCAAATTAATTTAAATGTGATAGAAAACACCATTCCTGCATCCTTCAGACATTTAATGGGGACATACATTTTTACCGCATCCCTATGGGTAATACTACATTAAAATCATTCTACATTTAAAAGAATGCTACAGCCAGGTGTGGTGGTACACACCTGTAATCCCAGCGGCTCGGGAGACTGAGGCAGCAGGATCACAACTTCAAAGCCAGCCTCAGCAACTTAGCGAGGCCCTAAGCAACTTAGTAAGACCTTGTATCTAAATAAAATACAAAAAGGGCCGGGGATGTGACTCAGTGGTTGAGTGCCCCTGAGTTCAATCTTTAGTTCCAAAAAAAAAAAAGAAAGAAAGAAAGAAAAATAAGAATATATCTATATAATAATGCTACATGCTACATTATTTTAAAACTTACAATCTTTAGGGGACAACTTCAGAGGTCTGTATGAGAATTCTTACTCTATAGCCTGGGGACATAGTGTAGTGATCACTCTGCCTGTTAATTGTATCAATTAGAATCATGCATGCAGAGACTGTATTGCCATGGTACATGGTGGCCAAGGTGGGACAGAGTCCTTTCTCCTAGGTTCCAGCTCCTTCTGCAGTCAGTGGGTTGAAGATATGAAAATTTGTTGTGGTCTGAGAACTGGGCAAATAATTATTTGTTGAGCAAGCCCTCTCAGCAGTGCCTGTCCATTCTTGTCTTTATTTGGTTGTAGTGTTAAGCAGCATCCTTGTTAGCCGCACATCTCCTTTTGTCCCTAGAGTCTCTGTGTCATGTCTACAACCCTCTGTAGGTCAAGCAGCCTTGGCTGCTCACCCCTGCCCTAAACCTGCCAGTCACTATGGTAATTGTAGCCTCCTGGATCATGAAAGGTAAGTGCTGCCATCTGGCTTCTGTTACTTCATGGCCCCATCATCTTCATGGATCTTAATCAGCCCAGCTAGTGACTGGTTCTTATAGCATTGTTCCTGGCCTGTAGAGGAAGCCATCACAGAATTTCTAAAGGGTGCTGGTGCTCCTTTCATCAGTGCATTCCTGATATCCTTGATCAATAGGGTGCTCTCTGGACCTTTTTGAGGAACATAATCTGGTGAGTCTTTTGGCCTTATGTCATACACTCAGTCACATATCCACTTTCTTCAGCCTCTTAACTCCTTCATATACCTTTTGTTGGGATACCATGGATATTTCTACTTTGTTAGAATTGGCCAAGCTTGTAGGAACTACCTCAGCTGTGAGCTGAGTTTACCCATTTCATGGGGTCCTTGCTGATATATTAATTCCTGAGTCTTGGGAAAGTGCCTCCAAGTCCATGAGTTCTTGCTTATTTCGCTGTCTATCCTGACTCCCTTGACCATGTACTTTCACAATCCACTTCCAGGAGTGATTCCCTGACTCCTGCTTCTATACTAGCTTGTACATATAATTCTTTAGTAGTACAGTTATTTCTTAGTTCTGCTTAGTACTGTTACTTCTTAGTTCTACTGCTGCTACTAGCTTCCTGGCTTTATACTCATCATAACACTATTCAACTGATATTTTAATTGCCTGTTTATTTCTATTTCAATCTTCCTTGTTCTGCTACACCTGGCACATATGTGCTAAATAGGCATTCAATTAACTGTTCTTACCTTAAGCCTAATTTGAGCACGTAACTTATATGTGATAGTAAACATAAAAGTTCACATGATTCAAATAGTACCATAAGAGCTAAGTTTCATTTATCTCTTCTCTGAATCACATCCAGATTGATGAAAAGTAGGAGTAATCCAAATAAATTACAGAGAGTTGTTTCAGGATTCTTTCTATTTCTGAGGGGGTTGATTAGCATTTCAACTACAGTCTGACATAGAATTCCAAAAATAATTAAAACCCAAACTTGTCTCCTAAAATGGCCTTTCTAAAATGGGAATTGGGGCACTGAGTTCTTATTCAAAAGCAATTAAATGGCCTTCAATAGGTAGCTAATGGTTTCATAAGGGCTCCTCCATGTATTCAAGAGCAGTATGCTCGCTGTTGTTAAATGAATTGGGAAGAATGATAGCACTTTGTCCTGAAGGAGTCAGAACAGATTTTTAGCCTTTTGCTAGTCATATCTCCCTTTAAAAAATCTTAACACATAAATGGACATTGGATATAAAATGAATTAAAATATTTAATTTCTATCTGCCTAGTGGTTAAAACGCAAAGTAACAGAAGAAACAAAGGGAAATGAATGAGACTAATCCAAAATGTATCTTATGACTGTGTGTCAAATTATCCTAGAGTTTATTTAATCTCTATGTGATTTATATTTGAAGAGCTAGCTAATTTGTGATATTGTTGGGAGAACTCAGAGGTATCACAGTGAAGCCAGTTTTTCTAAAATAAAACTAGTTGGGAAGATAAGAAAATCCACCATTTAAAATAAATTGGCTCAGGGACTAGCTAAAACTCAGTACAAAGCTATATCACAAATGAAATCCTTATTGAAAACAGCTTTGACTTATAAGTAAGGATAAAATCCGCACGTTAGTCTTGGGGAGCAATAGATATCAGTAATTTACAATTTTTATTTTGTTGGTGACAATTTGCATAACTTGAGAATTCCAGAAATTTACAGAATTTTAAAAAGAAAACAAAGATACATACAAATTTGAAGAACAGCACTGTTACCAATCCATGCTTTTTATCATTGATTTAATAAAGCAACCGATTTACCTTGAATTGTACAGAATCTAATTATTGGACTTCGGGCTTCTTTCTCGAAGATTGGTAGGATTATAGCTTTATCTTTCTTGAATTCCCCCTTGTATTTGTGGTTGGACTGAAGTAGAGCTAAGTGGCCCGCTTTTTCAGGATCTCCTCCCTAACTCACTTCTAGTAGACCTGCTCAGAGAGAGAACGTACATGTGGAGCTGGGACATAGCTCTTTATGGCTTTAGCATAAACTCTACTGGATCGAAAGCTTAAAATACTAGTGAAAAGTGCTACAAATTCAGAATGATCAGATTGAGTAGACCACATCTAAGTGTTAAGGAGGAAAGGCAGAGCAGAACAGCTACATCTGGACTTCAATTAAATCTACAAAAATGAAGAGAAAATTCTTTTTGGAGAAATTCTTGATCTTATCTGAATCTTAAGAGAGCATAAGCTTTCAGTGTATATTCAAAAATGCTTGTATTTGCTGATGCATCTATGTCATCAGTAGTTTCTGGCTATAATCAGTGTAATTAGCTGAGAAGTAAGCTTTTTAGGCAGCAAAACATTTGATGGTCCTATTTATCAGTTGCTATCAAATCACCTTAAACATGTGGTGTAAGTAATCCTGGTCTATTGAAACCTGCTTCACCCATTAACAATTGGTGCTACGACTCTGCAGATCCCCAACCCCCAAAGAAAGAAATGCACTTTGATTTACTGTTTGCATGGAGGCTGTAAATGTATGTTTAAAATCTCTGCAGTTGAATTTGAAATGTAGCTAGGAGTTATATCATCCTCCAAGGAAAGTTACTGCTTTTATCTTGCATCTTGTTGCTATGGATAAGAAATCAGAGCTGCCTTCTTGTTCACAAACACTGCTCGTCAGATAAACTACACTGCCCTGTGACATTTTACAATGTGAATTTTCCTCACTTAGTTTACACTTCAATCCATCCATCTTGAGCTTCAACTTCTATTAATTCTTTCTTTCTTTACATTAAAATTTTTCTCCTTTATGAAGAACAATTGAAACCAAAAATGAAGCAGTTCTGCATTCTTTCACTGGGTGACTTTTTAAAGTCTTTTTCTTCAGGCAGTGGAGTCTATGCTGTCTTTACTGTTACCTTCTTCTGCAAACCTAGTTTGAACTTCCTGATGCAGTTCTTTGCTTTTTACTATAGTTGATTACCTAAACTGTAGTCTGAATTGTTTGATTTATCTGTGTGTTTCTAGATGGGGCTATAGCTCAGTGATAGAGCACTTGCCTAGCATGTGGTAGGCCTGGAGTTCCATTCCCATAATCACAAAACAAAACAAAACCTAAATATTTTTATTTTGTCTTTCTTTTGTTGCCTTCTAAGTGATTCAGGTGCCAAAGTTTAGTTGGAGCCTTCCATAAGGCCTGAACTGTTTTTCACAATAATACACTATCCTGCATTTGAATGCTCTGAATATTTTGAAATAAACTTTCTTAATATAATGTGCTTGATGTCCTTTTCCTGGGTTATAATAGATTTTTAGGTGTTTTCACATTCTCCCAAAGTTTCTATTACTTCTACTTCAAAAAGCACTAATTTATGGTCAGAGTGAAATTAATTCAAGGAGAACATACGCATTCTTCCAAAAGAGTAGCTTCTTAAAAAATCCTGCTTCATCCTTTTCAGAGTGATTTTTCAGGCAAATCAAGAATTGTAAAGTGTATTCTTTTTCTCAATATTCCCTCTCTACAAAACATTCCTATATCAAAGTCAATTCAGGCAAAGTTTTATGTAAATAGAAATTTTCTATTAGTTTCTACAATGGAAAAATAATTGGAATCAACTAGCATGTCTGGTGGTACATAGTTAATATGCCATTGTATATATGGGTGCTTATTTAAGCAACATTGAAAGAGATGTTTTAAGATATTTAATGACAAGGAAAATATTCATGGAATCAAAAAATAGGTCTGAAAAATTGTGTGCACAGCATAATATCAATGTTCTAAAAATATATGCATACTAAAAAATTGGATTGATCATTATGTTAACAATAGTTACTCTGATTATTGCCTTGTTTGTGTTTCTTTTTAAATTTTCCAAATGCCCTATAACTATATACTACTTTAAGAGCAATTTGTTAGATCATTTTTATTGTATATAGACTTATGTCCGTGGATATCTACTTAGCTGGGTTTCTCTTTCAATTTTGTACCTTGTTCTAGAATCTGTTTGATCATCATTTTATCAGGTATAATGCAGAGGTCAGAGGAAACAGTTGCTTGCTAAGTAATTGGTCTGATTCTCCTTCATGACAGCTACCTAGCATTTGAATACTTACTATGTCCTAAGCACAGTTCCAAGGGTTTGGAGTACACAGTGTTTTATGTATCAAATTTAGGTACTACTTCCCTTAAACCTTAAAAGAAATATGGTATTTGGTAGATGAGGATACTGAGGCTCATATTGTCATAGGTCACACAGCTGATATGTGGTGAGCTGTATTTGAACCAAGGTCTCTAATGAAAAAGCCATAAATACTTTCACTATAAAGCAAACACTCCTATACTTCTTCCATAGTACTTAAATAATGTAACATCCCTTAACAAAATTATTTGTATATACAATAAAAACTCTCCAATCCCTGGCCCTTCAATGAGGTTGATTTTCGTTATGAAATTTCACTTTTCATTTTGAGATAATTGTAGATTCACATGTAGTTGTATGAAACAGTTCAAAGAGACTCAATGTACCCCTTTATTCCTGTACCCCAATGGTAATATCTTGCAAAACTGTAGTATAATATCATCACTACGATATTGGCATCAACATAGTCAAAATACAAAGCATTTCCATCACCACAAAGTTCCCTCATGTTGACCTTCTGTAGCCACATCCGCTTTCCTCAACACCCCATTTAACCCCTGGCATAGTGAGCTGTTCTCTATTTGTATAATTTGTCATTTAAAGAGTGTTATATAAATAGAATCAGACAGTATGTAACCTTTTGGGATTGGCTTTTAAAACTCAACAAAATTCTCTGGAGATTTATCCAAATTAACATGTGTGGCAATAGTCATTTCCTTTTATTACTGAGATGTATTCTGTGGTATAAGAGCACCGTTTATTTAACCATTCACACACTGAAGAATATCTGGGTTTCCTGTTTTCATCTATCATTAATGTAGCTGCTGTGAACATTATTGTATAGGTTTTTGGGTGACTAAAGGTTATCATTTCTCTGAGATAAATGCTCAGATTGCTGGGATTGCTGAGTTATATGGTAGTTACATATTCTGTTTTGAAGAAAAACACCAACGGTTTTCAGGTGTGGTTGTATCATTTTACATTCCCATCAGCAATGTATAAGTGATTCAGTTTCTTTACATTCATTCTCACCTGAGTTTGATGTTTTCATTATTTTTTAGTGTAGTCATTTTGATTGGTGGTTTTAAGTTCTGTTTCCCTGATATTCAGTAATGTTGAACTTCTTTTCATGGGCTTATTTGTTATCTATATATTCTCTTGGTTGCATGTCTCTTCATGCTTTTGCCCATTACCTTATTGTATTTTTTGCTTTTTAACTTTCAAGATTTGATAGTCAAGATACTAGTCCATTGTCAGGGTTATGGTTTAGATATCAGGTGTCCCCAAAAGCTCATGTATGAGACAATGAAAGAAGGCTTAAAGGTGAAATGATTGGGTTATTAGAGCCTTAATCCAGTCAGTGCATTAATTGCCTGATAGGGATTAACTGCGTGGTAGCTGCAGGCTGGCAGGGTATGGCTGGAGGAGATGGGTCACTATGGGTGGGCTTTTTGGGTACATATCTGGTGAGCTGAGCTTAGTATCTCTCTGCTTCCTGAAGTGATATCTTGAACTGCTTCCTTCCACCACACTCTTCCGCCCTGATGTTCTGCCTCACTTCGAGCCCCCAAGGGAATGGAGTAGAGTAGGCCATCTATGGACCAAGACTATTGAAACCATGAGCCCCTAAATAAACTTTCCCTCTAAATGGTGGATCTTTTAGTCACTGCAATGAAAAAGCTGACTAAAACAGTCAGATATTTGGCTTATAAATATTTTCTTTTGTCTGTAGATTGTCTTTTCATTATTTTAATGTATTAAATTTTGATGAAGCCCAATTTATGATTTTTTAATTTTGTGGATCACACTTTTAATATTAAATTCTAAGAACATTTTGCTTAGCCCTAGTTCCTGAAGATTTCATAATTTTTGTCTAAAAGTTTTTCAGTTTTACATTTTATACAACCATGCATCATTTAATGATAAAGATAGATTATGAGAAATATGTTAGGCAATTTTATCATTATGCAAAGATCATAATGTATACTTACACAAACCTAGATAGTACAGTCCACTCTGTATAGCTAGACTATAGAGTATAGCCAATTGCTTCTAGGCTATAAATCTGTACACCATGTTACTGCACTGAATATTGTAGACTGTTGTAACAAAATGATAAGTATTTGTGTATCTAAACATACAATAGACCCAGAAAAAATATTGTATAAAAGTTGTACAGGGCACTTACTAAGAATGGAACTTGCCAGACTGAGGTGACTCTGGGAGCATCAGTGAGTGAGTGGTGAGTGATTGTGAAGGCCCATGACATCACTGCACACTACTGTAGATTTCCTAAACATTGTACATTGAAGCTACACTGAATTTATAAACAAAAAATTCTTGAGTACTACATTAACCTTAGCATACTATAATTATTTCACTTAATAAACTTTTAATTTTTAACTTTTTGGCTCTTTTAACAATAGCTTAAAACATACGTTGTACAGTTCTATAGAATATTCTAATTTTCTTATTCTGTAAGCCTTTTCTACTTGTAATATTTTCTTTTTACTTTTTAAACTTCTTTGTTGTAGTTAAAAACTAATACGAAAACATGTATTAGTCTAGGCCTTCGCAGGGATGGGATCATCAATACCACTGTTTTCCACCTCCACCTCTTATCTCACTATAAGGTCTTCAGGGGCAATCACACACATGGAGCTGTCATCTCCTATAATAACAGTACCTTCTGGAATCCCTCTTGAAGGATGTGCTAAGGCTGTGCACATTTTAACTTCTTAAAAATACTCTAAAATAAAGATAGGAATATAGTAAACCAGAAAGATGGTGGTTTATTATCAAGTATACTGTACTGTATATTTTGTGTTTGCTATACTTTTACCACGACTGATAACAAAGTGAGTTTGTTTATACTAGTATTACTGCAAACACATGAGTAATTCATTGAGCTATGACAACATTCTAATAGTTACGCTGTCACTTAGGCAATAGGAATCTTTCAGATACGTTATAATATTATAGACTAGCCATTATATATGCAGTCTATCATTGACCAGAACATTATTATGCAGTTATGACTTTATTTAAGTGTAGGCTCATCTGGAATATTTCCCACCTAGTGCTAGATTCAGCAATTTTTCCAATGGTTGCATTTATTGGAGAATTGTATTGGAAACCAAGACCTGGGTGTTGGGTGTGCTTGTTGTACTAACATCATTGCTTTAAGTTTCTCTTGGACAAGAGAGTAAGGAGATATGTGTTATACCAAGCCATTTACTAAAGTTTGCATTTACATATCTATAAATATTTTCAAATGCAAACATCTACATCTATATTAATAAATAAGTTCATATTGATGTCCCCAACTATATTACCAAATGGATCATTGCTAGTCTCTTTAATTACTTGCAAATTCCCAATGACAAGAAACAGCTTCTGTTATTCATCGTCTATATTCAATTATTTAATTCCAGTGGTATAGTAAATGATATCAGAATTGTTAACCTGTATCCTGGTGGGAAACAATTTTATCAACTAAAGTAAAGTTTTTATGTCCAGTTTCTTTTAATTTAGCATCAAAGATTCCACTCAATTCCAGAGTTACTTAGGTCATTGCCTGTTGCTCATCCTCTTTAGAGAGGTTATTCCATGTACAATTAGATTGTTTTATCATAGCCTGCATTCCATCCTTGGATTTAAGATCATCTAAATATTTTTTTAAAAAATTTGCAAACATAATACTCCTTGTGCTATAGAAATCTGTGTGTTTTGACAAATGCAGCATCGTGTATCCACATTTGCAATTATCATACAGAATGTCTGCCTTTAAAAAATCCTTAATGCTTTACTATTCAACCTTCTATGTTCCTCTGTTAGCCACTAATCTTCTTGTGGTTTTCATAGTTTTGTCTTTTCCACAATATCGTATAACTGGCATCATACAGCATATAGCATTTGAAGATTCACTCTTCCATTTGTAGTATGCATTTAAGATTCATCTATATCTTTGTGTTGTTTGATAGTTCATTTCTTTTTGTATCATTGATTAATATTCCATTGTGTGGATATGCTACAATTTGGTTACCCAATAACTCATTGAGGAAAATCTTGGTTGCTTTTAGTTTGGGTAACTATGAGTAAAGCTGATATAGACATTTATATGTGGATTTTTGTGTAAACATAAATTTGTAAATCAATTGAGTAAATATCTACAAGTGTGATTGTTGAAATTATGAAAACACTATGTTTAACTTTGTTAGAAACTACCAAACTGTCCTTCAAAATGACTGTACATTCTGCAGTCCCATCAACAATGAATGAGAATTCCATTTTCTCCACATCCTCATCAGCAGTTGGTCTTCCTTCCTTCCTTCCTTCCTTCCTTCCTTCCTTCCTTCCTTCCTTCCTTCCTTCCTTCCTTCCTTCCTTCCTTCCTTTCTTTCTTTCTTTCTTTCTTTCTTTCTTTCTTTCTTTCTTTCAATTGAACTCAGGGGCACTCGACCACTGAGCCACCTTCCCAGCCTTATTTTGTGTTTTATGTAGAGACAGGGTCTCACTGAGTTGCTTAGCGCCTTGCCATTGCTGAGGCTGGCTTTGAACTCGCGATTCTCCTGTCTCAGCCTCCCTAAGTGCTGGGATTACAGGCTTGCGCCACCGCACCGGTCTCCTTTCTCTTTCTTTTTTTCTTTCTCTTACTTTCCTTCCTTTCTTCGTTCTTTCATTATTATAATTTATTTGTAGTAATTAGTTATATTTTTATTCTTACAAAGGTACTGGAAGACAGCGGTTTTGTTTTGTTTTGTTTGTTTTTCAACAATGCAAGAGAATTAAAGGCAAAGATTCTGTTCAGCTATTTGTGACCAGTCATTTGGCCTCCTCCTCACAGAATGAGGATTGGCCTTACAGTTACAATTTGCTTCAAGACCCACAAGAGCCTATGTTTATAAATATTCCCTTAAAGTCATAGTTCTGGCCCAATGGAGCTTAATACCCTCTTATAACAAATGTTTGTAATCTCCCTTTTTCTATGCTAAAATAAACTTTATCAATAATGTAACCTAATTATACAGTCTTTAAAAATCAAAATAATGTCCTATTACATAAAGGAGAAATTTTTAAAATTTGAAATAAATTTTATATTCTAATATGTAAACGTCCAGACTTAACAACATTAAAAGACAATGAAATGGTTAGATATCAGGTACTTATTTATGAACAAATAGATTTCAATATCTAAAGTCATTCTATATAAGACAATCAGAGAAACTGAAGCAATGGTATTTTAGTGTATATGGGCTGATGCTATAACAAAACTATCACAGACTGGGTGGCTTAAACAAATATTTATTTCTCACAGTTATGGAGGCTGGAAGTCCCAGACCAGATTTTTAGCATGGTTGGGTTCTGGTGAGGGATCTTTTCAGGCATTTGATATTACGGAATACCAACTTCTCATTGTATCCTCACATGAATGGAAGAGGGCTGGAGAGGTCTTGGGATCTCTTTAATAAGATCACTAACCCCATTCATGAGGGTTCCACCTTTATGACCTAAATTATCTCTCAAAGGCCCTACCTCCTAGTACCATCACATCGGATGTTAGGATTTCAACGTATGATTTTCGGGGTGAGGGGAACACAAACATTCAGTCCATTGCAAGCAGTATGGATAGACACTAGAATAAAATTTAGTATTTGTTTTTTTTTTTGGGTAGAGGCACCAGGGATTAAACTCAGGGACACCACTGAACCATATCCCCAGTCCTATTTTGGATTTTATTTAGAGACAGAGTCTCACTAAATTGCTTAGTGCCGCACTTTTGCAGAGGCTGGCTTTTGAACTTGTGAGCCTCTTGCCTCAGCCTCCTGCCTCAGCCTTCCAAGCCTCTGGGATTACAGGCATGCAATCTGCACCCAGCTAGTATTCCTCTTGTATTTAAGAAAAAGGGCTTATTTGTAAGTAGTGAGAGGGAATAATCCCAGCTAAAGTCAGGAATAACATGCTAAGATATACAGATTGTTGAAGTGGAAATAATGAGTATGTATGATTCTTGCAATAAGCTCAGCATTGTCAGTATGGTGTTAAATTTTCTTACATTATAAGGCATAATAGTGGCAAAGTGTCTTATCCCCTATTTTGAAATCACATCACATGTTGGGGCATATGTTCAGTCTCAGCTAAAACAGCAAAGAAAGCTACATTCTTTAATGGGTAACAGGAACTATAAAATGGATTGGAAAGATGGTAAAAATAAATGGCTTTAGAGAAATTGTATGATAGTATTGGAGTTAGAACTGAAAATAAGCAACTCCAAAAAATTATTTTTAATTCTATTTCACAACCTAAGTTTTTTATCCTTGTACAACAATGTAAGATGGTAAGAATGTGAAAATTTAAAAACATTTTTGTAGTGAAATGTAATGAGATCCCCATATGTTCTGTTAATTAATATTTGTCATTAAGTCACCTAAAAGGAGCCCAAATATATTATAGATTTGTAATCTGTGTTGTAATTGCAACACAGGGCTAGGTAGGGATGTAGCTCAGTGCTAGCGAGTTTGCTTAGCATATGTGAGCCCTGCATTTAATCCCTAGTACCCCCCGCCCCTACCACACACATGCACACACACACACACACACACACCATCTATAATTGTACATCTGCACTAAAACTCTTTTTAACTAATAAGCACTTGGAAATGCTTTAATACATTGAGTAGGCAGGAAGCAGAAAGTAAGTAAATTATTCAATAATTTCAAAAAAGTGTCTTCATCCCATTTAAGCCTCTCTCTGTATAACATCCTGCTCTTATATTACATTGAAGTCTTGCATAAATATATGTAATTTTTCAGTATTTTTTCTACTAAAGTATTGATTTATTCTTGTAGTGGGTTTGATACTATGGGACATTAAAAAATTGTATAAGAGGATATTTTCTGTGTGTTTTTGGCTATCTAGCATCTTTGGTTCCTGCTTACTGAGTGCCTCAGCTTCCATGTCTCCAATCATCAATGAAAAATGCTCCCAGTTTCCAAGATGTCCCCTAATTTATAGCACCTGACTTGATGAGAATCACTCAACCTAAATCTATGGTTCTTGCCCTTTGTGAGGAATATCATGTTTCAGCTCTTTGTGTCTGAAGGTTCTGTAATGATTTTCTGGCATCAGAGAGGACACATTTTTAAAAAAATGGATGTGGAAAAAAAATGTCCTTTAGGAAGGAAACGAGCTGTTAGGAAAAAAGATAGCAGGAAAGCTAGGTAAGAAATCGTGCTCTTGTTTTAGTCCACAAAGCTGTTTCAATAGGCAAACCAAGAAGAAGAAGAAACTAATATGTAAGCATGTATCATGTGCCAAGGATTCTATTGATGCTTCCACCTAGTCTTCATAAAAGGTCTTTGAGGAGGTTGCACTGTTCTCATTTAATCCTCATGTAATAGGAGAGAAACTGGTATTCTGAGAAATTATGTAACTTGCTACCTTGTTTGGAAAACAAAATTCCAAAAAAGAAGGACAAGGAGAAAATTGAATGTTCAAAGTAGAGCATATTGGAATTACCTATTAATATTGGACAGTATTATAAGGTGAGGACAATCAATATATTTGGGGAAAATAGAAAACATTTGTGCCATGGTTGGTTCAGGCATTCTGTACTACTAACTGAATGTAAGGTCTTTGGCTCAAGTTGTACAAAAATTCAACTATTCAACTCTGGTTTCTATGGGGAGGAAAACATACCAGCTAAGATTTATAATTTTTGATTCTGGTCTAGACGGCCTCCATTAAAAAAATGAGACCCATGTTTTTGCAATAATTAAATATTTTAATGTGAAGATAGAAAACGTTCCCCTTAGCTCAGATTAAAGATTCAATGCAACCTATTGAATTACATTCTGAGAGATTATGGAAATAAAACCTCTAAGTATTTATTTTGTGTATCACACCTGAGAAAATCTGTATTTTAAGCAGTGGGTCTAATGTTTTAATTCTGTAATCTCCACGGCAGTGGACATGCTGGAGCATGCTCCTACCAGGCCCATAGTTAAGCTTTAGAAGTTTTGCCATCTGTTAGTTAAATCATTGGTTGTTTAAAATCCACCACAATGAGAATATTTACTTCACAGAAATTGGCAAATCTTGAAAATAAAGTCCTCACTCCTCTCATATAGAACAATTGTTAAACATTTATCAGCATACTACAGCTTACAGGTTACAAAATCATTCCACTTTGGTTACTGGCATTTACTTGTGCTCAAGGGATCCTGAATTTCTCAGGGTTTCTTTCAATGGCTTAAAATATTTGGCCATATGACATTACTAAAAAAAGAATTATTTGCTTCCTAGCCATAACTCATTTTTGGTTGTGATGAGGAATAAAATAAAGTTACTTATTTTGGGGGAGATCTCTAGTACAGATGGTGCTGTTAATCAGTTTGTGGCTCATTATCATTAAGGCTTTTATTATTTTCATTTATCCTCATTCTTTACTCTCATTGCCCTCTGCTGACATTGGCAAACATTCTAATTGATTTAATGTTAATCCTCTTGTATATATTTTTGTAAAATGTATACTGCTCTGCATATATCTATTAACTTGCAGAAATGGTTTATCTCATTCTTTTTTATTTTACTTCAGACCTTTTACACCCATAACTAGTTTCAAGGATTTTTAAATTGAATGTGTAGTGACCAATTGCCCTCTGCAAAGACTGTTAGTCAATTTTCCCATCAGCCATTCTTGAGGATTTGCACATTTCCACATTCTTACCAACCCTTAACAATGATCTAGTTTTCTATTTCCATGATAATAGGTATAAAGTAATACATTTTCTTAGTCTACATTTTTCTGGTTAATAATGATTTTGGGCATCATTTTATATGCTTGCTAGCCTTTTGGATTTTCTCTTCTATCCACAGGTTATATACGTGGTACATTTCCCACCCCCCTGGAGTTTCTCTTTATTGTATATTTTAGATATTAATTTCTTGTCAATTTTCCATCCTGCAAAATCTTGGAGAAACAAATTTATGTACCTTTAATATCCTATCCCTAAAATTATAAGCCCATAATTGTATAATTTTCATGATTCTGTAACCAAAAGAAAACTGCCCATCGCCTCTTGTTCACCTTTCCCATTGGTTCTTTTTTAAGTCAAGATCAATTAGATTATGTTGCAGTACCATGCATCCCCCCAGATCTTTGTTGCTTAAAAAAGGCTGTATGTCTGAATGAGAAATGAACATGTCAGCCATGGGTCAACAGAGAAGTTGTGCTTGTCACAGTCACTCAGGGACTGATGGATCAACTCTCACCTTAAGCATTGCTGGCTGCTGAGACGAAGGGAAGAGAGAACACTGAGGGTGCCAGCACCAACAATTACACAACTGACCTGGAAGTGAAATTGTTTTACCCACCACTCTTGGGCCAGGAGTGGTCATGGGACCTTATCCATTTCTAAAAAGGCTAGGAAGCACATTTCTTGCCGTTTACTAAGAAAACACAGATGCAAATAGTTAAGAAAAAGCACTAATATTCAGGGCCCCAAATATTCAGGTCACTGCTTGCCTTCTTGCAAGTAAAACATATTCACTATTTCTTGAGAAATAAAATCACAGTCAGTTCTAGTCAGTGCACCAGACTCAAAGCCCCAGTGTCTGAGTGATGAATAGAATTCTTTACATTAGAATCAGGTATGGTTCTTCATTATCTAGAAAACTATAAAGAAAGATGACAAATTATTAACTTCTCTCACACTCAGCATACATGGATGAAATAAGAAAAGGATAATTGTAATAATTCATCTTGTTCAGATGGGAAAGGGTGGGACACAGGGTCAGTGGGATGTGGCAATTCTAAAATCAATCTGGGAACATGTTGTGAAGGGTTCTTAATGCTGAGGTTAGGGATGTTTCTAATTAGGGCTCAGTGCTACTTCCTGGGAGGGACTTCTGCTCTCCTGTTTTCCAGTGTCTTTGGCTTCACCCCTGGGGAGTTACTTCCTTTTTCATAACCTTCCTTGAATATATCTGAGGGAAGAACTGGTGATTATATCCTTCTTAGGGCTTGAGAGGTTTTCTTGTGCTTTAGGGCCCAAGTGTTATTTTAAGTTTTAAATAGTCACCAAATTTTGGTCTAAACCTGTGGTTCTTCAGACTATAACTACATGTGATTGGGTTCTCATCTGTTTTAGCAACAGCATTTGCCAATGGATATGGACACAAAATTTTTTAAATTGAGCTACTTCTAATTAAGTAATTAAGCTTGAGTGTGTAGTGTTTTGGTCAGAGAATCATAACCTTTTAAAAATTTTCTCTGAGTCACATTGTCTTCTTGAAAGGATGTAAAGGGTTCTATAACCTTAAGTGGATCTGTGGTTTAAGACAACTGACAATTCAGGAGCTCTAATCTAGGGCCATGCTTTTGATTTGGTTTTTGCTGTAAAGCTAAATTCTAGCAAGGCTTATTGCTCAAAAGCCTCCTCATTTTTATCTTTTACCAGCTGGAATGAGAAGCAATGCCTCTCCTAACCTAACAAGTCACAGACTTTCCAGACTCTCTCTTCTCCCTTTGATTCTTACTGGCAAACCAGCCAACTCTTTCTTTCTTTCTTTTTTTTTTTGGGTACTGGGGATTGAACTCAGGGGCCCTTGACCACTGAGCCACATCCTCAGCCCTATTTTGTATTTTATGTAGAGACAGGGTCTCACTAAGTTGCTTAGCACCTCGCCGTTGCTGAGGCTGGCTTTGAACTCGCTATTCTCCTGTCTCAGCCTCCCTAAGTGCTGGGATTACGGGCTTGTGTCACTGTGCCCAGCTCCAACTCTTTCCTGAGGAAATTAATTTCTTTTTGTTGACATATGTAGCCAGTGGTAACTAATATTCTCTTTTTCAATCTTTTCCCTCATAAACTCAAGTTTATCAAACATATACATTATCTCCCCTCTAAGGTATTATAAGTGACAATTTTACCAAATGATTCACCTTTATATAACATGAATATAACATGAATTGTTATTATTCTAACTTCTTAAATTTATTTTCTTGACACCTAGCCCCTAGGCCAATGTCAATCAATTCAAAATTTTAATTATAATAATACCCTCATTTTTGAGTACTTATTTGTAGCATGATCCAGGCATTTGCCTCTTTAAGATGGGTGACTAGGGCAGCAGGTAACTGTGGGGTCTTCCTGGTTACTGGATTATCTTACTCGGTGTCATTGAGTTAGAAGGAAAAGACAATTAGTTCATTTGTTTTCTCTTAAAGTCAAATATTTCTCTTAAAGTCATTTACTCAAATGTAAAATATTAAAATAACATTGAATGAATACTAAAATCAAAATCATTACTATCTAAATCTAACATAATGGTATCTCTTCTCCCTCTTGGTAAAATTGTGGCAATCTTGAGACAATCTCTCACATGACTTTTTTCCTTGCCAGACCCTTTCATACTTGTATAAAGAATAAATGGGCTGACATGATGGAGAGTTGGGCCTACTTTTTCTTCCGGTAGGCACAGGGTCTGTGGTCTAATGCCTAGGTCCTTAATCTACTTTGAGTTGAGTTTTGTGCAGGGTAAGACATAGGGGTTCAATTTCAATCCACTACATATGGATTTCCACTTTTTCCAACACCATTTGTTGAAGAGGCTATATTTTTGCCAATGTATGTTTTCAGTGCCTTTGTCTAGAATGAGATAACTGTATTTATGTGGGTTTGTCTCTGTGTCTTCTATTCTGTTCCATTGGTCTTTATGTCTGTTTTGGTGCCAATACCATACCATTTTAGTTATTGTCACTCTATAGTATAATTTAAGGTCCTGTATTATGATGACTCCTGAATTACTTTTCTTACTCAGGATTGCTTTAGCTATTCTAGGCCTTTTATTTTTCCAAATGAATTTCATGACTGCTTTTACTATTTCTATAAAGAATGTCATTGGAATTTTAATGGGAATTGCATTAAATCTGTCTAATGCTTTTGGTAGTATGACCATTTTCACAATATTAATTCTGCCTAACCTAGAACATGGGAGGTCTTTCCATTTTCTTAGGACTTCTTCAATTTCTTTGTTTAGTGTTCTGTAGTTTTCATTTTAGAGGTCTTTTGCCTCTTTTGTTAGATTGATTCCCAACTATTTTGTTTTACTTGAGGCTATTATGAATAGGATAGTTTTCCTGATTTCTCTTTTAGCTGATTTATCATGGTTGTGTAGGAATGCAATTGATTTATGGGTGTTAATTTTATATCCTGCTACTTTGCTGAATTCATTTATGAGTTCAAGAAGCTTTTTGGTGGAATTTTTTGGGTCTTCTAAATATATAATCATGTTGTTGGCAAATAGGGATAGTTTGAACTCTTCCTTTCCTTTTAATTTCTTTCTGCTGTCTAATTGCTCTGGTTAAGGCTTCAAGGACTACGTTGAATAGGAGTAGTGAAAAAGGACATCCTTGTTTTGTTTCAGTTTTTAGAGGGAATGCTTTCAAATTTTTTCCATTTATAATGTTGTTGGATGCGAGTTTAGCATATATAGCTTTTAAAATATTGAGGTATGTTCCTACTATCCCTAATTTTTCTAGTGTTTTGAACATGAATGGATGCTGAATTTTGTCAAATGCTTTTTCTGCATCTATTGAAATAATCATGTGGTTCTTGTCTTTAGGTCTATTAATGTGATGAATTATATTTATTGATATCTGTATATTGAACCAATCTTCCATTCCTGAATAAATCCCACTTGGTGCACTATCTTTTTAATATGATTTTGTAAGTAATTTTCCAGGATTTTTATTAAGAATGTTC
This sequence comes from Xerus rutilus, assembly GCA_028644305.1. Lineage (NCBI taxonomy): Eukaryota > Metazoa > Chordata > Mammalia > Rodentia > Sciuridae > Xerus > Xerus rutilus. The sequence goes on along the minus strand of CM053409.1, from coordinate 73,017,951 downwards.
ACTTCTATGTTTTGAGGGATATTGGTCTGAAGTTTTCTTTCCTTGATGTGTCTCTGTCTGGTTTTGGTATCAGGGTGCTATTAGCTTCATAGAATGAGTTTGGAAGGGTTCCCTTAAGAATTAATATATTAAACTAAAAAATTCTTCACAGTGAAGGAAATAATTAAGAACATGAACAAAGAGCCTAAAGAATGGGAGAAAATCATTACCACCTATTCCTCAGATAGAGCATTAATCTCCAAATAACTCAAAAAACTTAACACCAAAAACAAAAAACAACCAAACAACCAACCAAATCAATAAATGGGCAAAGGAACAGAACAGGCACTTCATATAAGAAGGAAACAAATGGTCAAAAAACATATGAAAAAATGTTCAACATCTCTAGCAATTAGAGAAAGGCAAATTAAAACTATACTGAGAATCCATCTCATTCCAATCAAAATGGCAACTATCAAGAATTCAAGTAACAATAAATGTTGGTGAGGATGTGGGGAGAGATGGTTCACTCTTACGTTGCTGGTGGGACTGTAAATTGGTGTAACTACTCTGGAAAGCAGTATTGAGATTCCTCAGAAAACTTGTAATGGAACCACCATTTGACCCAGTTATCCCACTCCTTGGCTTATACCCAAAGGACCTGAAATCAATATACTACAGTGACACAGCCACATCATTGTTTATAGCAGCTTAATTCATTCACAATAGCTATGTTATGGAACCAAGCTAGATACCCTTCAACAGATGAATGGATGAAGAAAATGTGTAATATATACATGATGGAATATTACTCAGCCATAAAGAAGAATGCAATTATAGCATTTGCCTGTAAATGGATGGAACTGGAGAATATCATGCTGAGTGAAATAAGCCAATCCCCCCAAACCAAAGGCTGAATGTTCTCTCTGATATGTGGATGCTAACCCATAACAAGGGAGGGGAAGTATTGAAGTGCATTGGGCTAGAAAAAGGGGAATGAAGGGAAGGGAGGTGGGATGGGAATTGGAAAGACAGTAGAATGAATTGGACATAACTTCTATGCGCATATATGAATAAACAACCAGTGTATTCTACATTATGTTCAACCTCAAGAATGGGATCAAAATTGCAATGGGTTGCACTCCGTGTATGTATAATATGTCCAAATACACCCTACTGTCATGTATATCTAAAAAAAGAGAAAAGAATAGATGGGTGACTTGGTATTATGTGTTATCTGTCAAAAAATGCTTGCCTAATCAGAAATTTAAAGAATTACATTGAAGTTTCTAAATGTCCACCTTTATGAGTTTGTCCTTTCAGGGAATTCTTGGGTATTTCTTAACATTAGTACATATTTTTTGAGAATAAAATACATTAATGATACTCATACTCTAGAGTTTATTGCAGTGGGGAGTAGACTCTTCAGTGAAGCTCAAGAGGCCTGGGATCTGTTCAATGTTTAGTCTATTAAGCATTAGGACTCAAGCAGCACTGCCAGGGTGCAGGAGGTGGGTGGAGATGATGAAGTTTGGGTTGGTTAGAGAAGGCTAAGATGGTCCTTAGTTAAGTAAAGCAGTGGGCTTGGCATCAGAAAGTCTTAAGTTCTCCATGAGCCCAGGTGGTTAACCTCTAAGCCTTAGGTACAAGAGTACCAACTCCAACTCCACAGAACTGGTAGATGGAAAGAAGTGACATTATCATAAGGAAATGCAAGCCAGCTTGTGGGCTCTGTATGTACAGCAGGGATTGGAGAACTCTTCTAAAAGGCCAGATTGCAAATACTTTAGGCTTTGCAGACTATATATATTGTCTTTGTCTCTTCCTGTTTTTCTTATTATTAACTCTTTAAAAATATAAAAACTTAGTTCCTGAATCATACTAAAGCAGGATATAGGTAATATTTGGCTACAGGTCATAGTTTGTCCATCCCTAAATGTTAGCTTTTTGTTACTGTAATGTAATTCATAAGATGATCAACTTATAAAGAGAAAAGGTTTATTTTGACTCACAGTTTTAGAGGTTCTAGCCAGTGATCAAGTGGTTGTACTGCTTTTGGCTGTGATGAGGCAGCATATTACGGCAAGAACAGGTGATCCAGAAAACTGCTCACTTCATGACCAGGAAGAAAAAGAGAATGAGGATGAGATTCATGAAGGAGTATCCCTTTCAATTGCATGCTCTCAGTGATTTAAAGACTTCCTGCTATGTACCACCTTATCACAGTTCCACCACCTCTCAATGACACCACACTGGGGACCAATCATTTAAGAAGTGGATGGGCCTTTGGGGAATGTTCAAGATTCAAACTGTATCACCTAGTATGGTGGAATTCAGCTAAATCTCAATAAGACAATGGACACTGAGATGCTCCATGGGAGGCAAGGAATATTGAAAAGAACACTCATGCCGTGTGATAGAGTACTTGCTGGCCACTTTCTGTACTGAGACCAAATACCAAGGCACCGGCAAGAATGCAGAAGTACCTAGAAAAGATGTGGATTGTACCCTTTTCTACCTACAGTTGAGTGGACATAATTTTTGAGCAATTCAAAGAAAGGATGAAGAGAAATCCTATCAAAGTATCTTTAAACAGGAATGCAATGGAATGATTCTGAACTTGGCTGGAAGTAATTACTGAACTGAACTACTTTTTTTTTGCTGCTGAGCAGAAGTGGATCTCCAGAGTGAAGATAAATTGGTTATAGAAAGAAAGTGTTTCCATCGTGTTCTCTCAAATTTGACTTTTAAATCTCCACCTAGTTTATAAGATATTTAAACAATCACCAGTGTATATTAGATGCAGTAACCATACATCTCAGCCATTGTCACTCTGAGCTGTTGAGTTTGCACACTGTCCATTCAATACCTCTTTTAGTCTGTGTGTACAGCCTTTGTACTCTTTCCTTCTTGTGTATATCTAAACCTCTGAAAAGAGAGAAAGTTATTTCAGAACCCCCAGTTATTTTTAACCAGTTCTTATGAGAGAGATAAGATATACTTTTTAAAAAGTCATTTCTTTGAGAAACTGCATTAGCCAGTTTTTTGTTGCTGTGACAAATACTTGACACAAACAACTTAAAGGAGGACAGATTTATTCTGGCTTGTGAATTCAGGGGTTTCAGTGCACTATCAGCTGGCTCCATTGCTATGGGCTTGTAGTGAAGCACAGCATCATGGTGCCGTGGGCACAGTGGAGCCGAGCTGCTCACCTTGTGGTGGCAGGAAAGGGAAAGCAGAGAGCGCAAGACCAATGAAGGGACTGGGGACAAGATATACCCTTCCAGGGCATGTCCCCAGTGATCTTCTTCCAACAGGCCCACAGTCTATAACTTCCATCACCTCCCAACAATGGCATTAATATGAATCCACCAACGAATGAACCCGTCAACGAGGTCAGAACCCTCATGATCCAATCACTTCTCTAAATCCCCAACTCTGAACATTGCCACATCCAGGACCAAGCCTTTCAAACATGAGCCTTTGAGGGAGATATTCCAGATCCAAACCATGAGAGTAACTTTTCTGGACTTTGAAAATTGGGTATATTTCAAAACAATCCTGACAAGGCCACATTCACATAAAAGTGTGCTATCAATATTTACTTGGTCAGGACAAAAGAAACACTATCTAGGCTACAAGAAAATATTGTGAAAAATTAATTGTGATTATTGAAAACATTCATATTTTTTAAAAATATCGAAAGCACATTTATAAGAATATATTTCAAAATGTTCCCTTAAACTTGCTGTCTATAATTCTTGATCCAAGGATCTATACGACAAAGATGCTTTCAAATTGTGAGCTAGTATATATAAAGGGTTATTTGGCTCTTTTAATGGCCCCCAACAAGAAGTAGCAAAAATCATCATTGACTTTGGGGAAGTTAGACTCCTTTAATTATATCTTATGCCTAATAATGCTGGGAAAAGGCCTCAGAGTTTTGAGAAGTTGTAATGTATATGTATTTGTTCTTCCCTTCTCTTCTTTAGGAGGTCTGACTGAGGTTACTGACTGATACCTTCAGAGTCTGCTATAGACACATGTCAGAGCAGAACTGTGAGGGTTTGAGTCAGGTGCATAGGGTATAAACCAGGTGGGATCTCATAGAATCTGCAGGGTCCAGAAACATAGAAATCTCAAGGATAGAACATGGCTGTGAAGAGAGTTAATGTAAACTAACTTCAAGATGGTTTTTGGTTTTTCATTCCAAGGCAGTCTAGGTTTCCTGTCCCCGTTCTGTTTGGACTTCTTAGCACTGTAAAAACTGAAAAAAGAGTGCTTGCATTTTATCTCTTAGTCTAATGTGTAACAAGACTATATTCTTGGAATGACTTAGGGATCTTCAGAAAGACTTGTGCCAACCATTTTTTCAGAGGCAAGTTACTGTCTTAGCACAATCTCCTTCTGTGGTAAAAGCAGGAATTCTTTCAAGAGTTTTATAGTAGCTGCATTAAACATTCTGCCCTGGTGCATCCCCAGTCTATCCAATTATCCCTTGTTTGCCCAATCTCTGGGCCATAGAGAGGATGGCATTTAATGGTTCAGGACATCCTGTTCATATTTTGAGAAGAAGTCAACTTGCTGCATTGTAGACCAAGCTTTCAAAACATGAGCCTTAGGACTTGAAGCCAGTAGTTGACCAGCAGATTCTCTGGATGATGCCATTTTAAGGTCTCTAATGGTTGTAACTTTCCAATTTTGTAAAGAATATTCCATTTTCTCAGAGAATTTGGGGTTAATTGATGAAATTGAATGAAAGACAAAAGCTTTGTAAATCATGAATAATTGCTCCAGTTAAATGCCTTCCCATATTAATGACTAGGATAAATATGATAGGATGGCTTAGGTTGAAATCATGAAATTTTGTGTCTTAAAGGCTACACTCCTCTTTTCTAAACTACACCACTGTGATTACTATGACTACAATACATCCAGAAAATTAACATGATATTACTATCACAGTCACCTATTGGCAGCAGTTAGTTTTATAAAATTTATTTTGAGATACTGAATGAATTCCTTTGATCATGGTCTAAGTCTGTTTCATCTTTAGTTTTGTTTTTAAAACAGGTGAAGCAATGAAAGGGTATATCCTTTCTTATTTTAGAAAAGTTCCACATTAGTGTTTAATATCAGAACTGATTTGTCAGTATTATAAAGAACTGTATCATGTTCTTTATATCATGTTCTTTGCTGGTAGGACTACAAATTGGTGCAAGCATTCTGGAAAGCAGTATGGAGATTCCTCAGAAAACTTGTAATGGAACCACCATTTGACCCAGTTATCCCACTCCTCTGTGTATACCGCAAAGCCTTAAAATCAGCATACCACAAAGATGAAGCCACATCAATGTTTATAGCAGCTCAATTCACAATAGCTAACCTATGGAACCAACCTAGGTGACCTTCAATAGATGAATGAATAAAGAAAATGTGGTATATATACACAATGGAATATTACTTAGCCATAAAGAAGAATGACTTTATGACATTTGTCTATTATGCCTATTATGCTAAGTGAAATAAGCCAATCCCCAAAAACTAAAGGTTGAATTTTCTTTCTGATATGTGGATGCTAACACATAATGAGGGAGATGGATTAGAAGTTCAGTAGATTAGACAAAGGGAATTGAAGGGAAGGGAGAGGGGGACAGAAATAGGAAAGACAGAGGAATGAATTGGACTTAACTTTCCTATGTATATATAAATATACTGCAGTGAATCTCCATCACATCATGTATATCATGTATAACCACAAGATCCTAATTAGAATAAGATGTACTCCATATTTTTATAAATATGTCAAAATATACTCTACTGTCATGTATAACTTAAAAGAACAAATAAAAAATTTAAAAATTTAAAAAAGAACTGTATCATGGATGGAAGTGAAAAACCTATATAGTGAAAATTATAGAACACTGAAGAAAGAAGTTGAGGAAGATCTTAGAAGATGGAAAGATCTTCCATGCTGGCAGAGTTAATATTTTCAAATGATCCTATTACCAAATGTGATCTACAGATTCAATGTATAACCCATCAAAATGCCAATGATATTCTTCACAGAACCAGAAGGAACAGTCCTAAAATTTATGTGGAAGAGTAGAAAACTCAGAATAGCCAAAGCAATGCTGGAAATATCACAATACCTGACTTCAAATTATATTACAAAGCTACAGTAACAAAAATTGCATGGTATTGGCATAAAAACAGACATATAAACCAATGGCGTAGAATAGAAGACACAGAGACAAACTCACATAGACACAGTCATCTGATCCTTGACAAAGAAACCAAAACATACATTAGAAAAAAGTTAGTCTTTTTGATAAATGGTAATGGGAGAAGTGGATATGTATATATAGAAAATGAAACTTAATCCCTATCTCTCACCTTGCACAAAAATCAACTCAAAGTGGGTGAGACCTAGGAAACATAACAACTAGTAGGAAAAAAACAGACTTGACCCCCAACATATTGGCTCAGGCATTAACTTTCTTAAAAAGACTCTTAAAGCTCAAGAAATAAAGAATCAATAAGTAGGATGGACTCAAATTAAAATGCTTATGCACAGCAAAGGAAAAAATTAAGAGCATGAAAATAAAGCTTACAGAATGGAAGAAAATCTTTGCCAGATACTCTTCTGACAGGGGGTTAATATCCAGAATATATAAAGAACTCAAACTTAACATTAGACCAAACCAAACTAACCAACCAAAAACCCCTGCAAAAGAAAATAGTCCCAAAGAATAAATACAAATGGCCAAAAAAATACATGAAAAAATGCTCAGTATCCTTAACAATGAGGGAAATACAAATTAAAACTACAATGAGATTTCATCTCATGCCAGTTAGAAAGGAAATCATCAAGTTATAAATTAACAATAATTGCTGGCAAGGATGCAGTTATTGTTGGTGGGACTGCAAATTAGTATAATCACTTGGAAAAGTAGTATGGAGATTCCTCAAAAGACTAGGAATGGAGCCGCCATATAACCCAGCTATCCCACTCCTTAGTATTTATCCAAAAGAACTAAATCAGCATGCTATAGTGATACATACATACCAATGTCCATAGCAGCATAATTCACAATATTCAAGTTGTGGAACCAGCCTAAGGGTCCATCAACAGATGAATGGATAAAGAAAATGAAGTATATACACACAATGGAGTTTTACTCAGTCATAAAAAGAGTGAAATTATGTCATTGGCTGGTAAATGGACAGACTTGAGAACATCATGCTAAGTGAAATAAACCAGACTCAGAAAGTCAAGGGTTGAATGTTTTCTCTCATATGCGGAAATTAGAGAGAAATAAGAAACACAAATAAATGGGATATCTCATGAAAATGAAAAGGATAACAGTGAAGTGGAGGGAAGGAAACAAAGTTAAGGGAAGAGGGATAGAAAAGGGAAGCTACTGTGGAATGAAATGGAGCAAATTATACTATGTGCATGTATGAATACATTGCAACGAATTCCACTTTTATGTATGGCTATAATGCACCAATTAATAAACAATAAATAAATAGAAGATCAATAGAGGAAAGGGAACAGGGGGAGGTAGGAGGAGAGGGAAAGGAGAAGGACTGGTTATTAAAAATGAGCAAACTATGTTGTATATATTTATGGTTACATCAAAATAAACCCCACTATTATGTGTAACTATAATGTACTAATAAAAAATTTAAATGAAAAATTGTATCCTAGAAGATTTTAGCAAGGTCCATTTGAAGTTATCTGTAACATCAAATATTTTGAACTTGACAGAATTTCTCTTCATGAATTTTAAAACTAATGATTTCCATTCCCCAACCCTAGAACTGAGGGGTGTACTTTTATGTTTCTTTTATGGACTTTTTGAACTTCTCCATAGATTTTTCTTTCTGTTCTATTGGGGGACTTTGTACCAGAACTTCGGTCAAAGCAACATATTTAGCATAGTGCTATTAGAATCTCTTCTACTGTGGATATCATGTCAGTGACTTTGTTGGGTAGAAAGCCTTTGTGGTGATGCTTCTGTTGCATTTAAGAGTCATGAACTACTCCACTAGGGTATCAGTAATCATGTATATCATGAATACACACTGATACTTGAGGATGTTTATGTATTTACTGCTATACTTATTGGAAATTGAACATGTTCTTGAAAGGACCATAAATTTTGGCTGAGAGGTGATTTGGCTGCTGGTAAGGAATTGAGTTCCATAAAAGTCTGGAGTGGTTATTGTATGGCCATGTTGATATTATTCCTTTTCATTATTAAGGTAAAACCCCCCAAAAGTCAGAATTTGGTATGAGTATGTCCAAAGCATCTATTCTAGGAAGGATACTTCTCAAGGTACAGAGAAACAACCATAAGATTCTCTTTGATTAGTTTAGAGTAATAAAGTAATGAAGTTTAAATGTGATGATTGCCTTTAGCCTCCTGTTCTTCCAATTTACCATCTTTTGTTTATATTTTGTATGTAGCACTGTCCTTTACTGATGGCCTATTGTGTCTTTAGAGACACTGTAAGTCTCTGCATGGCTGCCCGGCTAATCCTGCTGGTTTTTAAAGTAATTTTGGTCTTCTAATTTCTGGCATTTAAACACCACTATCTGTCATTATTATCCTCCATTAACCCTGTTGCTATTAATTAGCCAAACTCTGAGATCACCTTTCCTGTTCTGGAAAGGAAAGTAATGACTGAACTTTTCAACAATTCTAGTACCCCTCTCTCAGGCACATCATACCTAATGGTCTTGTTGAACGTTGCATTTTCTGGGGTTTCCTGTGAGATACAATCCTGTGGTAAACATTCTGCCTCATAGAATATATCCCATCTAGCAAGGCCACTTTTAATATCTTTATCCATTGTCTTATCAACTCATATATTTTGACTTGATGCAGTTTGCAGCAGTACTTCCTAGGTTTCTAAGAACTATCCTATTAGCTTATTTGCTCCAAACCAAGGGTCCTTACCATATCCCATTAAGCACCCCCAACCCAGTAAATTAATTTATCCAGTCTGACACACTTGATAAAATACCCTCAAAATCAATTACAAAAATTTTTTTAAAAACTTACCTTGTTTCTGCCAGGACAAACCAAAAAGTTCTTGCAGTTTGCCTTGGATCTAATCTCCATTCTCTCCATTAACAAGCCTGTCCTGTCCCCTAACTGGCTTGTACTATCATTTATCCCTAGTTATTTCCCTAAAACCCAGAGACAAATGGGGCATTTGCTGAGATGAGTTTCTAATGCCTTACAAGAAAAAACCATTTAAAAACATCAAAGTTATCCCTTAATGGAGAGGGTTAGGCTGCCTTTCTAGGCTTTGGTTCAGGATGCACTGAGAGCCACAGTCCTCAAGTACACCTATTCAGACACTCTCCTACCATGTTTTCCCAAAAAGGGCCTTGTCCTTCACATAGCAGATCCTGTCTTGGCTGAGTTTTAATAGTCTTTGAGCCTTCTAACCTAACTATCAGATTTGGAGTTTGTTCCTCAGTAGTGGCTGCTCTTCTGTTCTTCTGAAGAACCTAAAGGCCTCTTTGTAAAGTATTAACTGGGCCCTCTGAGTCATACTTGGTTTTCAACTTTTTAACTGCCCTGTAGTGTTTTGCTTCTCTGTGTAGTTAATTCATCAGTGCAATTTTGCAATAAACACCCAATTCTGCTTTTTTTTTTGGTCTATATTGTTATTTTTATTAGCTTTTAAATACACGCATTGTTCACCAGCAAGGGTCTCCTTGCATCAGGATGCTTTTCTTATCATAACTGGTGATTTCTTTTTTAGCAGTTAGGCCTCTACCTTGTGCTGGGGAGTACCCTTGCCTCACAATCCACTTAGGATGGGGTACTTCTTACAATTGGTTTGTGAGAGAGCTAGTCCCCAAACTTCATCTTACTATTTCTCTCCTTGACCACTCCAGGTAGAAATTGTGTTGGTTGTGTCTTCTAAGAAGCAGTTATGAAGACAGAGGCAGAAAAGGCATGAATGCTATTGCTGATAGTGCCTATGAAACAAAAGCAAAAGAAAGTAAGGCTAGAGAAATCCTTCAGGCTATGTAGGTCTGAGCCCTATAGAAGAAGAAATGAAAGAGGGATTGGATAGATAGAGCATGAGGCTGAAGCACATCTCTGAGAGCCTTGATTAGCCTGACAGCTCCTGAACAAAGACTGGAAGCCTGCATTGGCCACAAATTAACTGCACTCTAGGATCCCTGTTGTTCTCAGTCATTGACTGGGAGCTGTCTAGAAGGGTTGTTCTTGGCCCAAATGCAGTGACAGATCCTGAAGGTGCTACAGCGAAAGCTCGTCAATAGATAACACTCCTTTATTAAAAGGATATCTGATCAATGTAATTTTGGATTTTTCTTCTGCCAAAATAAGGTATGGGTTAGAGGTTGGGCACTGTTTTTTTTTTTTTTAACCTTTTTGCCCCTTTATCTGGGATCATTCCCATTTGGTTGAACAACATTCCTTAGAATTTATATATCAAGCCAAATATGGTGGCACACACCTGTAATCCCAGCTATACAGGAGGCTGAGGCAGGAGGATCACAAGTTCAAGGCTAGCTTGGCAACTTAGCAAGACTCTGTCTCAAAGTAAAATTCCAAAAGGACTAGGATTGTAAGTGTAAAATTCACATGACCAGGAGAAGATGAATTAAGCCACTCGGCAAGGCTTTATTGGAAGGCGAGCCCTCGGACCATTTCCCCGTCCATCAGAGCGGGTCGGGAGAAATGGTGTCGGAGATTCTGTGCATAGAGAATTTCAAGAAAACCCGGTCAGGAAGGGGAGGGCTTGGGTACAGGAAGAGAAGGCCAGACTCCTTCCTGATGGGTCAGGAAAACTCGCTGATTGACAGGAGGCGTGTCCACTAGTGACGTCACATCTGGCTTGCAGCTCCGCTGACCAGCAGCTTCCTTATTTGGGCATCTTGGACCCTGACCAAACCTGACAGTAAGTCAGTGAGTGAAAGTTTGCTTTGGATTCAATTCTCCCATACTTATAAAAAAAAGGTTTACATAGCAGAGTTATTCTGATTGTAAAAATGTCTTTAATGCTCTTTCTTGGGACCATCTTGAGCTATAGATTGCTAAGTTGTCTCTTGTCCCTCTCTTCAGTTTAAATATATCTCATCACTATCACATCTTGTCTTCTGCCTTTCATGCTACTGAGTTCGACCACCATTCAAATTCCAATTATTTTGTGTTTTGTCTTTCATTTCCCTCTGGCTATTTTTATAAACTATCTTTCTTCAACATTTTTGATGTGTCTATGTGTGGTTTTATTTTTATTGCCTTGAGATTCTTAGGAGTTTTGGATTTTTAATAATTGTAAAAAAATGTCAGTTCCTACCTCTCTTTTCCTCAGGTTTTCAAATCCTTTTGGAACCCAAATTAGGCATATGTTAGACTTTTTTTTTTTTTTTTTTGGTACTGGGGATTGAACTCAGGGGCACTCGACCACTGAGCCACATCCGCTGCCCTATATTTTGTGTTTTATGTAGAGACAGGGTCTTAATGAGTTGCTTAGTGCCTTGCTGTTGTTGAGGCTGGCTTTGAACTCGTGATTCTCCTGTCTCAGCCTCCCAAAGTGCAGGGATTACAGGCGTGCACCACTGTGCCTGGCTCATGTGTTAGACTTTTCATTCTATTCTCCATGTCTCTTGTCTTCTCTTTTATATTTATATACCCATTATTCTGGGTGCGTTTGGAAATTTTTTTCAAATTAGATTTTCAAATTAATCATCTTTTAAATTTGTAGTCTGAATTTTACATTTTTTACACTATATTCTTCCTCCCTACATATTCTATTTGTGTTTTAAATCTCTTTGTTCTCATTATTTAAAATCTCCCATTTTTACCTTGCTTTCAAGGATCTCCTTTCTTTAAACATTTTTGCTTTTTATACTGATTGATAATTTTAATATCTGAAACTTTTGTGGATCTATTTCTGCCATCTTATTTAAAGTATATTTTAATTATTTTGTGATTTGTATTTTGGTGCATATGTGGAGATGCTCAGTTTTGTTCAAAATTTATCTATGGGAATTCTTAGTTCCAGATTGCTCTTTAGATCCTCAGAAAGGATTGATATTTTCTTTTCTCAGTAGCCTGGGGGATGACTAATCCAGACCAATTTCAAGTTATACTCCATGCTTGGGGTTTTCTTGGACTACACAGCAGCTCAAATGTATACAGCAAACTTAAGACATGTTCTCAAGGAAGAATTTATTTTCTTCCTGCTCCACTTAAAAGCAAATCTGACAATGTATGTTTCCTTGGTTCATCTTTTTGGACAATTTTTTCCTTATATCTTAAAGAAGTCAATATTTTTATATAGGATTCTCCTATTAGATCCCCCAGCTAGATAGGCCATAGTATTTGGTTCCTCTTCTTCATATTAGCTCACAGAAAAGAAACCAAAGAATCTCCACAGATCACTGACAAGCGAGGCAGTTCCTTTATGCTTATCACCCAACATTCCTGGTTTTAAATAATTTGGAGAAATTTTTTCATATTCCCTATTTTTTTTTACCAGCCTATAGTCACTTTAGAAAAAATATTTTTATATTTCTATTCATTTTTATATTTCTATTCATTCTCTTCAATTTAGTTAAGAGGAGCTGCTTGGGATATTTGATCTATCATACTTCTGAAAATATAAATATTGATAACATATTTTTCATGGAATCCCAAATTTTCTCAACTATTTCTTATTGGAAAGTAAGAGTGCATATTTTGGCAACTAAGTAATTTAAATAAAACTAATTTCTAATTGAAAATATGACTTGCTCAAAAATACTCCTGTGAGAAAAGCTCTCCGTTGAGGAGAAGGAAAAAAGTTAACACAGTACAGGAACCTGTTTATCACCAAAGGGTGTTTTTTGGTTTTTGTTTTTTCCTACAGCCAACTTGCTGTTTGCTTTTGTTTTGTAATATAAAATGGATATTAATAAAGTTTTTATCCCTTTCTAGTTTACTCATACTTTATTCTACTGCTAGAATCTTCATGTTTCTTTCCATTGATTTCTCATTTACTCCCCCTAGACTTAAAAATCAAGTCTGTTTTGAAGGTTCTAAAGTTAAGGAAGCATTCAAAGCATTGGAAAATAAAACATGCATTTCTAAGGTTCCCATTTACTGCATTATTCCTGTAAAAGACACATAAGGAACAAAATTTTCCATTGACCCCTACAAGACCTTAGCCCCAAGTGTTCCTCCCCCTTGTTTCTTTCCACCTCTATTATTAAACACAATTGCCTGGCCAATGGCTCCTGAACCTTGAATGTCTTTTTCCTCTCAGAACACTGAATCTGAGCACTCATCATGTTTCAAAGCTTTCAGACTGAATTTGACAATCCCCACAAACACCTGCCCTGCCTGCTGGCTGCTCCAGGTGTCAAAGAAGATGGGAGTGAAGACTGCCCACTCGGTCCTAACAGGCTGGTTGACTGAATCTGGCTGCCTTTTGCCTCACATTTCTGCTGCTGTCTCTTCTCCCTTACGTCCTCTCCTTTAAAAGTTTTGCTCAATTTTAGAAAATGCAGACATAGAACCTTTGAAATAATTAAGTTTCTTCTATCCTTTGTCAAAACTGACTTTGAGTAGAACCTTCCACCAAATTGACTAGTAATATTTCTGGAGTAAGGGATCATTATAGCCTAGCCTCTTTCCTCCCAGGTAACACTTTCATTCAATAAATGATTATTAGTTAACAGGCTGTGAGCCAGGTGCTAGGGTGACAAGGTTAAATTTAATATGAACTTTGTCCTGGAGGAGGCCTTTTCAATAAGTTAAAGAGAAGAAAGTAGTTCCAACTTGGTTTGAGACTTTCTTCAGATCCCCTGGTAACCAAAAAAAAAAAAAAAAAAAAAAAGTGATCCAAAGTCTAGGGCTTGGCTTCTACAGATAAATAGGAGAAAAGAATATGAGGATGAATCTGACTCATCTAGAGATGGTAAACCTATACTTATAAACATGAGAGTTCCTTCTCCAACATGAAAATTAGAATATATCCCCACAGAGGAATATAGCTGATCTTTGCATAAAATGAGCTGGGCTTAAGGAATCTTATTTTTCAACTTCCTTCCAAAATAAGGAAGAAGATTCTGATAAATTTGCATTGTCCACAAAAATAAAAAAGAGTATGTAAGAGTTAGATGGAATTATTTATTGTATTTTTAAAAAATCTAAATATTTTAAACTGTCTATTGGTATGGCAATCAGATCACCATATCTGGTATTCCTCAAAACACATGAGTGATTCTTCACCTAAGTTCACTTTAAATTGCTAGAATTTGGAAGCTGAACCAATTAACCTCAGGATTATGATTATATGCCTGCAATTATCTCCAGCTCTAAAACTTTGAACTATTCAAAAACTATTAATAGCTAATAACTATTCAATAACTTAATGCCCTATTACCAAGTACTCCATTATCATAGAGGTCTAAAATTAGTGAAAAGTTAGTGTTCTTCATCCAATAAATGATAGGCTTTTGGCATGTTAGTTCAGATTTGCTTATGCATAGCTCTCATCCATTAATTTAACATAGGAGAAACAGGACTGTATCATTACATCTACACTAGCTGTGTACCTATATTGCTGTTTAATAGTAAAGCAAACCCTGGTTTATGTCTACGAAAATGGGGTCCTGGATTTTTCCTTGTAGTGGCTGTTACTCCCTTCTAAGAGTCCTTGGCTCTGCAGGCATCTGTCTTCCCTTCTGTTCTGCAGACTTCACTATAATTCTGTTCCGCCCTGCTGTGGAAAAACGGAGAAGTGGGAATAAGACAGGGAAAGACTGGTGATAATGACAGATGTTATTGCAGCAGTTTGCCTTTTGTTATTGTGAAAGGGAAGGGTAGCATTCAGAAGAGTGTTGCATTTTGTAAATGTGGAGTGTGGCCCCTTTGTTCCTATGAGATAGGTATCAGGTATCATCCCCATTTTGTCACTGGGGATGATACCTGATACTCTTGTGGAGGATTGGTCTAAATAATCACTCTAAAAGCACAGTAATACAGGAAAAGCTTGCATGTGAGCAGGTTTTTGAGTGCCTACTTTGTGCTAATGGCTTTGTTAAAGAAACCATATTTATGTATACAGAGAAAAATTGCCAGTTCCAAAAGAGAAAGTTAGGAATAATCCTAATAGTATTGAGAAGTTATGAGGTTCTGGTAGATATTGAATCTTCCAGGAACTGAAATATTCAGAAGTGTTTTTTTTTAAATATTCACTTAAAAGATTAGGAAAATGGTAGTATAGTATCATTTCAAAGAAGCAATCCAATATTTCAGTGTCTGCCTTGAGTCGAATACCTTATACAGGTTATTTTTTAATCTTCTGGTGGTCCTATGAGGTCTATGGTTTCTGTAACTCACAGACAAGGAATTTGTGGTGCAAAGACTAGAAAATTCACCCCAATCAGTAAAGTGACAATGAATGACTTCCACTTCTGGTAGAATCAAGATGAAGTGCTTGTTTCTGTCTTTCCACTAAATACAACCAAAAAATCTGGACACTATACATAAAACAAATACAAGACACTGAAAGGTAAGAGAAAGGGCCACACGCTAGGAACCCTAGGACTGAAGGAGGGACAGCATGGAGTGTTCCTGGGTTTTCTTGTAGCTTCACAATTATCAGAGTTGGAACTAAAGAAGCTGAAAAACTGGAAATGCCAATAGGCATAAACCAAAAGGACATCACAAAAGCCTTCTCTCCTACCAAAAGGATCTGGAAAGGGGAAACCTAGCAAGACAGATAACTTTTAGACAAAGATCTCTTTAGCCAAATGTCCCAGAAAAGCTGGTGGAGACTTAGACCTCCACCTCCTGGAGGCTGCAAGGAAGTGCTACCCCCTCCTGTGGGGAGCTGGCAGAGAAGCCTGAGTAGGAACTTTCATCCCTGTGTTAGCAGAGTTTCACTGCTGTGACCAAAGGACCTGACAAGAACAACTTTGAGAAGAAAATATTTATTTTGGCTCCTGGTGTCAGTGGCTCAGTCCATGGGCAGCTGATTCCATAGCTCTGGGCCTGAGGTGAGGCAGAACATCATAGGGGAAGGGTATGGTGAAGGAAAGTGGCTCAGTACATGACAGCCTGGGAGCAGAGAGCTTGAGCTTGAGGAGCAGGGGAATATAATCTCCTAGGACACTGCCCCAGTGGCCTACTTCCCCTGGCCATGCCCTGCCTGCCTACAGTCACCACCCAGTTAATCCATTTAAATTAATAATCCATCAAATGGGCTAATCCACTGATTACCTTACAGCTCTCATAATCCAATCCTTTCATTTCTGAACATTCCTTCATTGTCTCACACATGAGCTTTCAGAGGATCCTTATATCGAAATCATAACATCCTTCCTAGACAATAGCATGAATTTTGCCCTTTCCAGAGTGTCAGTGAAGACCATGTGAGTAGCCTGGACTTCCAGCTCTGCTCTGCAGTTATAAAATACTACCCACCTCTTCTCCTGCTGGAGCTATTTCTAAAAACAAAAAACAAAAAAACAAGCCCATCTAATATACAATAGAAAAATAAGATCCAGAGTCTCACAAAGTAAAAGCTTTCACTCTGTAAAATGTCTATAAAGGTAAGCTATGGTCTGAGAGAAAATATTTGCAAACCACATATCTGCCAATGGACAGACTCTAGAATATATGAAGTGCCTCTAATACTCAATAGTACCAAGAAAGTCCAATTAGAAAATGGGCAAAATATATGAACAGACATTTCACCCGAGGGTATATTCAAATGGTAAATAAGCACATGAAAAGTGATTCAGCATTACTGGACATTAGGAAAAAACAATGTAAAGCCACAATGAGATATTACTACATACTAGTCAGAATAACTAAGATCAAAATAGTGACAATACCAGATGCTGGTAAGGATTTACTGGATCACTCATATTGCTGGTGGATCACTCATGGTCCTGGTGAATATATGGAGAATGCAGACATTCTGGAAAACAGTGTGGCAGTTTCTTAGAAACACTAAACATCCCAGCAATTGCACTGCTAGGCATGTCTCCCTGAGAAATAAAAACTATGTTCACTCAGAAACCTCTACATAGATATTTATGGCAGCTTTATTCATAATAGCCCCAAACTGAAGATAACCCAATGTCCTTCAGTGGGTGAATGATTAACAAACAGTGGTACACATTTATCATGGAATACCACTGAGCAGTGGAAAGAAGTGAACTATTGATATGCACGATGACCTGGATGAACCTTCAGAGAATTACATGGAGTTAAAAAAAACCCTTCCCCAAAGGTTCTAAACCGTATGATGCCATTTATAACACATTGTTAAAATGATAAAATTATAAAGATGAAGAACCAATTAGTGACTGACAAGGTTTAAATAGGGTGAGGAAAGGGAGGTAGATGTAGCTATAAAAGGTCACGATAAGAGGTTTTTGTGGTGATAGAAATATTCGGTATCCTGACTGTATCAATATTAATATCCAAGTTGTCATGTGCTAAATTATGTCCTCCACCCCCAAATTTATATGTTGAAGTCCAATCTCCCTGTATCTCAGAAAGTGACCATAATTGGATGTAGGTCTTTAAGAGGCTATTAAGTAGCTGGGCGCAGTAGTGCATGCCTGTAATCCCAGCACTTTGGGAGGCTGAGACAGGAGAATCGCAAGTTCAAAGCCAATCTCAGCAACAGTGAGGCGCTAAGCAACTGAGTGAGACCCTGTCTCTACATAAAACACAAAATAGGGCTGCAGATGTGGCTGAGTGGTTGAGTACCCCTGAATTCAATCCCCAGTACCAAGAAAAACAAAAAGAGGTTATTAAGTTAAAATGAAGCCACTAGGGTAGGCTATAATTCAGTCTGACTTAGAAGAAGAGGTGGTTTGGACACAGACATATACACAGGGAAGACACAAGAAAATTGTTCATGTACAAGCCCTGGAGAGAGGCTTCAGAAGAAACAACCCACTGATGCTTTGATCTTGGATTTCTAGATCCAAGAATTGTGAAAAAGTAAATTTCTGTTGCTTAAGCCAATTAGTCTGTGGTTATGGAAGCCCTAGCAAACTAATATACTAGTTATGATAGTCTACTATCTTATCAAGATGTTACCTTCCAGGGAAACTAGTCAAAAAATACATGAGATCTCTTTGAGTTCTTTCACTGCATATAAATCTTTAATTACTTCAAAATAGTTTCTCTTTTCCTTCTCCCACTCCTCAGAAGTGTTCTACCTTTGAGCTATATCCCAAGACTGCCCCCCCTACCACACAACTTTTTTTTTCAATTTTATTTTTGAGACAGGGTCTTGTTAAATTGCCTATGCAACCTGTGATCCTCCTGCCTCAGCTTCCTGAGTAACAAACTATTTTGTAAACTATTATAAAATGGTTGTTCTTTTTAAGTGATTCTGAAGTTCAAATGCAAGTCTATCACTAAAGCTGGTGCTGAAAACAGACCCAAACTTTTGACTTGGTCCTGTGTTCAAGGACCTTCAATTTGGAGGCTGAGTTAATACTTGAACGACGAATTCAGACTCAGGAGACTGATGTGAGTGCTGAGTTAGAGTCTTAGTGTGACAGGTCAAAATGCAGCTTTCCATGGGGTTTTCTGTACTGGGTTCAATACTTCCTCATTGCTTTCTTCCACATAGTAATGGCCCTCTCTAACAGACTCAGAGCTCAGAGTAAGGAGTGATCTTAGTGCTGTTGCTTTCATCTGTAAGAATCTCAGCAATCTTAAAGGTAATTGACACCTTGTGGTGTTCTGTGACTTTCCAAAATTAATGCTGTATAATTTTGAGGGCAACCATTTCATAGTGATCGAGAGTATATTTGCTTTTAAAGACATAGTTTTGGTACCACATAGCCCCTAAATGCAAGCCCGCATTGGGTCCTCAATTGAAACAATAGTAGCTGCAACTAAAGAATTAGTAATTGTTCCCATGCTATAAAAAATTCAAAACATAAAAGTTGTGTTTTGGACTTAGGATGCTTCTGTCTTTTCTTAAGTGGTAAGATATTTTCATAAGGAATTTTTAGAGGCAATTTTGACTTTGTGTTTTGCTTTATAGGCTGATTTGAGAAATTAACCTCCTCATAAAATCAAATCCCACTTTGCTATTTTGACACTTCTTTTGTCTGAAAGTATTCATTAACATTTCACGTAATTGCCCTGTTTCCAGAGCAAGTATGCAATTACGTACAGAATGAAGACTTCATAATGCATATCCAATAAAGTCCACCCTGTCTGCCACTAGTTGACATCTAAGCCTTATAATGGGCTTGAAAGAAATTTTTTGCTATTGGTTCTATAGAATCATGTTGAGTCCTATTTTTCATCTGCACCATTAAAAGATGCCTGCCAGTTATACCATTTGTAATGTCTACTATCCTCCAGTCAGTCATTCTTCTCTCTCTTATGAACTCTTGGCTATTTGTTTTTTAATAAGCTGCTAGCGATTATTGCCAAGTCAGCATATAGAATTTTCTGAAAATTTATTAGAGTATTATCATAATTTTGCTTTTACCAAGATAGTCATGTAAATAGAAATTAAATCTTGATAATAATTTTGGAGATTAGGGAAAGCCACCAAAATGTATCTGTGAGAACTTTACCTTCTAGTGAAAGCTGAAGTCAAGGTACAGGCAGGCTTACAGGAATAAAAGTATTTCATTTTGTAATTAGATGGTAAATTGTATAGAGATTCAAGACCAAATTTAAAAAAAAAAGTTTTTGCAATTTATTGATCTGCCATGAAAAACTTGCAAAATCACTGCAGAAGTTACTATTGAATCTTTACTCCTGTTTTTAGCTGGAACCAACAATGACCTTTGCAGTCCTCCTGTTTTCTTGAGGTTTTTCTCTTCTCATTCAGGCTATGTCTTACAAGTCAATGTTTGGTTTCATTTTTCATTGCATAATCCAAAAAAATCACAAATAATGCCAAATCCAGTTGCCTTGCCACCCCCCAAGTGGGTTCTGAATCCAAATATAAAAATGACATCTGGTGTAATCTTGTACATTTTAGCTACTTTTTCTTGAATTTTTGTCTTGGATAGTGATGCCTTCCCAAGGTGAAGGCTATTAGTGATCATTTGCTTTCCCTAAAGTATTTGGTTAGTCATAAACTTTCTGTCTGGACAGATACTGTGCCATTAATGATCACCCCTGATTCTTAAGTAGCTAGGGAGAAAACTAGGTAGGAGCAATTTTTAAAAGTATCTATATTTTTCCCCCTGAAGAATTAAAAGCAATTATGGAAACAGCTTTCACCTCCTAATTTTTTCAACTAAAATGACCTGTTCTTATTTTTCATGCTCCAACAAATTACAATCAAATGTTCTTTAAAATCTTTATCAAGTTATGAATCATTTGGATAACACTGGTGTTCATTTCACAGAAGAATGACTAATACAGATGTCTCTATTTTATGCTTTTGGAGAAATGGATTTGTTGGCTACTCCACATAGATTGTATGTATGATTCTTAGGAAAGTCATGGCATAAACTCAATCAGTTGATCCACAGTGATAAATGCTTTAGGTAATATATCTAAGATCCAGGAGCTTAGTTTCTTTTCTTCATATTTATAACTTAATACACTGTATCTCAATCTTTGGTGACAAGCAATCATAGCAATGTTTATATTCAAGCTTCTTGATTTCTGGTATCTGTCAAATATATAAAGTGATCCTTGTTGGCTTATATCAGAAGTGGTATGGCAACTGATCTGATAGTCTGCACAAACTGAATAGAATTATTCCCTTTGGACTATTATTTATATTTATATTTGTCCTTTCCAAATCAAGTTTAGTTTGACATTCAGCAGTTAGATTTTCTTGATCCTATGCTGGTATGGTGATAGCAATATGGTGATTCCTCTCAGAGCTCTCCTTTATTTTATTATTATACCAGAAATAGTATAAATGGCCATATTCCATCTATAAATTCTCCAAGGACAAACATCCAACAATACATGTGGACTACAACTAGTAAATACTGATATTGCTATTATAAACCTCAAAGCTATAAAGGTATCATTCTATTTTCTCTATTCAGAGAGTCTGCTTAAAATAACCCACCAACCTATCTTAAATAAGGAGCCATAAAAATAAAAATCTTTCTGCTTATTAGAACACATAAGATTAGGATGGAAAGGAGCCAACCAGGAAGCTTCAAAAACTGAAATGTCATTTGGTAAAGATAGCTACTTCTGTCTCAAATCAGAAGGGCAACTTATGTGTTTTTTATTTTCAGACAGGCAACCTCCTTTAACTATTGCTAGCACAACTTCCTACTATTAAGCACCTAATGTGTGCAAGGCATACGGAGCATACTGAGATTATACTTGGTATTCAAATACTAAATCTTACAGCCTTTGTGATTGGAAATGGAAAAAAAAGATGAATATTGAAGTTTAGGTCTGGTGATAAATACGGCAATAAGAAAAATAGACTAGAAAATTTTTAAAAAAGTTTTGTTTGTATCCTGTTTTAAATGAGGTTCTCCCAAGAAGCAGAAGCTAAGATAAATCTTTCATCCAAGTACCTTCTTTTGGAAAAATGAAGCCTGGAAATAGGAAAGACACCCTGAGAAGAGTGAGCCAGGAAGGAGGAAGAGCTAATCCAAGGTGTGTGGTTGAGCTGGCTCTCCCAATAGGCAACTGGGGCCTGGTCCTGGTGAGGATGCTTTAAGGACCTGTGTAGAAAATCCTTGAGGACTGTTGACCAGAGACACAGGAAGGGGAGCAACCTGACCCCTACAGGCTAATATTAACATTGCAGGATATTAATTTCATCTTTCCAGGAGTCTCATTAGGAAGTCAAGAATCTCTGGGATAACAAACCAGACAGACATCACAGTACAGCTGAGATGGGGTGTTGTCAAGAGCACCTGTGTAGAGCTGGGTAACTCAGCAATGGCCAGGGCAAAAAGATGGACAGAGAGCATGTGTGAGGAGCAGGGAAATGTGTAATGTAATGCCCAGCTTTGTTATTCATTAGTTCCATTCAGCCCTGCTTCCTTCCTCATCCTAAAAGAGGCAAACAGATCACTTATCCTACCTGTTTCCCAGGCTGAGTATGAAGAGACCACTTTGAAGCAACTTGAAGAATAACTCTGCCAAACTGATAGTTGTTGAGAATATTGTAGACTTGAGACATGTATAAATATCAGAAAACAGAGAAGCAATAGGAAGTTACAGAAAACCTCAGGAACCCTGCTCTGAGGTGGCAGTTTTGTGGCAACAATGGATAAGACAAGAGGAAATGTAAATGACAAGTATTACATTTAGCATCCTGGAAAATAAATGTGTGAGTATAACACATAAAAAAAATTTTTTTTTTTACTAGTTGGCATGTTAGAATACTATTTCTTACTAGAAATAAATAGTGATTGAACTGGTTCAACAAATGCCTAACATATGAAGACTATAATGCCTAGCTTGCCTCAGACCCATTTAGAATCTACATTTTAGTCATGTCTGCCCACCTCTCAGCTTTAGAGTTCAAATTCACTTTCTTCTGTAGTGTTTTGACAATTGAAAGACTCCAGTTGCATTATTAATTTCATCCCTATTTGATCTCTGAGGATTCAGCCAGTAGCTACTCTCCTATCCACAAGTTACATGACAGTTATACTTCTATTTCTTTAGAACTTTTGCAAATTTAATTGCTGTTAAATGCCAAAGTTACTCTAGATTCTCCTGCGAGTCCTAGTGTCGGTGCATATGCATGATGGATATAAATCAAGGATAACAATATTTCATATGCCACCCTTTCTCCCAGCAATTTGAAAACATTATGGAGACACTTGGCAGAGGAGAATTCAAACCAGTACTGAAGTGGTAACAGACTTCAGTGCCTAACAACTGAACTTCTGAAAGCTGTGGCCCTATAGGCTTCCTTCATGTAGAGTTCTAATGGTCCATTCAACTTCTCTTTCATGTACTCTGTTGGCATGGGCGACCTCAGCATTTCTGAGAGGGGCCCTGGGGCTTCCAACCCAGTGTGTAGTGGGTAATGAAGGCTCACTATGGATGACTCCTGATTAGAAAAAGTTGAGGATGAGTTGGGATAGAGAAGGAGAGGAGTTCCTCAAATGCACCTGCCCTCTCCCCTTGGGGTCTCAGTTTGGCAGAAAGGTGAAGTGGATGTGGTAAGTAGATGTGGTAAAGTGGACCGTGAGGCAGAGCTATATAATCAAGGGATTTATGTGCTGTGCTGAGGCAAAAATGGCATTCTTTGAGGCAGACAGAAGAGTCCTCACATTTTTTTGTGCACTTTGTAACTTTTATTCCCATGCATTTAACAAATATATGCTACTATATGCTAGTATGTGGTAGGTACAGTACTAGTTGTTGGGGAAATGGGTAAGTCATGATTCCTAATACCTACTGTGTGTGAGTCGCTTGCATGTGACACCAAGAGAGGGAGGGAGGGAGGGAAGGAGGGAGAGAGAGAGAGAAAGAGAGAGGGAAGAAAGGCGAGAGAGAGAGGGAGGGAAGGAGGGAAGGAGGGAGAGAGAGAGAGAAAGAGAGAGGGAAGAAAGGAGAGAGAGAGAGGGAGGGAGGGAGGGAAGGAAGGGAGACAGACAGACAGACACACACACACACAATATAATTATAAAAACAGTGACACAATAGAATAAGGGAAGGGCACTGCTAAGCCCTCCCCATGGACTAAAGTCTTTACAAAGAAGTCTTTTCTCTGGAGCTGAGTTTGTTAAGCTTGGGTGTTCTAGCAACAAGACCACAATGAGAATTGTAGTGTAGATGAACTGGGACTTCTGTGTGGGATCATGGTTCTTTCTCATAGAACTATCAGCTCCCACTCAGCCAGCTGTATGATGCTCTTACCACTCTGCAGCAAACTAGGCAGGTGTGCTATGCATGTGAAAGTCATTGAGCAACCTCCTTCCCACAGGAAGCTGCCTTTGTCATGCCTGTGACAGTGAAGGCCCGCACATATGACATGGATCAGAGTGCACTGTGCCCAAGGGTTAGTCCAGCTGTTCATTGTATTACCTGATTTCTGGACTTTTATATCTGTGCTCAGATCTGGGTAGGGCTTAGTTTAAAGGAGAGAAGCTTGGGCACTATTATAGGCTTCCTTAGTCTGTTACAGATAAATAATTAAACATATCTTAGACTTCACTCTCGGAGAGACTCATCTTCCTTGCCACATCTGAATCCATGTTGCCCTTAGGAACTACTTAGCATTTGACAAGAAGGTATGGATTTCTAAGTAAAGTAAGGATTTCTTTCTAAGTTGATTATACCTAGAACTTAAAGTTGGGCATAATTGAATCAAATATGTATGTTTTTTACTTGACACTTTATTTGTTCTGTTAGGAAAAAATTGTGACTGGTCTTTTAAATTGATTTAGTGTAAATACATATAGTGCATATGTACAACACAAATATTAAAAGGTGGTCTCAAAGGATTCTGCCGATGTATTTCAAATGCAAGAACTTGGCAAGAAAAAAAAAAAGAGTCCTAATGTTCTCACAAGACAGTGAGAATGGATAAGGAAGTTTGTTTTAAAAAAGTACTTTGGGACTCTAAGAGGGTATATTCTTTACTTGTAATTATTCCTCTAGTTACACTGCAGCTGCTCAAGGAGACCATTTTTCTCCCTCCGTGGTGGCTGAAGAGTGAGTGAGGATTGGAAAACAACTGTAGAGGTGATTCTCAAAGTGTGTGCAGTTTTTTTTTTTTGGTACCAGGGATTGAACTCAGAGGTACTCGACCACTGAGCCACATCCCCAGCCCTATTTTGTGTTTTATTTAGAGACAGGGTCTCACTGAGGTGCTTAGTGCCTCACCATTGCTGAGGCTGGCTTTGAACTTGTGATTCTCCTGTCTCAGCCTCCCAAAGTGCCGGGATTACAAGCAGGAGCCACCGCGCCTGGCTTTGTAGAGGTGATTCTCTAGAAGAATCAAAAATACTCTGAATTCTGAAGCAAGACACTTAAAAGTCTCCTACATATTTGCACTGTCTCAAGGTAAAATCATTCAATTCATCTCATTTTTAATGCCCAAAAAAGGATTTAAAAGGTTAAGATTTAATTCTTACTAAGTTCCTATTGTTTGGGACTTTGGACAATAGAAACAGATACTAGAAGATTTTTTTTTTCCCGTTACTGGTATCTGACAAAGCAAACTTGAGTTTCCGCATTTCCTACAAAATTGAAGGAAATCACTTCTGTCTAGAAGAGTAAATCAGCATGGAACACTACATTTATAAGCATATTATAATTAAAACATGGAATAAGGTGTAGAGGTTAAGATCATAGACTCCATAGTCAAATAATCCTTGTTTTTAATACCTGCTCCATCACCAACCAGCTGTGTATTTTATTTAAAATTTCCTAATCTCTAAAATGGGGTAGATAGGAGCTCCTAGGTTGGCTATGAAGATTAAAAGAAATGTGTTAAAGTGCTTAATGTGGTGCTTGGTATGTAGAAAGTGTTCAATAAATATTATTATAACTATTTCACAACATAGATGTAAAAGACAAATAATTTCCTATACCATAATATCGAGGTCCCTAAAAGTTTGGTGACTTCTTAAGTAAAATCCATGAATAAAGGCTGTGCCCACTCTTTGCATGGGCTCATAGCCTCAGCTGGGGAGTAAATCAATTCCTAGATTTAGTTTCCCTCCTTATGCTTAGGAGAGACCACAAAGGTATAAATATTTTGATCATTAACCAGGGATCCTGGGTGGCTCCCCCTTGTTGGAACCATTAAACAGGTGCATGTCATAAAGTAAGACATTAAGAAAGGTGTTTTTGTTGTTGTTGTTGTTTTTTGTTTTTGTTTTTTGGAAGCTGCCAAATTAATGCTAAATTCCCAGAGACTTGACTAGATGTAGAGATTTTTTTTCTAAACTGTTACACAACAGCACCCTCTTTGAGGTTTTGAATGAATCTGTGTAACTGACTTCCTGCTGCAGATGTGTAAACCTTTCCCGAAAAAGCCAAAACAAAACAATTAGGATCCAAGTCCATGACACTTCGCTGAAGCTATAAATGTGTCCTCCTAAAAATCCTGTTGTTCTGGTTTTCTTTAAAAAACTGGAGTTCTCCTTTCTATCTCCTTTCTATCTACAATACTATCTTTCTATCTCCTTTCTATTTACAATACTATCTTTCTCACATATTCACTTCCTTTATTGAAATTCAGTGGTGGCATTTATATATTCAAAGCCAAATTAATTTAGCCCAAACTAAAGTTCCCAGGAGGGCTTCTTTTACCCCACTGTTTTTAAAAGTTTGCACACATCTGTCTAGAACATAGCCTTTACCCTTGGAGACTTTCTTTTCTCTGGCTATTCATTGCCAGCAAGTCTCTGTGACAATGTGTTCTATTGTATCTCTCTCTAATGGAGACTAGGATACGGAGAGCAGGTGCAACTTCTCATAACAGTTTAGTTTCAGAATTTTTCTCTGTAAAAGTTGTTATATGTCCCATCAGAGTCTCACTTTTAAGTTTTGAGTAAGGAGTAGTTGATCTTCCTTCGCCCTTGATCTTGGAATCTTACAGTTGGTAACTGTACATCATCACCTGTCAGCCCTTTAGAATTCCAACTACTAATCCCCAAGTGATTAGATATTAAGATGCAAACTGGAATAGGTGAGTGCATGCTTAGAGCTTTCTGACTTTAATACTTTATGTTGTGGGTGGATATTTTCTTCATGGCCTTACACTCTACTTTGATAAACAAGATCCTATCTAATTTAATCTAGATTCCAGGCATCACAGAGAACACCTGAAGAAAGCAGCCTTTTGCCTTTTCTTTCTGTCTCATCCTCTATGTGCCTTAACTGTAGTCACTAGAATGTCCTGTCGGTTATATAAAGTGAATGTCACTAAGATTGATTTAGATAATATTTCTATTAATAGGGTGGTGAGGTTTAACATCATTTTCTGTAAACAATTGATAAACATAGTTCTTAGAGATTTATAAGTTGAAAAATTATATTACTAATCTAATTACATGTACACTAAGCTAGCAGCTCTGTAGTTATCAAGATCAACTTGACAACAAGGAAAAGAAATGGTTAGTGTTTTGAAAATTTAATAAGCTCAAAGAATTAAATCATTTCTAGAAAAGACCTAGGAAATATGAAAGTGAAAATAGAGACACTTGATGGAATCTGAGTTTGGAATTCTTAAGATGGTAGTGTTGTGGGAAGGGAGAAAGGAGAGGAGTGTTAGGATGATCAGGGGTCTGTCACGGTAGGCTGTTCCCTGTTGGAGATCCCAGGGCTGGAACAGAAATTTCTGGGTGATGAGGGCAATAATCCACCTACCAAAGTGCTAGGACGAGTGGAGGAGAAGGAGCTAGTTTTGGAGTTCTTAATTTTGTCCTTGGAATTTTAGATTTGCTGATGAGAATTTAGTAAGATGACAAAAGAGGGAGGGGCATAAGAAAGCCAAGGGAAATGACCCTAGATCCAAACATTAGAAAACATTTCATACTCATAAGAAGTATAAAAAAATTGCTGAACCCAGCCATATATGCCTTATCCAGGTGATATACTATTGCCAACCCTTAGGTCCCCTTCCATGTGGGAGTAAGGGGTACTTTAGAAGAAATTTAGATTTCAACAGTGAGATATAGAAGATCTAAAGATAGAGAAATGGTGGTTTGGAAAGAACATTGTTGTATAAGAAGCTGCCAACCTTGTTTCCATAGTCCAAGGTGGAAGGAAGACAGGAAATTGAGCAGCTCTTCTTAAGAAAGAGAATGGACCTGGGCATGGTGGCAGACGCCTGTATTCTGGCTACTTGGGAGGCTGAGGTGGGAGGATTGTGAGTTTGAGTCCAGCCTGGGCAACTTAGTGAGGCCCATTTCAAACAAAGAAAAAACAAAATAAAATAAAAAGGTGTGTGTCAGGAATTGTGCTTTTGGGACAGTATTAGGTTTCAACTAAGGCAGATAGGCTGTAGAAATCGAAGTAGGTTATTAGTAAAAGGCAGTTTATTGGGAATGATGTTTTCAGAGGACACACTAAAGAGATCTCAGATGAGAAAAATGAGAGGTTCATGGGAGAAGCAGCACAGGTATCTAGA
Source organism: Xerus rutilus (assembly GCA_028644305.1). Taxonomy (NCBI): domain Eukaryota; kingdom Metazoa; phylum Chordata; class Mammalia; order Rodentia; family Sciuridae; genus Xerus; species Xerus rutilus. Next base: position 72,989,895 of record CM053409.1, on the reverse strand, counting down.
AAGAGAGAATGCGAGAAGATAGTAAGCAAGCATAATGTTCACGGCGGGCAGTACGGCCTTTGCAGAGACCTGAGGCAGGGTGGCAAGGTACAGCTCAGGGATTTCAAGGATCACTTGCCATGTAATTTAAGCACATTCCTTTGTATCACAGGGAGGATTCTACCCCAAGCAACTGATAAGTCAGATTCAGATGCAAGTGATTTATTAAAATAGTACTCCCAGGAGAAGCTAAAGCTAGGGAGTAGGGGAAGTGAGAATGATATATGGAATGGGAACAGAATCCAAGTGAACCAATGACATGCAAAAAGTGGTTTTCTGGGGCTTCTGGGAAACATGCTTCTCTTCTTTGCAAGAGTGCTGCCAAAATGTCTGTCCTTTTCATCTGAGTTTGGTGGTGGCAGATGTCAGTTTTGCAATGCCTATAGCTGTTCTATCACTACCACGGAAGTCAGGTGTGTATGGAGCAAACCAAGTGGCAAAGCAGAAACATGGAACCTGGTGAGATGAGTCTTAGATCAAGCTGGCCCAAGGCTCCCAGAAGCCTCAGTTAGGTTTCTCAGAAAACTTTCTGTTGTCTAAGCTAGTCCCAGGCTTTTGTTATTGTTGCTATTTTTATTGCTGCTAGTAGAATTTTAAATCCTTATTTATTTTAAATAATACTATTTATCTAAATGCATTTTGATTTTAGGATGGAGACTAATCAGAAATGACTAATGGTATCAAATATTTAAGTTCAGCTTCTGATGCAGTTGAAATATTTCAAGGCATTACAATTAAATAAAGGAAAGGAATTCCCTTGCACACTGGAAAGGAAGGAGGGGATTATACATCCACAAGTATGTCTTCTAATTTGTCTTCTGATCTTGAAGTTAGTCTTTTGAATGCGAAGAAACCTAGGTCCTCCAAACCAACTTTTCCTCATTGAGTTTAGCTTTTTATTTTATATGCAAAACAACTTTATATCCTAAGTGTGCTTTATAGATTACAATTCTAATTCTTATACGTTCTTGTGCTTTCAGGGTTGCGTGTTCCAACAGATTTCTGCAGACCGTCTTTGAAGGGCTTTTCTCCTCTACTTTTCACCATCCTTTTGTCTTGCCTCTGAATTCAGAGACGTGACTGCAAAAATAGATGATTGAATACCAAGTATGCACAGGCTCTACTTTCCCACTTTGATTCATTTCCCTTTCTGAGAATTCTAAGCACATCTGTTGTTTTCTAGGCATTTGCTGTCTTTTGGAGTTATCTCCTTACAGCTTTTTTTTTTTCTCCTTAAGGTACCTCCTATTCAAACTCAAAATTCTTTCCTCTTATTTTTCTTTTATACAACCTGAAGGATGCTGAATTTCCCTCCTGTGCTCCCAATTATTTCAAGTCTCCTTGTTCCTTAAATCTCTGTTTTCTTCCTTAGACCAATTTGAGAAGTTTCACAGTCCCTCTTTCTCTGTTAGTTTTACTGTTTGGCAAATTCTTGTAATCTTTTCCTATAAGGGTTCTACTTTCATCTCCATCAACTTCAGAAAGCTAGTTTAATTCACACAACCAAACTGACCTGCAATGTGAGTATTCTCCTTTAGAATAAAGTTGAGATGTGTTATAAGGTTTAAAACTAAGACTAGTAAGGATCTGAGATTTGACCTGGGTGCTGCTATTTATATTTACCATCTGATATATACAAGAATGTTTGCTTATTAATTACATAAATCTGATTTTCTTCTAGTTGAGAAATGAATTATAACCTTTGAAGATTTAACAGTCTGACCTTTTATGGTGGACAAATGAGATTGGAAAAGAGTATTTCATTTCATTTTCTTTAAGAGCAATGGTTAATTATTTACTTGATAACATGTTCTGACAGTAAGTACTAGAATAACTGGAAACTTGTAAGTATTTTACTATGTATGGTTCAACCTTCCTCTCTTTATTCTACTGACAGTATGTTTAGACAAACATTTCACTGACAATTCAACATCTCTCCCAAACTTTCCCCTGCCAACTGTACTTTCATTTGTTCAGGTTACAAGTGAGGATTCTTTGATTCTAATAATCCAAGACATTCTGTTCCATTTTGGGCAAGTATTAAAGTTTATAAATTAGTTTTTCAGGTTTTTTTCCCTCTTTTCCCCAATTAAATCTTCAATAGCTTCCTTTGTATTTTCTTGCCACAAGGAGTTTTCTAAAATTTTCTAAAATCTCTTGTAAAAGTAGTGGCTGCTACTTTAGGACAGTGCCTTTGTCTAGTTTTATTTTTGGAGCCCTAGTGCATAGAAGAGATTATGCAACAGTCGAAGGAAGAAGAAAAGAATTTACTTAATAGAAATATTTTCTTGGGGTGTTGCTTTTTTGGTTATTGGCTGGTTCTCTCCATGAAAACAGCACAGACTAATAGGAAATAAAAAATCATGGACTCAGAAAATTCTTCTAGAGAAGTCAAAGGTTCTTTTTCTCCACCCCTGCCCCAACTCTTTGTTGCTTGTTTAGAGAAAACAATAACAACTCTTCCCTTCTTCCCCTTTTGATAATCATCTGCTTAATTAGAATATGTCCTGGACCTGAGTATTCTGTATTAACTTTCCCTGGAATGTGAACTTCAGAAAAACAAAAAACAAAACAAAGCAAAACAAAAAAACAGATTCAATTTTGTTTTTATTTTGGGGACAATTTCTTCTATTTTGTTTTTGTATCAACCTCATTTTAACATGTTCTTGACAGCAGGATCTGACCCATTTGTGTTCTAAAATTTAATCCCATCTGACTGCATTCATCCTCTCATCTAACATCAGGCCATCTCAAATCTTCCTTTACTACATAACTGGCGTTCACTGGTATCTCTTCTGTACATTGATAGCTCTATATTGCTATTAATTCTTTTTAGAAAATGTAATCCATGTTTTGTTTTCTTACATCTACAATCCTCTTTCATCTTACTTTTTAAATTTGGTTTACTTTTAAGTACTTGTTTTATTTGTGCATATTCTGGCTATTACTTTTGAGAGAGTATAGGCCTAATATAAATGAAGGCTTTCTTTCTGTTCTTGGAATTGTTTTTTTCCAGATTGGATTTTATTCTTTGGTCATTTGCATGGTCTCCCTGCACCCCACACACATTTTTTGGATTCTGGCATATATTGACATTTCTTTATTTTGCTAAGTGATCAGACAAATTGCTCTGCTATGATATGCGTGTGATGGGCTCTTGATTTTCTTTTTTCACTGTATTTAACCCATCATCATGACTGCTGCTAACTACGTCACATCAGGGGACTCTCTGAGGGATGAGTATTGTGTTTTATCCTCATTTTCTTAGCCTTGGTTATTGGTCAGCTGTGGACATTAGCTATATGAAACTTTTGTTAGATAATTAGACTGAATTTTTTTAATCTACTAAATATCGCATTTCCATATTTATAGCATTTAGTTGGTGTGTGTGCATAGTTTTCTGAGGAGGAGTACATCAGGGCTTTGAATGATGTCCCTCAGTTCAAGCACAGTTGTGTAAGCCATGTTTCCAATGTAGGGTTCACTCTGTTCCCATTCCTTTCTGCTATCCTCCAGTGAAGAAAGAAGGGAGAAAAAATTTCTTTCCAAATTAATTGTTATATTAGTTTCCTTAGGCTTTATAACAAATTATTGCAGAGGTGGTGGCTTAAAATGACAAAACAATTTCCCTCACAGTTCCCAAGATTCAAAGTCCAAGATCAATGTGTCAGCTGGGCCGCACTCCTGAAGGCTCTAGGGGAGGATCCTGCCTTGCCTCTTCCAGCTTCTGGAGATTCCCAGTGTTCCTTGGTTGAGGTGGCACAATTCCATTGTCTGCCTCCATCTTCTCACCACCTTCCTCCTTGTGTGTCTGTGTGTCCTAACCCAGTGTGATCTCACCTCAATCCTGACCTTCAGTACATCTTCATAGTCCCTATTTCCAAATAATGTCCCATTATGAGGTTCTTGATGGACTTGAATTATTACGGGATACTAGTCAACCCACTACAGATACATCAGGAAGAAATGTCAAATGTCAGGACTTTGTCACATATGTACCTGTTTTCAGAGCTGGTTTCACCCCTCTGCTAAAGCCTGTCCTGAAGACCACTACTCCCTGTAGAACCCATAAATTGCTCTTTTAGCAGAGGGTGATAGGGTTCTACTCTCCGCTGTTGCCAGTAAACTGCTATTTTTGTTTTTTGTCTTCCTTCCTTCTTTCCTTCCTTCCTTCCTTCCTTCCTTCCTTCCTTCCTTCCTTCCTTCCTTCCTTCCTTCCTTCCTTCCTTTCTTTCTTCCTTCCTTCCTTCCTTCCCTCTTTCCTCCCTTCCTTCCTTCCTGCCTTCCCTCTTTCCTTCCTTCATTCTTCTGTGGTTCTGGGGATTGAACCCAGGTTCTCATACATTCTAGGCAAGTGCTCTACCACTGAGCTACACTCCTGGCTCTAGTCAATGATTCTTGATGACCCTGATATATTGTCGTATTTACTGCCAACAGGAACTTGTGGCTGACTCTTCATTTTTTCCTTATAATTCATTTAAAGGACATATTTCTAATGTTACCTATTTAAGACTTTGTTGTAGGTTTTCTAGAAACATCCTTTATCATATTAAAAAAACTGTTTTACTATTTGTTTTAAAAATACTTTGCATATTATTCATTTTTTTCTACATGCACTCAGATGATTGGTTTTCAACTTTAGTCTGGTTAATGTGTTTTTAACCTGAGCTTTTCTGAAAATAGAACCTGAAACAATGATTAAAATTCTGATGCTGTATTTGGGAGGTAAAAACTCAGGGAAGTGAGCAAGAAGGAAAATGGGAATGAGCCATAAAAAAGTAGGAAGCTCTGGGAGGGGATGAATTGCCATGCTGACTAGAGCTTTATTTGTAGTCAAAAAGAGACTCAGATATTCTCTTGAGAGTTGTATTCACTCAGCATGAAGGACATTTCTATGGATTGTATAGAGAACTGTGTCTCAAAGTAGTTTATGAGAAACAGTGAGCAAGGGGGGGCATTCGTCTGCCCATATCTACTGTTTCCTATTGAATAAAATTTACTGCACAGGAGATAAATTGTCCCATATATCTAAATTTCATTATCTAGTCCCTTAGATGACAGCTCAGGATGCCAAGTTCCATGCCCTAGAGTACAGCATTTCATTCAATTCCAGAAATACCAAGAGGAGACAGACACTTCAGATATGTGGCTGCTTAGCTCAGCTCTGAAGTAGTGGCCAAAGAGGAAGACCTGGCACTCTGCAGGCAAATGATTAATCAGCTGCTCTCAGTGACAGTAAGGTCTGTGCAGCATTTGAGCAAAAGGAATCTGAAGAATCACAAGATATTTGGATCCAACACATGGTAAGTCACATTAATAAATCTTTGCAATACTAAACTTTCTTTGGATTCCTGGGAAAACCCAACTTAGTTACCATGGCAGCCATGAAAAAGTAGAGCTTAGATCTCCTGCAATGCCAGGTATAGGTGACTGGCAACTCTAGTTTCTGAAGGTGTATCTTGTTGATGTTATGGTTTGGATCTGGAATGTCTCCCAAAGGTTCGTATGTTGAAGGCTTGATCCCTAGTATAGCAGTGTTTGGAGGTGGGCTTTCAGGAAGTGATTGAATCCTGTGGGCTCTGATCATCAGTGGATTAATCCATTGATGCATTAATAATTTGGTGGCATTATTAGGAGGTGGTAAGAAGTTGGGAGGTGGGGCCTAGTTGGGGGAAGAAGAAGGGCTGCCCTGGAAAGGTATTTCTTATCCCTGAATCCTTTTGCTTTCTCTCTCTGCTTCCTGTCTGTCATGAGCTAAGCAGGTGTCCTCTGCAATACCATTCCACTATGATGTTTCCATCTTATAACCATGGACTGAAACCTTTGAAATCATGAGCAAAAATAAATCTTTTCTCCTTGAAGTTGTTTTTTTAAATTAATTAATTAATTTTTTAGCCAGGTTATTTATCACAGTGATGAAAAGTTGAGTAACACATAGAGTTCATTTCCAGCTGGGCACAATAGTGTAATCTCCCTGTAGCTTCCTTGGCTGTGATTACTGAGTTTGAGCACAGTGTGTACCATATTGGAATCAGAGAAACTCACTTTCTCTGGGCTGTACAAGAGTGGGAACATTCTAGCAGTTCAGACAAATGTAGTGTAGACAGCAATATGTGTACATAGCACCGTGTATGGTTCCTCCTACATGGTAGTGTGGTCTCTGTAGCGTAATGGAGGCTTCCTCAGGCACCACTGACACTAGCTCTGTTACATGAATGGACCTTTGGTACTGGCTGCCCCATTAATGGTGAGAGGCCTGAAGCACTTGTCCTTTGATTATACACTGGAACAAGTTTAGATGCTTCATGTGGTAAGGCAGGGACAGAAATCACCCCCTTTGTGACACTGACACCTAGTCTGGTCAGTAGTGTGTGATCAGACAAGAGCAACCAATGACAGGGACACATAGTTGTGATGGCCACAAAAGTTGTATTGTTCCTTTCTGCCGCTACTGTGAGCCTGCCCATCAAGGAACAGAATCTCAGATTGCTCTCCCCCGCCTCCCGCTCCCAGCTGTGTATGCCTGGTGATGGGGCAATGGCCAGAGGCTCCTGAAACCCCAATTATTTTCAGTTGCAGTGTCTGCCAGGGATTGAGCTAGAGTGAGTTGCAGCTGGAGCTGGGCAATATTACCCTCAGCTGAGATGCTGGCAGGAGTGAGCAACAGGGGCAGGCGACCAGTGCTACATAGAATTTTCTCTGGATCTTCTTAGGCTGCATGCCCCAGGAGCATGGTGACATCTGGAGCTGCAGCAGTGTTGCTTGAGACTAACCCAGCACTCCTCTGTGTAGGCAGCAGACAGTGGAGTTCTTCCTCTGTCCTGTTAGTCACAGGTCCTCAAGAGAGGTGGCAGGAATCTCATGGGCAAATGCCTTCAGTCCTGAAATCCTCCTGAAGCTACTTGTGGCTGGCCATACCCCCAGTCTTGGAAGGTAGGCTCCCCTGTCTCCCAGTACTTGAGGACAGCACCCCCGGTCCCCTCTGTGCCCCTTTATCTCATAATGCCTCTTCACTACAATGAAGCATCTCAGCAGGTTTGTGCTGTAGTCACTCTACTGAATCAAATTTGATTCATGGGGCCCCCAAAGAATGGAGTTGGCTGTCTATGGACTGAGACCTCTGAAGCTGTGAGTGTCAAATGAACATTTCCTCCTCTAAAATTGTTCTTGTCAGATCTTTTTGTCATAGCAGCAAAAAAACTGACTAAAACAACATCTTATATGTTTCATTTGTCAAACGTAAGAAATTGGCAGTGGTACTAAACTGGCAATCTTAGCTTAGTCATGTTGCTGTAAAGCAACCCCCATACATGGTTAGAAGGGCACTACATCTATGTAGCATTCTGCCACAGACCCACAATCCCATTCTAATCATAAAAAAGTCAAAGCCATGGCTGCAGTCTACAAATTACCTATTACACTCAAAATTGTCAAGATCACAAAGACCAAAGAAAGACTGAGAAACTTGTAGTTTGGAGAAGACTAAGCAGACATAACTATTAAGTATATTGTACTATTTGGAATGGATCCTGGAACATGAAATAGAAATTACTGGAAAAACTGATGAAATCTCTCAGTTCTTGAGGGTAGCACTCTTTGTTCCCTCTGTTCCCCTCCACTTCACAACACCTGTCCCTTACAGTGAAGCATCTCAGCAGATTTGTGCTGAGATAGTCACTCTGTGGAAGTGAGTGACTAAGTCTAGCCTGCATTCAAGGGGTGTGTTAGGTTTTCATTGCTGTGACCAAAATACCTGACAAGAACAAGATAGAGGAGGAAAAGTTTATTTTGGCTCATGTTTTCAGGAGTTTGGTCCACTGTTGGCTGTCTGCATTGTTCTGGGAATCAGGTGAGTCAGAACATCAGGGCACAAGGGTGTGGCAGAAGAATGCTGGTCTGTTCATAGTGGCCAGGAAGCAGAGAGAGAAAGGGGAAGGGGCTGCAGGAAAGGTGCATCCTTTCAGGTCACACCCCCAGTGACCCACCTCCTCCAGTCATGCCCTACCTGCCAACAGTTACCACCCAGTTATTCCAAACTAAGATGGACTGATTAGGTTAGCTCTCATAATCTAATTATTATTAGATTATTATTATTATTATTAGCTCTCATAATCTAATTATTTTACCTCTGAATATTTCTGCATTAACACAGGAACTTTTGGGGGACACTTTATATCCAAACCATAACAAGGGGAGAGAAACTAAGCTCCATCTGCTAGGAGTATTTGTGTGTGTGTGTGTGTGTGTTTAGTATATCTTCCCACTTTGCAATTATTTGGTAAGAAAAAGGTATTCATTCAACCATTGAAATATGTCAGTATGCATACATGGAGTTTAAAAATTCTTTGGTTTATAATTCAATACTTTTATTTATTTTGCTGCTTAAAATTTCTACCTTCTGTCGTTAGGAACTCTGAGATGAATGCCTGTATCCTTATGACATTATCTCCACTTTTTAAAAAATCAGCACTTTCTTACTTTTCCCTTTCCATAACTCCCCAAATTTCCCATATCACTTATATTTGCCTAGGTCAGAGAAAATATTTTTTCTCCTAGAGAAAGTCTAGGCTAAATTAATACGAAATATTTGATCTCCAGTTTTTGGTATTTATTTATAGGAAAAATAAATCTTACATGGATAAAAAACTATTATGTATTTTACAAATTGCCTTCAGGGGAAAAACACCTGAAGACTGCAAAATTCATCAAAAGTGACAGTTAATACACTTGTGTTATTTCCATCAATCATATTCTGTTGAAGTTAATGACATATTGTTTCCCTCTTGTTGGAAAAAAATCAGCTGGCTTTAATTGTTAATGTTTTTGAAATTTCTTGGCAAGTCAGAGTAATTCATCTGGATTATCAAGAGAAATTTTTATAGCATAATGATCTGAATTCTGGTTCTCAAAAGTTGCTAATCACCGAAAATGAACTGCATCCCACATTCATATTGACAGTGAGAATAAATTTGCTTGTTTGTTATGATTGTGGATTTGATTTCTCATCTCAGCAGATATAGAACTGGATGCCCTTTTGGTGTATCTCAAGACTGATTTGAAAGCTTGAGAGACCATTTAAAATTTGGGTTTGGGAAAGATGTAAGTACTTGGTATTACATTTGACTCTATGTCATTTGCTGAAGTGTATAAATTCCTTGAAAACAGAAACTTCTTTTAGTGTCACATTTAACATGCATATTAAATCATCACCTTTAGCACAAATAAAGTTTTGACAACTGTGTGCTAACATATCTATACAAAAATACTCTTTCTTGCCTAAACTTTCCCCATTCACCAAAATGCACTATAGGTTTGGTGGAGGGTTATAATTTAGACCTTACAGGTTATTTTAAAGCAATATGAGTTGAAAACACAAAGACATTGCTTATTTTTCCTCACTTTACCAAATGCAAATGGATTGGGTGTCTGCATGTAATGTATATATACTTAGGAAATTATTTCACTCATAGCAAATGTATGGTTCTTTTCCCCAGCTGTGTGATTTGCAAGTGGTAAAGAACAACACCTGGGAGGCTTGTCTATCTCTGTTTCTTAATAAGCCTATAGTCATTTTATTAAGTCCCTTGGGATGGCCTTGATCTGATTTATTTCTCAAGTATTCCCAAGTACTGATGCAAATTGAAAAATAATAATTAAAGACACATGTGAATGTGCCAACTAAATTTGGACCTATGTTAGTAATTAATTATGCTATTTAGTGCTTGCTTAAACACTTTAATGCCTAACATTTTGAAAATATCAAGTAATATCAAACATTGAGTATTATTTACCCAGATATATGAAGGAGACAATGGAAATTCAAGTGAAGGAAGCATCATGTCAAGTCAGCCTGTGTCAAAAATATGAATGCAATGGAACTCAGTTCTTGATGCTGCCTTCACAATGCCCCATCACTTTCTTATGCCTTTGCCTAGTTCTAATTTAGGGCTGGGAATGGGCATCAAGAGGAGTGTAGCTTTCAAGGTTGGTGTTTTGCACAATTTGAGAACTAAAAACTGAGAAATAACACTAGGTATATATAAATTTGATTGTATCAAGAGAGATATGGCATAAAGTTGACTTTTATTTTAATCCCCAAACTCGTTCATTCTAGATAATAGCAGGATGGATGAAACAGAGGTTCGGGTTGTGAGAGTATTGTTGTGTGCATGGCTACTCTCTGTTTACCAGAACCCTGTCCCCTGATGTCTGAGAGAAGCCACAGGTGCTGACTGTTCCTTGAACTCCCGTGTTCTCGTGGTCTGAGCTTGTTTTGCAGCCTGAGCATTTTCCACACCTGGGTCTGCAGTTCCACGCCTCCCACGCCCCTCGGGGGGTAGGAAGATATATAAGCCCAGAGTGCTGAAATAAACAAGCTTCGAGCTTCTTTTTCTTCAGAGTCGTTGTGTGTGTGTTTTTTCATCCGCGGCTCCCTCGCCGACTCGGTTTCACTTTGGTCCGGTGCAGGCACGGGTAAGGCTATAACTCACCTAGTATGAACAGTAGCATGAGGGGTATAACCCAGTAGCTCTATTGCCACCTGCCCACTGGTGCTTGTTCTTTCTGCCCTTGTCTACTTCATTGTGCAGCACTAGGAGCCACAGTTCCTAGATTCTCTGCCTCTGGCTTCCATATAGGCTCGACCCATGGGAGGCCTGAGCAGAAAATTGGAAGCCTAGAGTGGGGAGAAGCCAGGTCCTCCTTCACATCCTTACTTCCTGAGGCGTCCTGGCAGAGGCTGCCTATCCTCTGTATCCTCTGTGTTTCTAGCACCCCAAAGACAGTCCTGGTAACACTACTTTCTCCCAGCCCCATGGGACAAGGCAGCTTCTTGTTACTGCTAATCACCAGATTACCTCACTCAACCTGTTTTACTTTCCAGTCACCATCCATGTGGTCAGTTTTAATTAATTTTTAAAATGTTTTGTGGGGGTAGGCTCCAAAATAACTGTAGTTAGGCTGCTTCGCCAAGACTTCTGGCGGGCTGTTATGTTTTTAGTGTGTAGCCAGGGATGGGAACTAGCTATGTTATGGTTAGTCAAGGCCAGAAACACTGATGCAGCATGTAGACTCAAGGTCATAAACGTTAACTTGTGAGCACCGCCCCCCCTTATGTAACCTGTTGGCAGTGTGCTGCCTTTGAGCAGTATTTTAAAAGGGCCTAGAAAATGGCTGGGGCGGAGGGTGGGGGGCGGTGGGCAGCTTGCTAATGGCTATGGCTGCCTCTGAACAAAGGACTACCAATATTCCCACCATGCCTCGCATCTTCTTTCAATTGCCAGATCCTGGAGCCTTGTTTCCTGGGTCAGAGCCCCCACATGACATGTTTTATTTCTGATTGTAATTAGTTGCTTCTCTATACAAAAAACCCCTATGATTATTGCTCTTTGCTGACTGGATCTGTAGGCTACTAGCTATGTCAATAGGCAAGTGTCAGTATGAGCAGTAGCTCCCGTTGATATTTTGCCCAGATTTCTTTTTATGGCAAGTGTACCCAAACCCTAGCTGCTGTGAGTGCTGGCTGCTAATGTTCATGAACACACACTTCTCCAAAGTCTTTCCTTTTCCCTGAAATGCCTGGGAAGCTATGCCATCCCACCTAGGGGTGGCCCATGGCCAACAGCTGCTTGATTTAAAGATACAAAAAAATCCCTTAGTGTCAGAGTGAGCAAAACTGGTGCCATTCAGACCCAAGTACTCCCTGCTCTGTTAGAAACCGGATTTCAGCCCAGCCCATCTTTGCTAGGCTTCTTTCTCTGTACTACTTGTTTCTTTACAGCTTTATTTTGAAAGGTTGTTCTCAGAGGCTCAATTGCATGGTAATCCCCTCTCCTACACCCCTCATAGATTTGCTTCTAGACACCTGGAACTAAGAGTACATTTACAGAGGTAATGGAAGAAATCTGTTAATATGGTGATATGGTTCAATGGAGGCTGTGAACTTCAATTACAGTTCCTACAGTTAGGGTAGGAATGGTGAGAATGAACAACGAAATAGCTGAACATACTTGAGGAATGAACAGTTACTGGAAGGTTTTAAGTTCTAAAATTGAGGAGAAATAGAGACCTACCAAAATCAAGAAGGTCAGGAGAGGCTAGATTTGAAGGCAAAAATATAATATTGTGCGTTTTACTTCTTGATTGGTGCCCCAGGAGTTTTCAGGAGCACTCCGGTGATGATTAGAAATGCAAGTCTGATACAAGACCAGGAATACCAACTGTGAGATTACATGAAGGCAGCTTTCTCAGACTTGAATCATACATAGTTTTTTTTTTTTTTTTTTTTTTGCAGGAGTGGTGTGTAGGAAGGCTAGTGCAGGTAGTTTAAAGGTGCTATGAACAGAGCTGCAGTTTTGGGGGAGTAAAATCAGGAAAGAAAGAAGGGGGTCAATACAGAGATGCATTGTTGACGAGGTCACCATTACCAGTAAACATCTCAGTCCTTGGCATTTTCTGAGGAACACTTGGAAATGTGTTAATGTGTTTCAGGACCAATGGGGGGGCAGTATTTGTCTATTCCCGCCAGTACCTCTGTGGACCTTACCTTCTCTGTATTTCTGGATTGTGCTTGCACGTGCGGAGGAGCGTGCTGAGAAAAGCCCTGTGGTTCTTTCCCTGTGCTGTGGTCTGGAGGCAAGGTGCCTCAGCTGTGTCTGCAGTGAGCTGGTTGGAACCTTCTCAGAACTCGCTGATACTATGTGGCCTAACAGGTGGCCAGGTGGATTGAAGTACACAACAGGTGTCCATAAAAGATATCCATGTGGCTCTTACTTGGGTGCATAAAAGCTAAAAGACTTGATCCAGAGTCAGATATGGCTCTTTGCCACATAGAAATCTCTGTGAGCTTGGGCAAGTTAGTCCTAATTTACTGGTGAGAAACTGAAGCTGAGGGTGTTTAGGAACTGACTTCTCATCAGACCTTTTGTATAATGTTATAGTTTAGATGTGAGATGTCCCACAAAAGCTCATGTGTGAGACAATGCAAGAAGGCTATGAGGAGAAATAATTGGGTTGTGGGAGTCTTAACCCCATCAGTGAATTAATCCCCTGATAGGGGTTAACTGAGTGGTAACTAAAGTGGTAGGGTGTGGCTGGAGGAGGTGGGCACTGGGGCATGGCTTTGAGATATATATTTTGTGTTTGGGGAGTAGAGTCTCTCTGCTTCTTGATCTCTGCCGTGATGTTCGGCCTTACCCGGAGCCCCGAGGCATGGTTCTGGACTTCTAAGGACTGAGACCTCTGAAACTGTGAGCCCCCAAATAAACTTTTCCTTCTAAAATTGTTCTGGTCAGATCTTTTAATCACAGCAGTGAAAAAGCTGACTAAAACACATGGTTATATTGACCTCTCTCCAGACCTCAGCTAAATCGTCCTCCACGTACAAAGCACTATGCAACTCTCCATGAGAAACAATGATCGCTTTACATAGGAAGCATCTCTTTCTCTTCTGAGCATCCCTTGTTCTATGGTGAGTTTAACCCACACCATGGTGTGCATTTCCTTCTGCTAGATTGGACTGTGAGGGATACAGGTTGATTTCTTTCTCTGTGTCTATGACAGTAGCAAGTTGACAATAATACTCTTGTAATTGTGCCCAGGAAAATACTTAATAGAGGGAAAGAGGTTAAGGAAGAAAATAAAGGAAACAAAAGGGACCCCATTTCATATTATTATGACCCTACTGTTGTCATTAGGAGCAGAGTAAATCCATGGTCTGATCTCATTTTGTGGATTCCTTTCCCTTTTAAATGTTCTTAAAATTCATTGCTTCCCTATTTAAAAAATAGGATAAGAATATTGTTGGGATGTGCTATAATTTGGATATGCTTTGCTTCCTAAACGTTCATGTGCTGGAAACCAATATAACAGACTGAAAGGTGGTGGGATCTTTAAATGACGAGGCCCAGCAGAAGGTAATTGGGTAATGACTGCCCTCAGAAGGGATGAATGCTGGTCTCCTGGAGTTCGTTAAATCTTGTGGGACTTGATTAGGTTCCATGACAGAAGGTTGTTATAAAAGCCTGCCCCACCTCCAGGTCTCCTGCTTTCTTGCCCTGTGATCTCATCTGTGCGTTCTGTGGGCTGTTTGTGCATGTGCTCCTGTGATGTGATGCTATCGCCATATTATAGACACAGCCCGAAGGTCCTTACCAAAACAGATGGGGATGTCTGATTTTGAACTTTGTCTTCAAAACTGTGAGATACATAAATTTCTTTATCAAGATCCCATCTTTAGACTTTTGTTATAGTAACACAAAATGGACTAGGACAGAGGTTTGGGAGGTTGTCAAGAAGAGGAAGAGTTTGCACTGGCCCTAGATGCCTTAGGGCTGAGCCTGGCTATACCTGTATCCCCCTTCTCCATGTCTCTTAAAACTTCTCCCACATAAGCTAGGAAGGCAGCAGAAGGTAAGGAGAAGGTAGCAGAATGGAAACAGGTATTTGTGTACTTACGTACATTTTATTTTGTCACGGTGTTAGGATTACAGTGACTGCTTGTATCCAATACCAACCTGAATCTCCAGGTGAGGAAACAGCTTATGGATTATAGTATTATCAGTTATCTAGTAAATTTTGAAGATGGAATTCAAAACCAGGGCAAACTCTGGAGCCCCTGCTTTACCTGTCTCCTGTTATAACACCTCAGGTATGGACAAGAAGGCTTAGGTGTCTCCACTCTAAAAGGAGACTGCCGCTCTGAGCTGAGAATCCTCCCACTACTTGTCCAAATACAAAAGCTGCTGTGCCTACAAAGCAAGATACCAGGCTCTGTGCCAAAACATTTTTTCTTCTTTTTTTTTAGCTCTTCAGAAAAGTGAGTGCCTTAATTTTCCCAGATGGGTTGAAAATGGTGCTTTTGTACTCACATTAAGCCTTTTATCAGAGGCTCTTGCTCTATGGAATTAGATTAAATTCAAGGTAACTCATCAAGTGCCAGGGATGCGTTCTCTGCCCTTAAAATAGCCTTGAGTCCAGAACTGAGTCCTGGGTGTTTCATGAAAGTGTTAATGCATACCGATTGAGCATTCTCTGTGGCATTGGAAACAAGGACATTGGTGAACAGAGAAAAGTCAGATATGACAGAGAGATGGCCCCATTAACAGAATGGAGTAACAGTTTCTTACAGCTTAAGCACATGACTGAGAACCATGTCAGTTTCTTTCTCAGAGCTGTTAACCTCTCCTTTGCCACTTGTTTTCAGTTGATCCTGCCTGCCAGTGAGTGCCCCCAGCAGAGGAAAGGGCTTAGTCCCAGCTGTTGCCCACCCTCTGTGGGGCCCTAGGAGAGTCTTTTAACTTCTGTGGTTTACTTGTCATGCGTGTGAGAGGATGAGACAATTGGTGACAATTCCAATAGGCTTCCTACTTGGATTCTAGGTGAACTATTAAATAAACTCAGATGACTTATCTTAGACCCCAGAGTTGTTCTTGTAGACTTCTCTCAGGATAGTAAAGCTCTAGCAGGCTCTGAGTGATATGTTTTAGATGAGTAATTAAGCGATTTAGGACTTATTAGCCTCTATGTTTTGTATTAAATCCCTTTTACTAGAAAATAATGCAAAATTGGAAGATTAACTGATATTTGGCCTAATTTTAAGCATTTACTGAACTAGAGAAAGTCTGATCTTCTGAGAATGTTAAGAGCTGATCTACATAAGCTTTGTGGAGAAATGAGTCTTGACACTTCTTCAAAACCTTTGGAAAGTACCTCAGCTGGCAGTTGGATTTTCTTGGTATTTTAAAAGGGCAGATAATAAGCATAAGTAGAAGTATGTGTGGTGGTTTTCTTAAGGTTGTTTGTTTTGAAACTAGAATGCTGTACCTTACATTTTCCTTTCTCTTGATTTCAAATATCTACCTGTTCCTTAAATTTACCTCTGTTCACAAGCCTGATCTCCAAGCCTGGTTTGCATGTGGTTGATGTTTATTTGAGTAATCTGAGGTAGCAGAAAAGGAATATATTTAATCATCTAACCTTTACAATAAGGAACATTTGAAATGTCAGCATTTTATTTCAGGAACAGGTGAGCTATTGCATTATTAGGCTTTTATTTATTTATTTACACCCTGTATCTTTCTGAAAAGGAATTTGAAGCAGCTTTGAATAGCTTATAATAAAGGGTG
>CM053409.1:72932104-72973232 GCA_028644305.1 Xerus rutilus | reverse complement strand
GGGGGGAAAAGCAGGACGGAGGACACTGTGCAGACAGGTGGTGGTGCCTAGGCACTGGTACAGCTTTTTATCCAAGTATATACTGGCTTATGTAGGCAGCTTTCATTTCTTGAAATATTGGCTCTTTCTTTTGAAATCACTATACTTAGTAAATTGAATACTTTAAATCCTATATTTTTCAAATAAAACTTGACAATCCTATGTCAGTTCCCCAAGACTTTTTGGTTCATTGAAATTTAACCAGTCCATGAAACCCAAAAAGCTAGAAAACATTTGTTTAAAATCCTCAACAAATATGGCAGAAGAGAAATGAGGATAGTGCAGGTTTAGAGTTGAAGCATGCCTTAGTGACAGGATTTTCTTGAGACTGAGGTAAGGTCTTCTGAGAACATAAACAATGGCTGCCCTAGACAGTTACTTGGATTGAACAATGTACTAGGGAACCTGATATGTAGGATGGGTGAAAATGGAAATCCAATCATGTCACCAAATCATGTACCTGTGTGTGGGGTGAGATCTGCGCAGAAGAAAGAGACCCTTAGTCTTATAGAAAGAGACCCTGTCAGGGCACATTCTTCCAGTGGTCTAGTTTATCTAAGGACAGAACTTAATGCATCTGTGGAAATGTATGCAGAGTGCAATAATCTGAGACATTCTTTTAGTGAGGTATTTGTTTAATGGATAGATCTTTTCTCCATTACCCTCTAGTGAGGGCTCCAAAATGCCAGCTGTTGCTAATGACAGATCTATATAATTGAGAAATCAAGCTGGCAAGTGGAAAAGCAAGTAGCAGTGAGCGAAGAAGCGAATAATATCCCAATGTCCCAGTCATCGGCAGGTACTTCATTATTTTACATAATAGTACATAAGTTTACCAATAGACTCCTGATAAATCTGTGAAACAATGAACTAGTCAGAATTCAGGGAGATTGCTTCTTAAATTATTAGCTTTCATACTATAGTCAATTTTGAATTTAGTCCTTAATGGAGCAATATCTTTTTCCAGGTCTCACTATAAAGCAAAATAAAAATGATTCTGGTCAAAGGACTTTTTATCACCAATGGCCATGGGAAAAAATCATAAGTAAAAGTTCTACTTTGACTAACATTGTCTCCTAAATATGCCTACCAAGATGAATAAACTGCAAATGTATCCAAGGGTTCAAGGTAAATTGACCTGCTCTATGGAGTTCTTTATAATTGACTAATTATGTTAGCAACTGGGCTGAAAACAAAGATCTTACTTAATGTTCAGTCTACTTTCTGGAAATAAGCAATTCTCCAAATTATTTTCTCCCAACATCTTTATATTATACCAATTCATGTTCATTGCAGAAAAATTGGAAAATGAACAAAATCACACCTAATCCTATCATGTAAAGAAACAATACTACCATTCATGTTATCAAATATTTTCTACCCGTATTTATTTTGTATCTCTAAATTTTTAACTAAGCTGTACGTTGTGTCGACCCTTCTGGCAGCCCACCTCAGGCCAGCTTGTACTCCCATCCCAATTCATGTGAGAAGTTTGGTTCTGCCTCCAGACTTCTGGAATTTCTTAGAGACTCACATTTGTTTTTGTCAACAGTGTCCCACTTCTTTCATCTTGTAGATATTTCCTTATCTCCGCTTGGCAAACAGCTCTTCTCATTCTCCTCAAACACATGTAATGTCACTTACAAAATAGCTTGAAGTCCTTTGGCCACTGACTACCTTCCTTTTTTCATTTTAATTTTATTTGTTCTAATTAGTAATACATGATAGCAGAATACATTTCGATTCATTGTACACAAATGGAGCACAACTTTTCACCTTCTTGTTATGTCTTTGTTACTCCTCTCTTCTTGCCTTTCCACACTGCAAATTCTGGTTTATTTATGAAAATGCCTGGAGAAGATGATTGAATAGAGAGGGATTTAGGGTGGGAGAAAAGCAAAGTGCCTACATAATAATTGTTGTGGTGGCTAGAAAAATACTTTTTTGTGTTGCCACCATCTCATACTTAAAAGTATTATGTTGTATTCATACTGAAGCTCTATATTCAGAGTAGATTTAAGCTAATATGGCCATTTTACAGCCATCACATTTTTAAATAGTTGTGTTTCTAATTAAATTATCAGTAAGGGAACTCAGTATTCTCCTTAGTAAGTGGTTTGTCTCTGAATTCTGCCACACATACTATGGCAGCCAGGAAAGTACTCGGGCCTCCTGCTGTGGGTATCATAACTGACTGGAAACCATCTTATTTGCACTGAGGTTATGGTTCCCATGGCTGCTCCCAGCCAATCACTGAGCACTATTGGGGGCACTCTCACATACATGCCCTTTGCTGCCACATGTGACTCGGTGAGGTAACTTTGAAATAAGGCCTCCACGTTGGTCTGGCTGAAACTTTCTTGGGACCCCACTGTTGCGAGACTCTTCCCTCCTGATTCCTCCTCCCTGCCCTGTTTCTCCTTTACAAAATAAGACCTTTATCATAGTCTGAAATTTCTCCCTGCCTTCTCCATGCACCTCCCCTTTTCCCTCATGGGTGTTCCCCCAATAAACCTCTTACAATAATCCATCTATTTCTCAGAAGGAAACCAAATAATACATTTAGTGAGCAACCACATATAGTTATAAAACCTGTTTTGCAAGCTAGGTGATGAACTCTTAAAAATCTGTTAAGTACTTGAAATTCTTTCCATTTACTAGAGGCCAACACTGAAATATGCTCGTGCTAACTAGCCTTGTGGGCATGAGCTTCTATATACTTCTGTTCATGCAAGAACAAACGTGCTTGCACACTACACCAGTGAAAAAGTATTTTGAGCATCTCTTATGCTATTTAGAAAATCCTTCAGTATTGGTAGAGTTAATTATCACTGAAGCACTTTTAGTAGCTGCTTCAAAAGCACGGTCTCCTGGAATGCATGTTCTGAACAAAGTTCTTCAAATACTAGCCATTTTTGGGGAGCAGATGAAAACCAGAGTATGCACACATGGCTTGGTCTGTGCTTAAGTATTTTAAGTTATAGTGTGAACTTTACTCATGTCATTGACCAGCATCATATATGATGACTGTACAATGGTCTATTTGCATGAATATCAATTCTATAAGATTGTTTTGGGTTCCTAATTTTAAACTGTCATTACCCTCTAGTGGAGGGTAATGATTTAGTAAAGTCTGATTTAGTAAAGTCTTCGTGTATAGTTTGTACATTGTTCAACTTTTTATATACTATTTTCTAGAAGTAGAATTATTGGCAAAAAGCATGGCCAATTTAAAGAATTTTGATATTTATTGCTAAGACATCTAGGGAATTCTTTTCAATCTATAGTCCATTACTGTATGAGTAAGCTTATTTTTTTTCTTTATTTTCTGCATATGAAATTAAATGTCAAATGCAAATGTACAATCCAAAGAACAATAAATTAACCACCATTGAATCTCTCATTTTCAGACACACACTCTCAGAAAAACAACTCATCCTTCCCTTTACAAGAAACTATGGGAAAATGCACTCTACCAAAATGGAAGTATAAACCAAGAGACAGGAATAATATAGGGAATAGGAGTTACAAACGAGAGAGGGGTGAATGGATTTTCAGGATAGTTATGAAATAGAATTTAGAATCCTCTGGAATTTGCCCCTTTTGACATCCTCCTACATTTTCTCTCCACAGGCCTAAAGTCATTATGGTTCCTCACCCTCTCTGATCTTTCCCCCTACCCCAGGAAGTTGGTAGAATCATCTAGACTATAGTCTAGAATTTAGGGTTAAGCATTCCCTGGAGTTTGTTTACAGTTTTGGTATTTTAATGAAAGTGTGTATTTGTATATAATATTCCTAAAATAATAGTCTAACTTAAAGAATGTGGATGACAAATGCAAAGTTAGTTGTGTGAAGGGATTCTGGTCAGCACTGTTAGGTGAAGTTTTCCAGAATAAGAGGAACTTGATAGTCTCTAGATCTTAGACTTCTATGTTCTGGAAGTTTACAAGCCTTCTGGGTTATTTAGGAGGAGAGGCTATGAGTGAATTCTAGGAAATCTGAGACTCACCATGGTTTATGAATTTGAAAAGACTGTATTATAAACTAGGTATTAAGCACATGATTGGTGGGAGTGGAGTGACCTGCTGTGAGTTTCTTCTAAGCTCATGATCATCTTGTTTCAGCTCTCAGAAGTAAGTCAAAGCAGAACATTTTAGTGGGATGACATAAATGTGCACAGCTGATTTAGGTAGCAGAACCTAGAAGAAAAAGTAGAGAATATTTCAGCCAATTGTCAAGATCTAGCTTCTTGTATGGGCCAGACTCTCCAGGGCACTCATCCAGGTGTTTAAAACATGGTTCTAGTAGCCCGCAGTATATCTGTCTAGCTTCATATTGCTCTAGTCAGGTCTATTTCCAGCTAGCACTTTGGGATGTCTGTTCACTATCCTGAAAATCCATTCACCTCTCTCCCATTTGTAACTCCTGTTCCCTATATTATGCCTGTCTCCATTTTGTTAGAGTGCATTTTCCTGTAGTTTTTTGTAAAGGGAACGATGGGTTATTTTTCTGAGAGTGCGCGTCTGAAAATGTCATTCTGGTCTCATAAGGTTTGAGAGTTTGTCTATAATTCTAGGTTACAGGTAATTTTCTGTATGTTATTGCATTTTCGTTTTGCTTGCAGGTCATGCTGTTGTGAAGTCTAAAACCAATTATAATTCTTGATCCTTTCTGATCTGCCTTTTTCTTCCTGAAAGTTGGTAGAATCTTTTCCCCTTGTGTTCTGAAATTTCAAAATTGAGTATGTTTGAGTATTTTCATCCACTGCTTCTACTCAGTATGTTTTATATTTTTTCCCTCAGTAACAGCAATTTGCCTCCTCTTCTGGAAATTTTTCTGTAATAATTGTCTTGTTTTCTGCTGTTTCCTCTTTTCTGTCCCTACTCTCTCTGCCTTTCTGGAGCTGCCACCAGCATTTCTTACTACTATTTCTTCCATTCTGCTGCTGGGTCTTTTTACTCTGTCTAGGAGACTCCCTCTGCTTTACCTTCCAACCATTCTTTTCTTTTTTAAAATATTTTTTAGTTGTAGGTGGACACAATAGCTTTATTTTTTTAAATGTGCTGAGGATCGAACCCAGCGCCTCCCGCGTGCTAGGCGAGTACGCTACCGCTGCGCCATAACCCCAGCCCACCTTCCAACCATTCTAATGGCTTCACTTCTGTTATTTATATTTTCTTATATTTTCAGTTCCAAGAGGTCTCTTCTGTTTCTTTTTATGGTATCTTGTTCCTCTTTATAGATGCAGCATTTTCTTATCTGAGAATGTTAGTAAGTTTTATTTCATTTGATTTTATTTGTTGATTCCCTGTCCCTACCTCATTGTTTTCTTTAAGATGTCCTGTTGTGGAGGAGGTTATTTTGCTTTGATTTTTGTCTCCTAGGATAGGAGCTTTATGTGGGGTCTTGGAGTGGCTATACCCTGTTAAGAATGGGGGAATCTAAAAGGCCCATGGAGGCTGAGAGCTTGGACTATGGACCTGTAGGTAGTTCAAGTTCCCTGTAGGGTGATGTAGCAGGACAGTGGCATGGCCTCTGTAGTCAACATTAGACTATTGGACTGACTGACTTAATCCTCCGCCACCCCAACTCTAACCTATGCCTGAATCATCTACGAAGATGTTCTTGGTTTTACTTTATCTGAGAAACGAGCTTCCAGATTCCTCCCAGAGTGAGAGAGCACAATTGCTCAGCCGAGTGGAGGGGAGGATGGAATCTACCATTTGACCCAGTTATCCCACTTCTTTATACTCAAAGGACTTAAAATCAGCTTATTACAGTGATGCAGCCACATCAGTGTTTATAGCAGGTCAAATCACAATAGCTAAACTATGGGACCAACCTAGATCCCCTTTAATAGATAAATGGATAAGAAAGATATGGCATATATACACAATAGAATATTACTCAGCCTTAAAGAAAAATGAAATTAAGGCATTTGCTGGTAAATGGGTGATGGATGGAGCTGAAAAACATTGTGCTAAACAAAATAAGCCAATCCCAAAAAACCAAAAGCTGAATATCTTCTCTGATATGTGGATGCTAATTCACAATGGGGGGGGGGCCAGAGAAGAATAGTTACTTTAGACTATATAGAGGGGAGTGAAGGGAGGAGAGAGGCTATGGGGATAGAAAGGATAGTAGAATGAATCAGATGTTATTACCCTATTACGTACATAACTTTATGACTGGTGGGATTCTACGTCACGTATAACCAAAAGAATGAGAAATTATACTCCATTATATATGATGTATCAAAATATATTCTACTGTCATATATAACCAAATAAAAAAATTATGAAAGAAAATCTTCGAAAGCTGTCAAGCTTCACCCCCTCCTTCCCCTTTACCCCATATTTAGGCAAGCTAATAGGAAAGCCAGTGAACTCCTTTCCTTGGCACTGAGGAAAATTCAAACCAGATGGGGCTGAATTCTTTAGTCCCAGCTTCTCATATATCAGGACCAGTCACTCCCATTCTCCATCAGGACATTCCTGCCAATTCCAGACCAGCATGGGTGCTATCCTGCCCTGCCCAGGAGTTTCCATGAAGTAATATTTTTTTCTTGCCCTTGATGAATACATGGCATTATCAGTCAGGACATCCTTCCCCTTAACTGGGAAGGGGTTCATCCCATCTGTATTGGATGGCTATAAGAAATAGCTTTCACACGAGGTTGTCTTGTCTTTGTTTCCCTATCACCCCAATTCTAAAGGGGGTTACTACACCTTGTGAGTACTCTGGTATAAATTAGTTGATTCTCATATTTCTCCAGTACTACCTAAAGATTTGTTTTCTTGAATCTATTAAGTCAATTACTGCTTTTTCTATATCATTTTTCTAACTTCCAAAATTTTACTGATTGTTTTTTGCCTGTTTTTCTGCTTTGCATCTTCTACTTCTTGAAAATTGCTTTCCTAAACTTTTATTGAATTAAGGAGATAAGAAAAAAAATTAGAGGCATGTGTTCAAGCTGTTTTCTTAACCCAGAAGTCTTCTGTGGACTCATTTCTTCTTACCTTGTCAAGAATGGGTGTTGGCATTTCCTTTTTGCTAAATATCTGAAATACCATATTTAGTTCTAATTGCTCTGACATCTCAGGTGAACCATATTATTGGATTCTGATCCAGTCCAGTGTTCATCTTACTAAAAGCCTAATGTACCATTTCCTGATCTGTGGCAGAATATTCAGCCATTTGGTTCACTCGAAATTTGCTTCCTATTTTTAGTAGCATTCCATTGTAATGCAGATGGGAAGCCTTCTATGAAAGTCCTATAAACAAGCTGAAATGAAAATGAATTCTTACCTATCTCTACTCCATTTGTGTGAGGGAAATTGAAAGATGATCAATTCATGGGTATCTGTTTAACATAAAAACCACTTTTCTTCCCTTCATGGTATAAAAATTTGATCTATCTTTTAAACAAATTTAGCAATTATTTACAATGCTTGGTTTAAAATGCCAGACTTAAGAATTCAAAAATGCAGTTGTGTGAAAACAATGATCTTTATCAATTGGTAATCCTACTTTGTTTTCATGGTTAATTTAAAGATTGACGAAAATTATGTTTATTTGGTATTGGGGATTGAACCCAGTGAATGATATCCCTAGTCCTTCTTTTTTATTTTTAGAGTTTCACTAAAGTTGCTGAGGCTTTCTCTAAGTGGCTGAGGTTGGCCTTGAACTTGTGATCCTCCCACCTCAGCCTCTAGAGTTGCTGATATTACAGGTGTTTGCTACCTGGGGCTATAGATAGGTGAAAATTATTTTTTAACAATATAATTAAAATTTTATTTTCATAATAAAAGCATTTGGATGAAAACAACTCTATAATAATCACCGGAGTTCTAGTTTCAGCTCTTAAGACACAGTGGACCAGATTAAATTATACGGCTCAAATTATCTGTGTAAATATAAGCATGTATATGAGTATGTGAGCTTTTAAAAATAGAAACAAGAGCATAATACTTCTGTGCTTTATGTAGTTCTGAAGATTATACCACAATGGCCCATTTAGGTCTACCTTACACTTTTATTGCTTTTTGTGGAAATAGAATAAATAGAGAAGTATGCTACATAAATCAGCATAGAACAAAAGTTCATCAGGTGACCGACCACCTGGTTTGCCAAGCAACAGCACATTCCCAGAATTTCACAAGGGCTCCTTCAGGTCCTCTTCAAGTCACTGCCATCTCTATCTCCCTCAAAGCAAATTGCTTCCTACTTGCTGGGTTAATCCTCCCCTTGCTTTTCTGCTGTTAAGTGTGCATCCTTAAATGTTACAGTTGAGTTTTGACTCTTTTTAGAATTTGGGCAATTCAAATCTTGCAGTATGATTGTTTTGTCTGACTTAGTGCTTTTTGTCCCATTTATTCCATTCTTCTCCCAAATTTCCTTCTTTCTGGACCTCATTGCAAATTTATCATTTTTCCTTCTCATCCTTTAGAACTTAACATATTCTTCCACAGTTCTTTGACTGTTGAACCACAGAATTATTAGATGCATTGTTGGTTCTAAAAGGCTTATATTGGTATTTTACCATCTTCATAGGTGATGAAAGGATCTGAGACTTTTTTTTTTTTTTAGACACCATCTTCAGAACCTTCTAAACTTTTAAGGCCACTATTATGTTGTTTATGCCTTTAATTCATGTTCAAAATGAATGTCAATATGTTTAGTTTGTATTTGAAATGTCTATATTTTAAACCTTATTATTGTTAGTCTACTAATTTAGATTTGTCCCATATTTGCCTTTTTTCCCCTCTTTATTCCTTTCTGAATTTGAAGGAGGAACGACATCTTTTCTTTTCTGCCTAAAAACATGCTGTTAGTATTGCTTTTAATACAGATCTACTAGTTACAAATCGTTTTGTGAAAATTGCTTTTCACTTTATTCTCAAAATGTATTTCGGCTGTAATAGTAGGTTGGGAATTATAATTTGGTAATTGTGATTTTGGTTTTGGAGTTATTTTCTTCTAGCACCATGAAGATACTATTCTTTTGACTCTTATTACCTCTGTTTAAAAGATACCTATTTGCCTAATATTTGCTCTTTGAAGGTGACCAGTCCTTTTTTCCCCCTTCTGATTGCTTTAAAAATGTTTCTTTTATTAATATTTTACTATGGAGTACCTGGTAATTTTGTCTTTATCCTATTTGAGATTTGCTGGGCTTCTTAAATCTGATTTAATGTCTTTCAGTTATGGAAAATTTTTACCTGTCATCTTTTCAAACAATTCTTACATTCTCATTTTCCTCTTCCTAGAATTTTGCTTGAAAAATTTGCTTTTTACTTTGTCCTGTTTCTTTCCTTCCTTTCTAATGTTTTAATTTTGTTTTTCTTTGCTTCATTCTCGATAGTTCTTACCAATATTTAGGCTGCTAGTTCTGGTTAACTGACTTGCCAGGTATTAAATCAATTTATTCAATTATTGCTAATTTTAGTTATTATTCCTTAGTTCTTACAGTTTATGGTACACAGCTTTAAGTGGAAGAACCTGGGCTTTGAATCCAATAGTCTATTTCTGATCTTGACTAATATGGTAAGGCAAGAACATGAAAAATGTGGGTTATTGTTTATGTCAAATCCTCTGGGCTTAGTTTGTTTCTAGCTTCCCTGGACATATGGATCCAAAAGTCAAAAATCTATTTAATAAAATTATTTAATTTGGTCCTTTGTTTTTTTGGGGGAAAATCTGTGAATAGTTACCAGACTAATTTAGAGAAATTAAGCTGGTAAAAGATGCTGCTGCTAATGTGCATTTAGATTTTGTCAACTATTTTGGGAAATGGTAAAATGTTGGAATTACATGGGGAGGCAATCAAGAGTGGCATTTTTTCCCCTTTGCCTAAAGATGTATACATTTAAAAATGTATTATTGTCTGTCACTTAAGTAATGGAATCGTGATATTTAGGAGAAAATGACAATAGTGTTATGTGGGGAAAGGGACTCACTGAGAAAGATCCCAATTTGTGTCAACCCATTGCACATCTCAGAATTGGGAGGAAGGAGAGTAGTGGGTTAAGAATGGGATCTCCAGAAGTCTCGTGCTGAGGTCAGCAAGTATGAGGAGATTACATCTTAGAATTGAGATTTTTGCTTGATTCATATGCAGAATTTGTTCATTGTTTCTTTTCACAATGACTGCTCAGCCTGCCTCATCATGAACAGTTGGCTCAGTAACCAGAGTGTTTGATTAGCAGAGTTAGGAAGCAAAACGCCATATACCGTAGAGGAAATTTACCCTGGAATAAATGTAGATCATTTAGTCAAATTGCTATATTCTCAGCATGTTAAGGCTTCCCCGGGAGAAAATGCCACGGGAGCTTTCACAGAAGCATAAGTCAACAGAACATCTAGGGAACTCAGTGTGGCCTAATGTGATTGAAGATCAGCCAACATGACCTTTGCAGGTGGTGGTGGGGGACTAGAGTGATACATAAAATTGATTCTATAAGAAAGCATTTGAGTCAGAACTCTTGGTTGAAAGTGACAGAAATCAGATTCAAACCAGCTTAATTACAGCCAGCAAGAACGGGAATGGAACCAATTACTATCTTTGGCTTGACTGTGACTGTGATACATATCAGTATAAATTCACACTTTGGGAGCTGGAGGGAGGGCCAAAATATTTTTAGCTATCTAAACATACTTTGAAGACTCTGAACTTTAAAGGGGGAGGGGAGAATGTAGTGGCTCATGATACTAGAAACAGTCATGGCACTAATTCCCACTTCACTGGATCCAGAGGCTAACAAAATGCCACAGCTGCCCTTGTACCATCAACCTACTTTTGATTTCTGCTTCCCTCTGGGCTTAGTAACTCCTCCCCTGCATGTGCCCTCCCATGTTGCTAGGGAAGAGGGACACGGGGCATCTTTCCTTCTTCCTGTATCAGTCATGCCTGGGTTAGATGTTTATTAGTTATCTATTGCTGCATAACAGATTAAAACTTGGCTTAAAACAACTAACATTTGTTGCCTCACACGATTCTTAAGGGATAGGAATCTGGAAAGAGCTTAGCTGGACGATTTGGGTTGTGTCTCATATAGGGTTTCAGTTAAGGTATTGACCAAGGCTATGGTTATTTGAAGGTTCTGGAGAATCTGCTTCCATATATACCCAATATTATATAACATTGGTAGGCTTTAGTTCCTTGCTAAGCAGGTCTCTCTACAGGGCTATTCAGAGCATAGCATCTGTTCTCCCCAAAAGTGAAGAATCAAAGAGTAAAAGAAACCAAAGTGAAAGCCATAGTATCTTTTATAACCAAATCTCAGAAGTGAGACGTTTCTTTCTGCTGTATTTTCTATTGGTAACACAGACCAACCCTGTTCCAATGTGGGAGGGAGGTGGGAGTGATCACTGAGGGCCGTACTAGAGATGGGCTACCAGAGGCACTGGCCATGTAGTTTGTATTCAATGAGCCAGCCTTTGCAGTCAGATTTGATTTCAGGTTTGACAGCCTGGTAAGTACAGACTATCAATAAACGCTGTCTTATACTAGGCAATGTTGAAAGCCTTCCCTTCTATTATGCTGGGGATTCTCTGCTTTAGACTGTAAGAACTAGAAATATTGGTTTTGTTATGTGTGTTCATGCTTGTGCATGTTTGACCCACTTATCTCTCAGTTTTGCTTCCTGGCCAAGAAGAATGTTCTTTCTTGCTGAGAAAGGCTGTGGAATCCTTTAAAAATACACATTCCTATTCTTTATAGACCGAGATGGCAATTGGGAAGGTACAGTGAAAGGGAAGCTGAACTGGCAGAGTTAGGAGGAGTCATACTGAAGGCAAGTGATCACAGGTTTCATGTGGGTCTAATCATAGATCCAAAGGCAGTGCAGTATTCAGGACTCAACATATGGTAAAATAAACAGAATTGAAGGCTCAGGTTAAACATTGAATCTTTGGGAATTAAATTGGTAAGCTAGCCTTTAAGATCTGTTTTATTTTTACTTTTTCTATTTAAACACTTATATATTTACCCATTTTTGTAGTACTGGGGATTGAACCCAGGGGTGCTCTACTAAGTTATATCCCCAGCCCATTTTATCTCACTAGATTTATGAGATGGCCTTGAACCTGCAATCCTCCTGCCTCAGCAACTCAAGTTGCTGGGATTACAGGTATGTACAACCATGCACAGATATTTTTACCTCTTATATAAAACTTTAATTCTCCATGTATCATCAGGGTTGTATGAAAGCCAAGCCAAAAAACTAGATAGGAATAAATTATGACTATCTCCAGGACTGTCTTTGAATCTTTTGAAAATAGACTAGAATGTGGTATTATTTTTGATTATCTATTTTGGAAGAATAGGGCAAACAAATAATTGCCCCTATTATAACAGTTTTTATTTAAAAAATACAAAGGAGTAACTTGTAGATTCTGAAAGTTGCCAAGGATAGATGTTCTTTTTATATATTTGGATAACAACATATTAACTATAGACTAACAGGGACTAGTGAGTTAATTAACTGACTAGGAAAATATCCACATCTAGTATTTGCAATAGGGAATTAATTTGGGGAATGGATGGTAGAAGAGCTGGGAGATCGAATTGAAGATGGTGCAGAACCCAGACAACATGCAAAAGTCACTTTCAATCTGAAAGAGATGCTATTGGATCTCAGGAGTGAGGTCACCTCATGGAAGCTGGAACCCTGGCCAGAAAAGCTGCCCAACATATCATTAATCAGGTGGTGATTCGCACTGCAATTGCTGTTCCATATGTTGTCTCCTCATTGGAGCAAATTAATACAGTGACTAAGGCAGATCCAAATACTGAAGTATGCCTGTGGCAAATTCTAATAGGAAAATTTCAATAAAAGTTCCTAGAGGAGTTACTTGGAGAACTTGCTCCCTTTAGCAAGTGACTGTTTTTAAAAATTGGTTCTTTTTAGTTATACATTACAGTAGAACCCATTTTGATATGATTATACAAGCATGGTGGTGACTGTTTTTTTTAGCAAATATATCTGAGTAAATTGGGTAGCACAAAGTTTATAAAGATGCTTGAGTTTCAAATTCTGTGATCAAAGATCCAGATCCACAACAAAGCTGAACGTGCCTGGCAGCATTTCATCAGGCCTCATAGGAGCAAATAAGCTTACGTGCCCACTGAGCCTACCACACTGCTGTTCCATCCTGTGTACTTATGGCCTCCTGGAGAGTCCCTTCAAGAAACTGTTGAGTACAAGGATGGCTTTTCAGAATAATAACTGCCACCGACTGTAAGCAGATGTTATGGTGTGGGTGTGAGGTATCCCTCAAAAGCTCACGTGTGAGACAATGCAAGAAGGTGCAGAGGAGAAATGATTGTGTTACAGCCTTAACCTAATCAGCGAATTAAGCTCTGATGGGATCAACTGAGTGGTAGCTGAAGGCAGGTAGGGTATGGCTGGAGGAAACGGTTCATTGGGGGCATGGCTTATGGTGTATACATTTTGTATCTGGAGAGTTGAGTCTCTTTCTCTGCTTTCTGATCATTATGTGAACTGGTTCCCTCTGCCACACTCTTCCACCATGATGTTTAACCTCACCTTGAGCCCCAAGGAATGGAGCTGGCTGTCTATGGATGGAGACCTCTGACACTATAAGCCCTTAAATAAACTTTTTCTCCTCTACAATTGTGCTGGTTGGGTCTTTTAGTCACAGCAGCAAAAAAAAAAAACTGATTAAAATAATGGATTTCAACTTTAGAGACCACCCCAGCAGGGCTAACTCTAAAGGACTGTGGAGAAGGGAAAACCTCCAGTTAGGGAAGATGTAGGGCAATATATCCCATTGTAACTGCTTGTATAAAATTAAGGCCTAAAGACAGGTTCTTTAATTATTAGACATGTCCCTAAAGGACATAGAGGAAGACTGGAGGATGGAGGAAAGGAATGAAAACAGAACATTCAAAATAGACCCCCAGAGCATAAGACTTCTGCAGCCTTTGAGCAAGGATAAAAGGAGGCTCAGCTGACCTAACTACATTAATGCCCACTCATATATTGGGAGACTCTTCCACAGTGGGGCTTTTCTGCTGAAAATTCAAGTGGGACATGAAAAATACAACCATACAACTATAAGAGTAGGAACAGAGGCTTTGTGTATACTCCTGTTATGGTTTGGATGTGAGGTGTCCCCTAAAAGCTCACGTGTGAGAAAATGCAAGAAGGTTCAGAGAAGAAATGATTGGGTTATGAAAGCCTTAACCCAATCAGTGAATTAATCACCTGATGGGATTGAGTGGTAACTGAAGGCAGGTGGGGTGTGGCTGGAGGAGGTAGGGCACTGGAGGATGCCTTTGGGGTATGTATTTATATCTTTTGAGTGGAGTTTCTCTCTGCTTCCCAATCATCAGGTGAGCTGCTTCCCTCTTCCACACACCTCCTCCATGATGTTCTGCCTCACCTTGAGTCCCAGAGGAATGGCTGGTGCTGGCCTTCTAGGGACTAAGACCTCTGAACCTGTGAACCCTCAGACTTTTTCTCTACAATTGTGCTGGTCAGATTCTATAGTCACAGCAGTGAAAACTGGCTCAAACACCTACATAGCCCTTTGCTCTTCAAAGCAGACAACACTGCAATCATATCTGAGTGCTCACTTCGTCAACCCCAAGACATGTCCACAACTCTGATGTAGCATCACAAGCTAGTTCTTTGTTGCATTATATTTAATTGCTCCAGTTACAGAAGGGAGCTGCATTCCCTTTTTCTGCTTCCTCCTGGCCATACCTCTACTGGAACTACCATCTGCAGATTTTCTGAATGCTGTGGCATACCATCCTGTTACCCAAATAGGCTGTGAAGGAAGTTCCTTGGTCAAAACAAAATGAATTTAATGGACTCATTCAGATGTAATTCACTATTTTATTTTCCCCATTAATGAAGCAGTTAGTCTCATGAATTAAACTCAGCCCTGTGATCTCACAGGGCTGCTTCACACATGTGATGACTTAGCTACTTTGTAAAATACTAGTTAGGTTCTGAACCCACTTTCAAAATAAGACAGTTTCTCCATGGCTAGAAGACACAGACCTAGAAACCAAAGAGTGAGAGGGACTGATGTGTCCAATAATTCCAACTAATTAAACTGCACTCAAAATCTTTATCTTTTAGTGTCACTCATCTCTCATTAGTCAAGGGAAAAATGCTTTAATCTTGGAATACAGTGTGGCTTTTTGAAATGGAAAATAAAACTGTTCATTTAGGCTCTTCAGGCCTGAGGACATATGGCATGAAGTGGAAGATTGTGCTGGCTGAGGTTACTGACCCTGCCTAGTGATAAAAGATGCAGTTACTGCTTTACAACTGGATCTAGGAGGAATATGATAGGTACATAGTGCCTCTTTATCTAATGTACTTAGTGGGATGTTTAATGAAAGACTCATTGTTCTTTGGGCAAGGCCACAAAGAACTGAAGCAGCTCAAGAATCAAAGCTCAGGACATCCTATTGGGGAAATGGCTGAGGAGCTGGCAAAAGGTAAGGTGATTGCAGAATGGGTAATAAAGGGAAGATACACACACACCAGCTCTGGCTTGGGCATAAATGGTAGGAAAAAAAAGTTTTTCCTTGCTTAATGTACCACAACTTAGAACAAAATGTCATCTTTTCTTTCCACATTATATATAGAGTCTGCTGGATGGGTGCAGTTTGCCTCTGGCAGATTAAGGCTGAATTGGAGCAGGAATGGATATCCTCTAGAGCAGGACTACTCTTTGGGGAGGGGTGTCTGCAGGCTGGTGCCAATGCATGAGCCATTTATGACTGCTTCCTGATGAGAGAAGTATAGAAAGAGTATTTAAAATTACTGTCAAATTGGTATTAAAATTTCTATTATATATAATAAACAATTGAGGCTTTCATTTTATGTTCTTCTCTATTTTCTTTTTCTAGCAATTCATTTTTATTGCATTTTCACAATGAATTTGTCCATGACATATTAGAAACAAAATTTTACCACTCCTTTACTACAGGCAGTTGGAAAAACACTGATCTTGATGAGCAGTGGCTTTGTGAAATGTTTTCCCTCTGGATCCAACAGATATATGTAATTTCTTCACCTTCCCTTGGGAAGGAAGTATGCCAGCCATTTTCAGGGTATTTGGGTGATGATGGTGGAGGAGTCTGGCTGTATAGGGTATGCATATGTATTGGGCAGTCAAAGGTGAATATATGAAAATAGACTAAAAAGCTGACTATGTACCTTATATCCTTGCTGCCTTCTCCCTCCTCCAGTCACTGGATGCCATAGCCATGGATTTTCCCCAGGATAAAAGCACATAAAAACAAATCTTAGTCTTTCCAGGAAATTTGGAAAGTAGAACAAAGACCCACTCAAGCAGAAGCTGATTGGAGCTGAGCATGAGAGAACCCAGGAAGTCTCCAGTGTTCTCTTATGGTCTCTCCTAAAACTGTGCCTCTGCTCTTTTTGATACTTGGCTGTTTTTCCTTTTAGTTCTTGAGTTTCCTAGTGTCCTTTTAATAAATTTCCTTCTTAAGTCCTAAACCTGTTTGTTGCTTGTCACTGAATTCACCTTGAATGATAGAAAGTATCTTGCAATTTTGAAAGCCTTGATAAATATCACCAAATTACTTTTCAGAAGTTAAATCAGTGTATGCCATTACCATATCTCCAAGTATCTTTTCTACAACTGAATATGAAATGTATGTGTATGTAAGTGTATGTGTAGACAGGTTGAGCATACATAATCTGAAAATCTGAATGCTCTAAAGTCTGAGTATTTCAGCACAACATGCTGCAAATAGAAAATTCCAAGTGATGAAACTTTGTTTTGTGCACAAAATTATTAGAAACATTGTATAAAGTTACTTCAGAATTATGTGTAGAAGGTATATGAAACAAATTTCATGTTTAGACTTGGATCCCATCAACAAGATATGCTTTTTTTGTTTTTGGTACTGGGGATTGAACTCAAGGTTGCTTTACCACTAAGCTATAGCCCCAGTTCTTTCAATTTTTTGATACAGGCTTTCCCAAAGTTGCTGAGGCTGGCCTCAAACTTGGAATCCACCTGCCTCAGCCTCCTGAGTCATTGTGATTACAGATGGGGGCAGTATATCTTATATTTCACTTATATCCACAGATAGTTGGATCTAATATATCTTATATTTGACTGCATAATTGTTGCAGATTTTATGCAATTTTTTTCTCAGAAAAAAGTGGGTGCCACCATTATGTGGAGCTTTTTAAAAAAATTGTGCTAGTATTACTTATTACTAAACTGTCTTTGGTGCAAAATTAGGATCCATGGAACACTTGTAAACATCCATGAAATTGAATAGTCCAAGTTGATGGGCATTTCCTTGTGACAGTTTAGACAACATTTTTTCTGGTCTTAAAAAATAAAAGCACATTAGTTGCTATTTGTGCATTGTAGTTTAATATTATCCTTAAGAAAATTTACTACAGTGTTGTGAAATATGGGCTTACAGATTACATTTTGTGTCTGAAGATCCTGCCCTACTCTCATTGGTTTCCCTATCTGAGGCCATCCTCAATACCACTCATGTGTGCTTACCATTAGTACTGCATCCTCTAAACCAACCAGGCAAGTAGGCTTTCAGAAACATACTGACAATGCACCAGTGTGAGAACTCTGGGCTGCTGGTGTAGAAGACAGATGCCCATCCTTATGCTATGGTAAATACCTTGCTGCTCTGTTTACTATTCAAGTGGTGTGACAGTCAATTGTATGCAACAATTACACAATGGAAGATTATTAACCAATTTTTGGATGGAAAAACTAGTGATGATTATGTGGTGGTCATGATTATATGGTGAAATATGGGATTATGAATATAAAAATATTCCAAAATCTGAAAAAAGTCTGAAATCATAAACACTGTGGGTACCAACCAGTTTGGTAAAGGGATACTCAACCTGTAGATATTTCTATATACTTTTGACATTCTTCCATGTTGAAAATGGGGCCTTATGTAAATTTTTTTTCTTTGCATGTCATTGAAGGTAAGATTTTGCAGGGGGATAAGATGTCAATGTTTTTAATGTGCAAGTTATTGAAACCAAATTTAAATTGGGTTAGGCAAAAGGATTTTTGTTGGTATATGTCAAATGAAGAGATACCAGGGTATTTTACACAACTGAATTTTGAAATGTGGGTGCAAAGTCATGAAGACTGGTATGCTCTAGAGCACTCACCTGCTTTTTGTCAGTGCTCACTGAGTTTTATGCCCACTCCTCAATTGAGTTTTTTAAAAAAATTTATTCTTTTTAGACATACATGATGGTAGAGTTTGACACATTATACATACATGTAGCATAACTTATTAGGATCCCATTTGTGTGTTTGTACATGATGTGGAGTTTCACTGGTCACATTCATATATGAACATGGGAATGTTGTGTCTGACTCATTCCACTGTCTGTCTTATTCCTATCCTCCATCCCTTGTCTTCATTTCCCTTTGTCTAATCCACTGAACTTCTGTTCTTCTCCACCCACCTGTTGTGTATTATCAGAGAACATCTGACCATTTTGTATTTGGGGATTAGCTTATTTCACTTAACATGATATTCTCTAGATCCAACCATTTACTGGCAAATGTCATAAAGCCATTCTTTATGGCTGAGTAATATTGCATTGTGTATATACGCTACATTTTCCTTATTCACTCATCTGTTGAAAGGCACCTAGGTTGGTTCCATAGCTTAGCTTTTGTGAATCATGCTGCTATGGACATTGGCATGTATGTATGACTGTAGCATGCTGATTTTAATTCCTTTTGGTATATACTGAAGAGTAGGATAACTCCATCAAATGGTAGTTCCATTCCAGGTGTTCTGAGGAATCTCTATACTACTTTCCAGAGTGGTTGTACCAATTTTCAGTCCCACCAGCAATATGAGTGTAACTGTTCCCACATCCTTGCCATCATTTATTGTTTTTTGTATTCTTGATGCTGCCAGTCTGACTGAAGTGAGATGAAATTTCAGTGGTTTTTTTATTTGTTCTACATGACGCTAGAATGTATTTGATACATCATACATATGTGAAGTATAACTTCTCATTCTTGTTGTACATGATGTAGAATTATACCAGTTGTGTAATCATATATCCACATAGAGAAATAATGTCCAATTCATCCTATCCTTCCTACCCCCATATCCCCTCCCCTCCCTTCACTTCCCTCTGTCTAATCTAAAGTACCTCTATTCTTCCCTAGACCCCTCCTTATTGTGAATTAGCATATCAGAGAAAACATTCAGCCTTTGGTTTTTTGGGATTGGCTTCTTTTATATATATGTGTTGATCAATTATATTTCTAATGTGAAATGTCTGTTCAGATCCTTAGCCTATTTATTGATTGGGTTATTTGTTTTTTTGGTATTTTTTGAGTTCTTTATATATCCTGGAGATTATCTGAGGTGTAGGTGCAGGTACAGATTTTCTCCCATTCTGTAGGGTCTCTCTGCGTTCTTGATGGTTTCCTTTTCCTTTATTCTATCCCATTTATTGATTCTTGATTTTACTTGTGCTTTAGGAGTCTTGTTAAGGAAGTCGGGTCCTAAGCCAACATGGTAAAGATCTGGCCTACTTTTTCTTCTGTTAGGTGCAGAGTCTCTGTTCTAGTGCCTAAGTCCTTGGTTCACTTTGAGTTGAGTTTTGTTGCAGTGCCAGTGTCGTTTCAATTTGCATTTCTCTAATTGCTAGAGATGTTGAACACTTTTTCATATGTTGGTTGACCATTTGTATTTCTTCTGTGAAATGTCTGTTCAGTTCTTTTGCCCATTTATTGATTGGGTTATTTTTTTTTTGGTATTAAGTTTTATGAGTTCTTTATATATCCTGGAGATTAGTGCTCTATCTGACATGCAGGTGGTGATGATTTTCTCCCATTCCTTAGGCTGTCTTCACACTGTTTCCTTTGCTGTGAAGAAGCTTTTTAGCTTTATACCATCCCATTTATTGTTTCTTGATTTTACTTGAGCTTCAGGAGTATAGAAGACAGAGACAAATAGAATAGAAGACAGAGACAAATCCACATAAATACAGTTATCTTATACTAGACAGTCACCATAAACATACACTGGAGAAAAGACAGCCCCTTCAGCAAATGGTGCTGGGAAACGTGGAAATCCATATATAGCAGAAGGAAATTAAACCCCTATCTCTCACCCTGAACAAAACTCAATTCAAAATGGATCAAGTACCTAGACATTAGACCAGAGACTCTGTGCCTACTAGAAGAAAACGTAGGCTCTGTACTCCCATCATTTTTTGATTTTTATTTCAAGTTTTCTTCATGTTGTAGGAATTCTTATGCAGAAAGATATTGTGTTTAACGCTCAGTAGCGATTTGGCCTTTCTTGGGCCACTTGCATCCCCTACCCCTGCGTTGGATCAGTTGCCATGATTATCCATGCCTGGATTATTAGCCTATCCTTGGTTGGAATGATAGGACCGGACATTGTAATGAATGGTAATTACTGTCCATGTTCCACCCCACCCCCCTGAAAATGAAATGGAGGGGAGTTGACCTGAAGGCATGGTTGCTGAGCAGGCAGAAATGCCTCCCATATACTTAGTAGGAGCTCTAGATGTCTGAGCAGATGGAGCACATATGGAAATCAACATGTAAAAAAGACTGAGATGGCAATAGCATGTTCATAGAGTGATCATGTAATTTATCATGAATTGGACACTTTTGAAAATGAAAGAGGCTGTTATTAATCACTAATGGATGCGTATTTCCCCTAGGAGAGCTAACCAAGTGGAAGAGAGTATTTGGAATTGTTGCACTAATCTCTTTCCTGATGTGATAGAAGTCTAATTGTAGTTATGACTGCAAAACCATATGTGGTTTTACAATCACTCTCATCCAATTCCCAGGAGAAAATAACTTAGAACCAAGGCCAAGACTAACAAAAGGGTCAGGATTTATAAAAAAATTAAATATCCAGTGGAAGGAACCATCTGCTCCTTGATAGTTGGTTCTCAGGAAATAGCTTGGGGTGATGAATCGCCATTTCATCTGTGTGTTTTCATAGTAGAGTGGTTAATAGAAGGTCTCAAAGTTATGAGCCTGACATAATTTAGTCTTTCCCATTGTGACCTTAAACAAGTTACTTAACCTTTTTAAACCTGTCTTTGCCTATAAAATAGAAATTATACTTCACAGGATTATTTAGAGTTATGGTGTATTTATATATAGCATATTTATAGTGCATAGATTTACTATTTGTGTAGAGCTCTGAAAGGTTAGCTGCTAATGCTATCAAAAGGGGTAATACAGGAGGAAAAAGTGTAAAGTAGGTAGACTCTCCTAGCAAACATTGTTTACACTGGTTTTTCCTTCTTGATTCACTTAATCTGTTCTTTTGGTCAAATTCCTTCCCCTAGGCTCATCCTATTTCCAGGCTAGGGAGGAGTGCCTGAATATCTCCCAGGTGGTTTAAAAATGTCTTTGGCCTTGTCAATTGTTACTAGAGACTTCCAAAACTTTTCAGGAAGAAAAGTCTGGCCGCAGGAGTCTAATTTTTTTTTCTACAAGTGAATATATCTCTAAAAACTAGACAGCCTGGTGAATAGATGAACAAAGAAAAAATGATAAACATTTAAGGAGATGGAAACTGCAGAACATCCAAACTATAGAACCTCTTTCTCAATAAAAAGGAATGGGCTATTGATACACAAGCGACAATGGATGAACCTCAAATGTAGTAGGCTAATGGATAGAAACCAGACTCAGAAGCTATATGATTTGATTCCTTTCATAGAAAAGCAAAATTGGGGGGGTGGGTGGCAAACTGGAGCAGAGGAAGGGATTAAATACATGGGGCATTGTGGGGAAACATTCAGTATCATTTTAAGAATTAAAAATGCATAGTGTACATATTTACGGAGTATACAATATACATATACAATGGGTAATGATCAAATACAAGTATTTGACATTTCCATCTCCTTAAATGTTCATCATTTTTTTTTCTGTTGGGAACTTTTGAAATCCTTTCTTCTGGTACTTTATAAAATATTGTTATTATAAACTATAGTAACTCTCTTGTACTATGGTATGCTAGAACTTATTCTTTTTATCTAAATACATTTTAATGCCTGTTATCCAACCTTATTCTATTCTGCCTATTCTTCTATCCTTCCCACCTCTAATGACCATGAGTCTACTTTTAATTCAATGGAATCAATTTTTTTATTTTCACCTGAGTGAGAACATATGGTATTTGTCTTTCTGTGCTTGGCTTATTTCACTTACCATTATGTTCTCCATTCCATCAATGTTGCCACAAATAATAATTTTATTTTTTATGGCTAAATAATAATCCAGTGTGTGTGTGTTTTCACACATACATACATAAATATGACGTATTTTCTTTATTCATCCGACAGCATTCTTGGCAAAATATTCCATGAGGAGGAAATGATAACCAACAATGGAAAGTTACAAAGAGAGGAACTACACTAGAGGAAAGACCATTCAAAAGAGAAAACAACTCAAGGTAAAAACCCAAAACAAACCAAAATGACCAGAATTACAAATCATATTTCAATAATAACCCTGAATGTAAATGGCCTAAATGCACCAATTAAAAGACATAGACTGACAGACTGGATTAAAAAACAAGACCCAACAATATGCTGTCTTCAAGAGACTCATCTCACAGGAAAAGACATCCACAGACTGAAAGTGAAAGGGTGGGAAAAAACATTTCACTCACATGGACCCCGCAAACAAGCAGGAGTTTCCATCTTCATATCTAATAAAGTGAACATTTTGGTAATTATGAATAGTGCTGCAATAAACATAGGAGTAAGGTTTACCTTTGATACAGTGGTTTAATTTCCTTTGGGTATATACCCAGCAGTGGGATATTTGGGTCATATGGTAGTTTTTATTTTATTTTTTTGAGAAACCCACATACTATTTTCCATAATGGCTAGGCTAATTTATATTTAAACAAATAATGTATATGAATTACCCTTCCTCACCAGTTTTTCTTTTGTCATTTTAATAATAGCTATTCTAACTGGGGTCAGATAGAATCTCATTGTGGTTTTGATTTACATTTCCCTGATGATTAGTGGTGATGTGCATTTTTTTCATAGACTATTGTTGGGAAGTTGTGTATCTTTTCTTGAGAAATGTCTGGTCAGATCATTGCTCATTTTAAAATTGGAATTTTTTTTGTTCTTGAATCCTTGTTGAAAGAATCGTTTGAAATATTCTTTCCATTCTGCAGATTTTCTCATCCCTCTGTTGATTGTGTTTTTCACTCTGCAGAAGCATCTTGGTTTGCTATAATTCCATTTGTCTATTTTGATTTTGTTGGCAGTGTTTTTAGAGTCTTATCCAAAAATTCATTGCCTATACTGATGAAGTGTTGCCCCTGGGTTTTCTTCTAGTAATCTCATAATTTCAGTTCTTACATGTAGGTCTTTAATCCATTATGAGATGACTTTATTATATGTGCTAAGAGGTGGGGGTCTAGTTTCATTCTTCTGCATGTGGATAGCCAGGTTTTCACAGCATCATTTATTGAAGAAACTATTCTTTCTCCAATATGTTTCTGCCACCTTCGTCCAAATCAGTTGGCTATAGATGCATGGATTTATTTCTGGGTTCTCTATACCATTCTATTCTGGGTCAGTGTTTGGCAATATGGTGCTGTTTTGGTTATATAGCTTTCTAATGTGTTTTGAGTTCAGATGTTATGATGCTTCCAGCTTTGTCTTTTTGCTCAAGATGGCTATTTGGGGTCTCATGGAGTCCCATAAGAACCTGAGAATTGTTTAAGTTCTGTGGAGATTATCATTGGTATTTTGATGAAGATTGCATCAAATCTGTACTTTGGATATTACTTTGGGTAATATGGGCATTTAACATTATTCTTTCAATCTATGAAGGTATAGTTTTTCCATTGTTTTTCTTTGGTATCCTCTTCAATTTCTTCCATCAGCACTTTGTAGTTTTCATTTAGAGATCATTTACTTCCTTGGTTAAATTTATTCAGTGCTTTTTAAATGCAGCTATTGTGAATGAATGCGCTTTCTTGATTAATCAGTAAGTTCATTATCAGTGTATGAAAATGGTACTGATTTTTTGCTATATAGTTTGGATCCAAAATGTCCCCAAAAGTCTGTCAAAGGTTTAGTCCAACCAGTAGTGCTACTGGGAGGTAGAAGAACCTTTAAAAGGTAGTGATGAGTGTGGGAGGCCTTTAGGTCATTGAGGACATGCTCAGGGGCTTATGGGGCCTGGTCTCTCTTTTGCCTCTTGGCTGTGAGGTAAGAAGTTTTGCTCCACCATGTATTCCCACCCTGATATGCTGCCCCAGGCCCCAAGCAACAGGGCTAGTGGATCATGGACTGAATTCTCTGAAACTGTGAGCCAAAATAACATGTGTCTTTATATGTTGACTTCAGATGTTGACTGTCTTGAGTATTTTTTGTAGTGACAGAAAGCTGACACATTTTTTTATGCTGATTGTGTCCTGAAAATGTACTGAATTCATTTTCAGTTTTTGATAGTTTTCTAGTGGATTTGTTAGGCTTTTCTTTAATATAAAATCATGTTGTCTGCAAGCAGGGATCATTTGAGTTCCTCCTTTCTTATTTGGATGCTCTTCATGTCTTTCTTTCCTAATTGCTATAAAGACTTCCAGTATCCTGTTAAATAAAAAGGGTGAGGGCTAGGATTGTGGCTCAGTGGTAGAGCGTTTGCCTCCCATGTGGAAGTAACTGGGTTCGATCCTCAGCACCACATATAAGTAAATGAATAAATAAAGGTCAATCAACAACTAAAAAAATTTTAAAAAAAAAGTGATAGTGAATGTCTGCTCTTGTCCCAGATCATGGAGATTTTTCCCATTCGGCATGCTGACTGCGTTTGTCATATACAACCTGTATTGTATTGAATTTATTTCTCCTACATTTATTGAGGGTTATTTTCATGACAGGATGTCAAATTTTATTGAGCACTTCTTAAGTACATGTTGAGATGATCATATAGTTTTGAGCACAAATTGAGCACATGTTGAGATGATCATATAGTTTTTGTCCCTTGTTCTGTTGCTATGATATGACATTTATTGATTCATATATGTTGAACCATCTTTAAATATATCCCTTGGATAAATTCCACTTGATAATGATATATTTTTGTGTGTTGTTGGATTACGTTTGTTAGTAGTCTTGAGAATTTCGTATCTGTGTTTGTCTGAGATACTGAACTATAGTTTTGTGTCCTTGTCTGTGTTTTTGGTTTTTTTTTTGGTACCAGGGATTGAACTCAGGGGCACTCAACCACTGAGCCACATCCCCAGCCCTATTTTGTGTTTTATGTAGAGACAGGTTCTCACCGAGTTGCTTATTGCCTCACCATTGCTGAGCCTTGTCTGGTTTTGATATCGGGGTAATGCTGGCCCTGATGAATGAGTTTGGAAGAATTCCCTCAACTCTTTTGAGACAGTTTGAGAAGAATTAGTGTTACTCTTTAAAAGTTTAGTAAAATTCATCAGTAAAGCCATCTGGTCATGGCTTTTTCTTTTGGGGAATTTTTAAATTACTGATTCAGTGTTGAATATTATTGGTTTTTGGTTTTATTGGTTTTTTGTCATCTTGGCTCAATTTGGTAGGTTATGTATTCAGAGAGTCATTCACCTCATCTAGGGTTTCCGGTTTGTTGGTGCATATTTGTTCAGAGCTGTCTCTACTGATTCTTGCTATTTCTAGGGTATTGTTTGCAATGACTCCTTCACAGGTGACTCAGGTGGGTCACCTTGCTGCTTTGTAAGGCCTGGATGAGTCAAACTGCTCAAAGAGGGTTCCTTTACTGCTGCTTGGGGCTATAACTGGGCAGAGTCATCCTCTTGCTTTGAGGGGCTGTAGGAGAGTAGATGAGGTCATTCAGCTTCTTTGCAAGACCATGCATAGATGTGGTATTGAGGTATCATTATAGTAGGTGTTCCCCCCAACACTTATCTGAGAAACAATGTAATAAAGTTTAGAGATGATTGGGGTTTTCTTTTTTCTTTTTTTTTTGGTACTGGGGATTGAACTCAGGGGCACTCGACCACTGAGACACATCCCCAGCCCTATTTTGTGTTTTATGTAGAGACAGGGTCTCATTGAGTTGCTTAGCACCTCACCCTTGCTAGGGCTGGCTTTGAATTTGCAATTCTCCTGTCTCAGCCTCTCAAAGTGCAGGGATTACAGGCGTGTGCCACGGCACCCGGCTGAGATGATTAGGTTTTGAGAGTTAACTTGATCCCCTGATAGGATGGTTAACTAGCCAGGTAGAGAGTGGCTGGAGGAGGTAGGTCATTAGGGGTATGCCTTGGGTATATATTTTGTCCTTGTTGAGTGGTGTCTCTCTGCTTCCTGGTGCATGTCCCCAGCTGCTTTCCTCCACCACACTTTCCCATGATGTTCTGCCTCATCTCAGGTCCCGAGGAATGCAATTGGCAATCTCTGGACTGAGACCTATGAAACTGAGCCCCAGCATATACTTTTCCTCCTTTAATTGTTCTTGTCAGGTTTTTTGATCATGGCAGCTAAAAAGCTGACTAAAATATGGGGTCTCAGGAGGGCACTGTGCAGCAGCATCTTGAGTTTGGGAAGAAAGCATAGGATAGACTGGGCTATTTCTCTGGGGCAGCCAGCAATGTGGACTCCCTGACAACACCCTATACTCGGGGCCTGTGATGGTTGCAGGTTTCTCCAGCAAGTACTTCAAATGTCTGTGGCATTTGTGGGGATTTTGGGGAGCCCTCAGAGCACCCATTCTCCACTATGCAATAGTCCTTCTTGCTTGAAGGTTGATCTTGGCTGGGGAGAGGGAATGATGGATGTTGTGCATCTCATCCTCCTCTTTATAAGGCTATCCTGAGTTCTGTTCTCTGTGGCATCTCTGCCACATTCCTTCAGCACTAGGGTGCTTTTCCCACAAAATCTTAAATAGTATGTAGTGAGAGGAGTGGCAGTAGATACGTTCCCAGATAAGACTCAGAAAGTAAAGGTAGTTGGGAACGGGGATCTAACTAGAAGGAACAACAGGGTCAAGGGATGTTACTCAGTCTCTGAATGGATGCAAGTACTGAGAGAAGGGCTTAGGTCCAGGGAAAGATAGGTGACCAAATTGAGATAAGGAGGAATCACCAGTAAATGGGCTTGATTAGAGAAGGACAAGAAGCATATTTCTCAAGGTGGTAGCTGATATTTTGATGGTGACTGAAAGTCAGTAAAAGGAGAAGCAGGATCATCCTTCCACAGTGAATCATGCTGGGCCTGCATCTCACTG
Source organism: Xerus rutilus (assembly GCA_028644305.1). Lineage (NCBI taxonomy): Eukaryota > Metazoa > Chordata > Mammalia > Rodentia > Sciuridae > Xerus > Xerus rutilus. The sequence continues at coordinate 72,945,894 of CM053409.1, read as the reverse complement.
CCTGAACATATGGAGGGAAGGGAAAAGATGCCTCACTTATAAAATTCCTCTTTTCCTATAGTCACTCTGCCTGCCTCTCTCTTTTCCTTCCTCCTCCTCTTTCTGCCTGAATTTTCCAGTGACTTTACTCTATATGGAAAACTACATAGAATGTCTAAACTTAGAAATAAATAGAACTGAGAAGATTTTGACCTACCTGGTGCATATGAGTAGCTTGGCTTATATGAATGGATCAACATACCAGTTTGTCCCAATGAGTCAAAATGAAGTTCTCTGCATTTGATAGTCCACGTACCAACTCATAGCTTTTATACTGTTATTACCATTGTAAAAATTTTATAAATTCAATACTAAATCTATGGTATTGGAGCATATGCAATTGTGATGAGATGTCAAATTCATTCTATATTCAAGTTCGAGCTATATGTTATGAAGTTATTTTTCTACTTTATAGCCTTCTTAAAAATCTCCTGAAAATGCAAATGCACACTTCTTACTTTTAAAAGATAACATGACTTCATCCAGTATTTTGTGGTAGGAGAAAAATTTTCAGTAATTTGTTTATATGGATAAAAACAGCCTACTGTGTTCTAGTAACACATTCTCCATTATTTTTCTTCATGAATTCTTTTCATTTTGTTTCTTTGGAATTTTTGGAGACATCTGAAGATCCAATTCAAAGTAACTTAAGTATACTACATAATTAACAATTGAGGATAGAGGATCTAGAACAGGTAGGGGTAGGGACTTAATTATGTCATTACAAACCCAGATTCTTTCGTTTTTCTGCTCTTATGTTGTCTTTTTTCCTTCATAACTCATTTCCTCACATCTTTAAGATGGCTGTTGCAGCTCCAGGCATCAAATCAAGGCTCAAAAAGTAGAAGGGGTTTGCAATCAAGTCCTGTTCTTGCATCTATCTCACTTATAAAGCAAACAAGTTTCCACAGAAATCCTAACAGACCTCATTCATATGTGATTGTCCAAAACAATGTCTAAATATTAGCCCTCCCCAGGTTTTATTTCAGTAGTTTATTTGAAAAAAACCATTTAAGAGGCTGGCAATACTTTCTTTCCTTGGGCTCAGAGATAGAAGAAAAGGTGAACATATAGACAATTGGAGTCTAGCACCCAAGAGTCATGTAAACATAGCCAATCAGTAGACTTTTAATGCTCAGTGAAAGTTGGGAAGTTCAGAATGGCTTCTGCTTTTCATCCCAGATCCATGTCACTTGGTAATGGTCACTTGCCAGATCCTTCTTTCCCAAATTTAGAGGACTTCCTCTCCAGTCTGTCATTTACCTTTTGTGGACTCTCAATTCTCCTTTTAGTTAGGCTGGTCACATTCTGCATGGGAAGAAAAGGAGTTCCATTAGCAAGAAATCAGGGAAATGGCACAAGTGCTTTCCATCTTCCTTTCACATTGTATCCATTTCACACTATTAAGCTTGCTTTTTAATGGTTTCCTTTTAAAATCATTGTTAATGCTTACTGCCTGCCTTTCTCTATTCAATCACTATAATCTCACTGGTGAGAGCTTTCTAAACATAAACTTGCCTTAATCTTAGCCTCCTATTTGTTTAGTGTGGCTTATGACAAGGACCATAATCTACCTCTTGTGCATCTTTCTAGCAATTTCCTTTCTGCGTGGCCTGCCTGGATTTACCCTGTCTTGCTGCTGCATCTTTGCTCTATAGTCTGCCTAGAATATCTCTTCCAGTTGTCTCCATTCTCCCTATGGAACAGTTTCTCCTTGTCCTTCAAAACTTATGTTTTAAGAAGCTTTACTAACACCCCCCACCCCACCTCATGCACCAGTGTTTCCTCTGCTCTTAAACAGACCCTGATGGGAGCACTGATTGCTGCCTGTGTCTCTGTATTATGATTTATTTGTTTACATAATCCACCTGTCTTTTGGCACCAGACTGAGCCCTTTGAGATTAAGGGCTGTCTGACTCATCGGGGTACAGTTTATGACCCATAGGTGATGTTCAGATTGTATATTTTTAATGGCAGAAAATATGTTCAACTTGGTGGATGACAGTGTTAGGTACCACACAAAGAAAAGCTCAGTCTTGTTTCCCAGAAGGTCAGGATAAATTTGAGGTATTACATTTTCTTTTGTTTCTTAGAGTCAGAAGATGTGAAAGTTCCAACTTGGGAATGGATTATAAGGAGAGCACAGGGCTAAAGCAATGGAGCTTTATAAACCAGTTATTTGGCAGAATTGACCCTAAACTGTATAGAAATGTCACTGATAAAAAACAAAGACGATAACCAATGCACTTTGGAAATGACTCACTAAGCTAGGTCAGCAGTTTGTCTTTTGTACCATCCACTTGCGTTAGAAAGAGCTTTAAAGTATAAAGATAGAAAACTAATTCAGGTGGACATAGGCACAAATAATTTCCAAATAATTGTGCATTATAAATCAAACTTAATAAAACCGTAAGTGGTATATGTAATTAAGTGATGCTTGTAAAGATTTTTTTTTTTCCCTATTCTTCACACCAAATCTTTAATTCTGATATTGTTACTGGTCACCCACCCCAATACTTTGATATGCAGATACAAGGCGTTTTTTCTACTTCCGGATTTTAAAAGACACTGGGATTGAATGGTAATGATCTCATACTGGGAAATGAGGAATACTGGATATATGATTTACCATTCAAGATGTATTTAAATGTAACAACCCTGACCCAGCATGAGATGAAATCCTGATGTCAGAATTAGGTGATAAACCTAAACCAACAAGGAAGGGAACTCCCTACTCCAGCCTCACCCAGATTCTTTGACTTCCAAATGCTGCTAATCCTTCTGTGTTACAAAGACTTCTTCCCACATTTTCTGTGGTGAGAATTCACTATCATTTCAGATCTTTCATGACTCATTACTTCAGTTGAAATCCTTATATCTGACACAGTGAGATCTGGTCGTTTAGAAATAGAAAGTACTTATATTTTGAATTTTATTAACTTAAAACACATGTCCATCCATTTTCTAGGTTTTGGGGAAGGAGGAAATTTAGGTCTGGTTCTGAGTATAGCATCACTGCTTTTTCTTTTCCCCATTTTCTTTCTCGTACTATTTATATTTATAATGTATTATCGGATATTTCCAGCTTTTGTTCTATGAAAATGTCCAGAGAACTTTGCATTTGAATTGTCATGAAGATATCCAACTCCTTCTAGATCTTTATAATTTTCTTTCAATATTCACCACTATCTCTTTCACACCAAATCCAATAGCAGATATTCCCCCCTCCTTTTTAGTTACTTGCTGTTATGTAGCCTTTCCAAAGCATCCGTCTTATTCAGCTTAGTTGTTGCAGAAACACCAAGTTTGATCTTGTCCTATTCAATTAACCTACATTTTGTTAATTTATTTAATAACACACTGAGCAGGTGGAAGTAGAAATGTCTAGAAACAGCCCACTGGCTTCCTGGAGGCACTTGGTGCCTTAGGCATTATCGTTCTTTTATAGAAGCAGAAGTGACTGTTTCCCAGAAGTCCTTGGCTTTCCATCTGCACACATTCTACACTTTTAGTGGAGTCTTGGTCAGTTGTTCACTACTCTTATGTGCTTGACAAAGTTTCTGCCGTCTGCCTTGTTAAAACTGATAATTTTTTTTTTTTTGGTCCGTTGTATTGTTTGTTTTTTGGGGTGTGTGTGTGTTGCTTTGTAGCATTCTTATTTGGGGAAAAAAAACAACCTTGTGTCTGGCTATATTTTCTTATATAGAGCACAAAATGGAGCATTTTGTGGTTGGAGTCTGAATGATAAAATAGTCCTGGGTGGTGTGAGTAGAGCTCTGGACCCTCCTGTGAAGTGTGGCTTTCTACACAAGTGCTTTTTCTTGGAAGAAGCTAAGCCAGGATGTGGCTTCAGGTCAAGTTTCAGCCTTAACCCAGGTAAACTCTGGTCCACAATGTTTTTTGCCTTCAAGCCACCACTGTGGCAGGCAGTTGTAAGGGACTGTAACTTAGATCTGCAGCTTCCATCATCAGAGCACAATCCTCTGGAGGAGGCTGCAGGTATGTGAGCAGGTAGCAGTTGCCAAGCAATGCGTTCATGAAACTACCCATTCAAGCAACTGCAGGGCATCTGGGCAGGTGATTAACTGTCTGCTAATTAACAAAACATCAGAAATTTAATGAATGACATTTTTAAAACAGCTACATTTATTGGTCTCAATTTATGAATCACCCTTACTTGTCTCCTGGGCTCGCATCTGGCTGGGAAAAACAAAACAAAACAAAAATACCCGCAGACTCTGATGCCACCCCCACATTTCCAAATGTCATCAGCTAACCCCAGTTCCCTGAGGAGGCAAGTTCCAATTTGTGCTCCATCGTACCCTCCACACCGGGAGCTGTTGCAGTTGCAGAGTCCAGACAAGACCCAAGGAAACTGTCTGTGGTTTCCCAACTCTGAATTTACCGACTCGAATGCAAAGTGCCAGAGTTAAAATGGTGTCCAATAGAGCATGGCAGCTCATTTCCACAGTGGCTGTCCCAAGTTACCAGGTACACAACCAGCAAGAAATAGTTACTTTGACCATGGGAAGACTGATCAGTAGGGAAACCTTCAGGTAAATTACTTTAGGTCTCTTCCTCTGATGAATTATTTTGAGGTGCTGTGGTTCTTAGAGCTTGTGGGTTAGCAAGTGACGGTTTCTGTTCTAGAGTTGCGGTAAGGTAACCCTCACCTCTATCTGCTTTTCATCTTCCTTGTTTCATTCCCATTTTCTTTCACTCTTGCTGCTTTGCAGTTGTACCTTTGTACTTTTCCCCAGATTCATCACACATACTCTTAGCCTGGTTTTCCAAACCAAAGACACAAACAAAAAGTCTAAGGCAAAGACAGCGCCTTCTAGAGATTCAAAGTTTCAGCCCAATATGTGAATCCCCTTAAGTGGTAGAATTTCACTGTAAAACATCAGGGGAGATATTTCAAGTAAAGAGAAAGTAATCCTCACCTCCTTCATTTCTTTCTTTGTCTAAACAAAGTTAATCCTATTAAGATCTAAGTGGATGCTAAAGAGAAATCCCCAGGATGCTACAAAGAGTTTTCCTCCTGTTCCCATTTCTTTCACAAATTGGCTCAGTGCCATGAACACCAGTGAAGAGGCAATGAATTTAAAAACAATGCAGAAGAGAATGGACCACCATGGAATCTGCTTTTCCGCAAAGGAATTCAGAACATTTGTGCACTGGCTTGAAGGTGCGAGTAATGGGAAACATTCCTTTTCAGAAAAGAGCATTGACTTGTTCTGTGGCTCTGGCCAGTTGGACATCAGTGGTTACGAGGCCAGGACTAACCTCAAATGTCACCTATGTGTAGGTTCAAGAATCAGACTCAAGTACTGTGTATCATTGTCACAAGAAGTGCTGCTAGTGCCTGTCAGTTCGGTCTGTAGCTATTAAGATGGGTATGGGGGAAACTATTCTGTTCTTATGTTTGTGGAAAATGGCTTCAATTTTCTCTACTCTGATTAGTTTTAGCATCTGGATTTCTTTTAGTTATATTCATTAGAGACTGCCTCTTTGCCTTTCTCCCTCACATCTGGAATCTAGCCAAAATGTACTAGAACAAGATGCTTCTAACATTTGAACCCTTTTGTAAGCATGCTGATTGCAACTTGTATAACTTCAGTTTAATCTAAGGTGGAAGCTTTCTGCTACTTTTGAGGAGGAAAAAATAAATGTCTAAATATAAAACAGGCATAAAAATAGGACCAAATACTCATTAACTGCCTCACTTAGCTGAATGCTGAAATTATTTCAACAGTGCTAAATCAAGCCTTTGTATAGAAGAGGTTGAGTATGTTTTTTTAAAAAATTCATAGTACTTTAGCTTAGATAAGTGGGTTACTGTAATTTGTCATTTTATCCAAAATACATGAATTAAATCGTCTCGAGGACCCAATTTTCAGCTCATGCCCGTGATGACCTGTGAAGTGGAGCACTTGTGTTCACAAGTCTTTGGGAATGTCTGGGCTGCTGTGGAGAGGTTGAAGCAGAAGGCTGGACCAGGAGCCAGAGGATGTGAGGCTTGGTAGTATAGGGTTAAGAATCTGGATCTCACACTGACTGATGGGAAGCTACTGAAGGAATTTAATCAGGATAATGTCATAGAATGACTTATATGTTTTAAAAGTATGGCTTTTGACTGTGGTGTTGATGATAGATTATGAGGAGGCAAGAGCAGAAAAAGAGTAATCAACCAGATGCCTATTTTTTAGATTTTTATGTAAGAAATGATAGTGGCTTTGAAACAGCATGGTAACAGGGTGGAGAAATGTGGACAAATAAAAGATGATTTCATAGATTAGATATAGGGCATAGGGGAATGGAAGAATCAAGATTAATTTCTGGAAGAATTTGACAGACTGGAGGAGCATGATGATTTTTGTCTTGCGAGGGGTGGGACAGAGAGCAAGGGCTTATGCTCACTTTGTGATGACTAGGTGGCACAGGCCACATGATCTATTGAGTATAGGTCCTCAACTCAGTAGATAAACCTGAAAATCCTTGGTGGGAAAATGGCACTCAGTCATGGAATAAAGCAACTTGCCTAAGGAGAGCAGAGAGAGAAGATAGAAGCCCCAGTAACATTCCGTATTTCCATGTAAACAAGGCAATCAGAGGAGAACCAATAAGGACTAAGGAGCAGCAGTAAGAAAAGAAAAACTAGAATATGGTATTTTGGAAACCAGGAGCAGAATCTTACATGAGGAAGTTAACAGTCAATTGTAGTTGAGTGCTATTCTGAGGTTGAGGAAGATGACAGATGATATTGCCGTTTTGAGCAATCTGGAAGTTCTTGGTGATACTGACAAAGGCATTTTTGGTGTGTCCTACAGAGAAGAGCCCAGGATGACTGAGGGGAGACTGTAAAGGGAGAAATGGGATCAGCTGTTTAATCAAGAGTCAGGAGAATTTTGGCTTTCTCTCATGTTCTTAAAATGGAGCATCGGTGCTTATCAAGTTGACCTAATAGAACCTGATGATGCAGTCGCGAGGATATAATTTCAGAGACATTTCTTGAAAAATAAAAAGGTATGAAAAACAGAGCACGGTGAAGAATCTGGTCTTAGATAAGGACAGAGAGGAACACTGGCTAATTGTTTGAATTAGTGGTAGGACAAAGACAGCATCCATAACTAATCAAAACTAATCAATGAAATAAGAATATCAGCTGAGGTAAATTGGAAATGGGGATGATAGAAGTTGAGAAGATAGCAAATGTTGGAGTCATGGGAGTGGGAATGTGGAGCTTTAGTAGGTTACTTTAAACAAAGTCTCTTGGAAAGAGACTAGGATTAAAGTTATTTTTATACTATGAAAACGAGTTTACCATTTATAATTGCCCCGTTCAGAGACAATTATTGTGATACATATCCTTCCATACATTTATACTTGCAAATACATCTATAGAAATAAATATGAAGGAATTGTTTTTCTAACAAATACTATTTTATAACAGATTTCACTTAGTCAAATATTTTATCTATGCTCTGAAAGGGATGGAAACTATTAGTGGTAACTTTGTTACATTGCAAATATTTTAACATTTCTGTGGCTTTCAATATTTATATAGACATGTATAATAGAATATGGTCATACTGAAAAGGCATTCTAAGGAAATATGTTAAATTATTATTTAAAATGTAAACACGAAACTATACATCACCAGGTTTTATTTTGAGAGTCTAGTTTTACTTTCTGGGATACTGAAAGTATCATTCTAAAATCTCATATCTCACATCAGATTTAGAATATATTCTTTCAATGGTAGAATTGCCAAATGATTTCTTTAAAATTTTTTTCTAGATTTTTAAAACAAATTATATGTTCTTTAAACAAGTTATTTCTTAGAGTAAAATTTAACTAATTCCATCACTTAAGAAAATCAATCACATTTCACTTGAAACTTCATTGTATGCGTGTGTGCCTATTCTTGCCATCTACATCTTCTCACTTGGAGTTTTGAAAAGCTCTTGGTCTACCATGATTTGAATGACTACCTGTGGTTGACACTAGTGCTGAACATCTGAGTGTTTCCAGGTTTCCTGTTTCGTATGTGTGATTACAAACAACCCCATAGTTAACATCATTTCACTTGATATTGCATTTTCTTTTATTATATTCTACTATAAAAAGCAACATGTCCATTGTAAAAAGCTTTATAAAGTGCAAAACTAGAGAACCTCTTTGAATCAGTGCCAAATCTTTCTTTATTCAATAGCCATTTCAGCATTTACCATATAGTAGACACTACTCCAGATCTGAAACCTGCTCTTCAGAGTTAAAATTCTACTGAATATTTAGTTGACAGATCTTGTTAGTGTCTTATGTTCAGCAATATGTATACTTTTAATAAAGGGAGTATGCTATTGAAAAGTTATATTACAATCTGATTTCTCTCCTATAACATTAAGAACTTCCACGTCATTGAATTTTTAAAATATCATGTTTACTTACAAGAAATTATTTGTGTATATTCAATAATTTAATCTCCTAGAATCTGATGCAAATTCTTTTTTTTTCACTTAGAATTCATAACATTCTTTGTTTCTCTCTGATAGTTCAACTAATATGACCTCCCCAAGATATGAAGGTGTTTTAGTGCTTTCTCATACTGAGTGGATTTCCAAGTAACTGCTTTTGTAATACAAGTGCTAGTTATTTGTATCATTACATAGAAACATGAACATAAAATACAAAGTAGCTATAGATGGTGCATTCCTGATCCAAAATGTTCAAAATCCAAAACCTTTTTGCACTGACATGATGGCACAGTGTAAATTTCCATACCTGACCTCACAAGACAGATCAAAATGCAAGTGAACTAAATACTGTATAAAATTACCTTCAGATTGTGCATAAAGTGTATATGAAACAAATGAATTGTGTCTTTAGACCTGGGTCCCGTTGCAGTTAAGTATATGTAAATATTCTAGATCTGAAAATATCCAAAACACTTCTGGTCCCAAGCATTTCAGATGAGGAACACTCAATCTATATTTCCTCCATAACATTGTGAACTTTCCTAAATGATGATTTAATAAAGAGGGAACAGGCTGGAAATCTGCAAAGATTAAAAATCATACTCTTTTGTCTACTGAGTCTTTCTAATTTGTTATCTGCTAATAGAAATAAAATCACCAGAATGTCACGAATTTGTGTGTGTGTTTGGGGGTGGGGGTGGTATCAATTACTGAGTCACATCCCTAGTCTTGTTTTTTCTTTTTTTCAGTACTGAGGATTGAATTCAGGGGTACTTTACCTGACCATTTTTATTTTTTGAGACAGGGTGTTGCTAAGTTACTAAGGCTGGCCTCAAACTTGTGATCATCCTGCCTCAGCCTCCTGAGTTGCTGGAATTATAGGTGTGTGCCACTGTTCCTAGATAATTGATTTTTCTAAGTGAAAATTTTGTACTTAAACACTTGTCAGAAGGCATTAGCAGCTTTCTAGGTCCTGTGATAAGCGTTTTAAATTATCCAATGAAATATTAAGGCAGGCATGGTGAGCAATTAGGGAGATTGATAATCACTCCTTTTCTTTACCATGTTCCATTTCTTTCTCAAAACATCCTTCTAGCTGTCTACAGAGAACTAGCTCTTTGAGAAAGAGAAGTAGAACATGGCAGGGTGGAAAGAGCCCCAGAGTTGTGGGCAGAGGAAAAAGACTTTGTGGCAGAGTCCCTGAGCACCCAATTCTTCCATCTTGGGTGCTCCTGACCAAAGTCCAAAGGAGTATACTCCATTGTCCACAAAACAAGTCTCTTTCCCATGTTAATATCTTAGACTCCACAGAGAAACACAAGATCTATTTAAAATATTTTGTGAATTGGTCAAAGGAGCTAGATGATCTTTTGAGTGATATGAAATGGCTAGTTATGTTTTCTTTACAAAGACCTTTATTGTGTTGAATTCATTTGCTTTTTGAAATGAAATTATGAAATTAATAGTAAAACATTAGAAATATGTAAATTAAGATTAGAATTTCAAATTTATAACTAGAAAAATTTACCTTAATTCTGTTTTTACTGACTCTCATCTTCACAGTAGTCTCAAAGTCAAAATAAGTCACTTCATTTCTCCATTTGGATTTCTGCTGCCCATGTCCTCCCCTGCTTGGGACTAGTATCCAGATATTCCTGGCCGATTACTGAATCCAGCATTGTCTTCTACATACTCCACATTATTTCATGATCCAACCAAGTTGGTTGTTTCTACTCTTTTAGAGCCCTCTGGCTCTAGCTTGCTGGATAAACTAATTTATAGTTGTTACAGTAGGTGTTAAAAGTGACTATGTTCCAGTAATGAAAATCAACAGGAGTCTTTTATATACATATTTTCCAGTACTATAGCAGACCCAGAGTGGTGGAAAGATGAGACTGTTGATGAAGTGGGCAGCAAACTAGTGCACCCATGCTTTGGAAAGTTGTGGATTCTCAGTTACATCGAATCAAACAAGACATTCAATGAAAATGGAAGAAACTCACAGAACCTCATGGCTTGCTTCTAATAATCAGTTTCTTGATGATGTGGTCTGTTAATGATCGGGCTGCAGAGCTAGGAAGTTTCTTCCAGATAGGCCTGATATAATCCTTGACAAGTTCCATCAGTAATTCACTTCAAACCATCTCTGTTCTTGGTTTTAGATATTCTATTCAGTTTTCTTCCATCACCTTAGTAATATGAATGAGCAAATTGTCATTGGAAGATGTGATGAAGATAAAGTTCTTCCTTGCTCATTTGAGAGTGGGCTCAACATTGTAATTTACTGGACGAATCAAGATAATCATAGTGAGCACAGTTACTACAATAGCACTGACCATGTGGAAAAACACCATCCCAGATATGCAAACAGGACATCCCTCTTCCATAGTGAGATTCACAATGGGAATGTCTGTCTCTCAGAATATTAAGCCTCCTGGATGAAGGAATTTGTCTGCTATGTGGGAACAGAAACTGGGCCTATCACAAGCAAGGTGGTGCTTGAGGTGGGAGGTGAATGTACATGTGAAGTTTTGTAAAACAGTATGATTTAATGTTATTCCAGAAGGTTTCTTCCTAAATTAACATGCTAGGGGCTTTCTTTCAAGTCAGTTCCTATACATCTATCTCATTATCTTTTAATGCATGGTGTCTCATAGTTTAGATATAATTGACATAGCAATTTTCCCTCTTGGTGGACATCCAGGGATTTCCAGTGCTTTTCATTATAAAGAATGTCATGAGGAACAACATCTTTATAGTTCTATTTAATATTCTGAAATTATCTGAAAAGTAAGATTTTAATGTTACTGACAGCAGCAGCATAAGATTATCTATTTTCCTTTTAGTCCTAATCAGCACTGAATATTATCAATCTTAAATATTTCTGCCAACATGATGAATAAAGACTTATTGGTCTATTAATGAGGCTTCTAATCATTCAGACAGTATATTGCAGGCATACTGCAATACAGTGCATTTCACTTTGTTTTGTTTTGAAGATGTTATACTTTTTACAAACTGATAGTTCGTGGCCACCTTGCATTGATAAAATCTGTTGGTGCCATTTTTCCAAAAGCATGTATTCATTTCCTGTTTCTGCACATTTTGGTAAATTTTTCATCTAGAACTTATATCATTGTATTGGTTATGGTGATCTGTGACCAGTGATCTTTGATGTTACCATTGTGATTGTTTTGAGGTGCTACAAAGCATGTCCATATGAAGGCGATTTTCATTGGCCGATGGCATGCACAATTTGACTTTTCCACTCACTGACCATTCTTATGTGACTCTCCTCCTCCGTGGACCCTTCCTATTCCCTGCGACACAACAATCTTAAATTAGACCAATGAATACCCCTACAATGGCCTCTGAGGGTTCACATAAAGAGTTGCATGGTTCTCACTTTGTCTTTAGCTAGAAATAGAAAGGCAGGTCAAAAGCCAAGATAGGCCTAAAGTCAGAACTCTATGATAAGCAGCCAAACTATGAATACAGGGAGAAAGTTCTCAAGGGGAATTAAAAGTATTATCCCAGTGAACACATGAATGATAAGAAAGCAAAACTGCCCTAATTGCTGCTGTGAAGAAAGTTTTAATGGTCTGGATAGATATCAAACCAACCACAACCTTCCTTTAAGCCAAAATCTAATCCAAAGCAAGGTCCTAACTCTCCAATTCTACTATGACTGAAAAAGGTCAGGAAGCTACAGAAGAAAAGTTTGAATCTTTGCAAAGGTTTATGAGGTTGATGGAAAAAAAAAAATCTCTCCATAGCATTAAAGTAGAAAGGAAAACAAGTTTTCCAGAAGATCTAGCTAGGATGATTGATGAAGGGAGCCACACTAAACAACACAAGTTTTCAACACAGAGCAGACAGCCTTGAATTGCAAGAAGATGCCATCTAGAACTTTCATAGCTAGAGAGAAGTCAACACCTGACTTCAAAGGACAGGCTGATTTTCTTGTTAGGGGATAATGCAGCCGAGGACTTGAGACTGAAGTCAGTGCTCATTTATCATTCCAGAAATCTTAGAGACCTTAAGAATCACAGTAAATTTGTTCTTCCTGTACTTTATAAATAGAATAGCTATACCATATAGGCATATGCTTATAACACATTTTACTGAAAATATTATGCCCACTGTGGAGAATTGCTCATAAAAAAAAATTTCTTTCAAAATTTTTATTCAGGGGTCAGGGATTTAGCTCAGTAGCAGAGTGCTTGCTTAGCATTCACAAGGCCCTGAGTTCAGGCCTCGGCCCTGGGGGGGGAAAAATCTTACTATTCAGTGATGATGTACCTTGTTACCCAAAAGCTCAGAGTTTGAGCCAAGACAAGCCTAGTCATGTTTTCATGACTGCTAACAAAATCTCCATTTAGTAGTCCATGAATCAAGGAGTAATTTTAACTTTCAAGTCTTATTTAAGGAATGCATTTTGAAAGGCTACAGATAATGATTGCCACAGATAATGATTTTTCTGGTAGATCTGGGTAAATGAAATTAGAAGCCTTCTGGAAAGGGGTCATCATTTTAGATACCTTAATCCAACTAAGAATTTAGAGTACTTCAGAAACTTAAAGCAGCAACAGGGTTTGAGAGGATTGACTCCAATTTTGAAACAAGTTCTATGGGTAAAATTCTATCAGCATCACCTGCTATAGAAAAATCTTTGGTGAAGGAAGAGTCTATTGAGGAAGCAAACTTCATTGTTCTACTTTAAGAAGTTATCACAGTCACCCCAACCTTCAGCTACCATCACTGATTAGTCAGCAGTCATCAATATTCACCCTTCACCAGCTTGCTGATGTTTCCAGAAAATATTAGCAATTTTTAGCACTAAAGTATTTTTAATTGAGTTATGTATGTTGTTTTTTGGACATAATGTTATTGCATACTTAAACTGTGCTAGAATGTTAAAATAAATTTTATATGCACCGTGAAGCCAAAAATATTCATGTGACTTGCTTTATTATGATATTTACTGTGCTATAGTAATTGGGAAATGAACTCGATATCTCTAAGGTATGCTTGCATATATCTTATATAATGTAGTTAATAGAAAATAAACCCCCAGCCGGGCGTGGTGGCGCACGTCTGTAATCCCTGCACTTTGGGAGGCTGAGACAGGAGAATCGCGAGTTCAAAGCCAGCCTCAGCAATGGCGAGGCACTAAGCGACTCAGCGAGACCCTGTCTCTACATAAAACACAAAATAGTGCTGGGGATGTGGCTCAGTGGTCCAGTGCCCCTGAGTTCAATCCCCAGTACCAAA
>CM053409.1:72901908-72924311 GCA_028644305.1 Xerus rutilus | reverse complement strand
CAGTTGACCTTTAGGTTATTGATAGGTCTGGCTACAGTGAGCTCATTTCCTGGCCTTCTGATTAGCTGACTCAAGTTGCAGAACCACTTTTTGGTGCCAGGGAGGGGTGCCGTTGTGTTGCAACTTCCAGTAACTGGGTGGGGGACCTAGGGCTCTGGACAAGAGGCCTAGAGTCACAAAATGGCTTTAGTCTGGTCCTTTCACCTATAATTAAATGGGCTACTTTTGCTTAAATGGTTGCTCTTCTAGTCTACTGATTTCAGAGGTAATATCGAATGACACTGTATATCTGAGGGTACTCTATTGTACTTTCTCTTATAAAAATATGAAACATGGAATTATATTGAAGTGGAAAGAGGTACAGACAAAATGGAGAGAAGCAGACCATAGTTTCTGCCCCATTTCACACCACTACCACTTTTGCAGCCACTTATAACTTCCTTAGCAACTGATTATTTATTTACAAATTAGTTTTTATTTCCTTTTTATTGCATACATTTTACTATTTGTTTATCCTACTAATCAGAATGTAAATTCAGTGCAAAAGTAGGCTGAACTTGTTTTTACACTGTTAAAAACTCAAGAACATCAGGCAGGTAAATTAAAATTGATATGATGCAGACTTTGTAGCTAGCTGTTTTATATCTGATTACAAACGCAAGTAATAGCTTAAAGTTCCTCATCCCCTTCGCCCTAATAAACCACTATCATTAAATAAGATGAAAATGGTTATTTTGACTTGAACAAGAGATATTTATCTGTTTAACCATTTTCTTGGTTCTACCCTCTTTGTGAACAGTCAGCTAGTACAGGAAATGAAGATAGACTGTGACAAGCATCCTTAACATCCAGGGATGTTGTCTGGCCTTTCTTCACTGCATTGCCAATGATTTATTAGACCTGACAATTCTACCACTGCAAAGACATAACAGTTCTCTCTTCCAGTGCCACAGTTTGAACATGTTCCCCAAAATTCACATTAGAAACTCAATGGCCAAGGCAACAGTGATAGGAGATGGGGCCTACTAAGAGGTGACTGGGTCATGAGGACTCTGCTCCCATTGTGGGGATGGGTTAGTTATTGCAGGTGTAGTTTGTTAAAAAGTGAGTTTGGCCTTCTCTTGCCCTTGCCCTTCTGCCTTCTGTCGTGGAATGATGCAGCAAAAAGGCACCCAGATGCAAGCACTTTGCTATTGGAATTCTCAGCTGCTAGAACCACAAGAAATTTCTGTTCTTTATAAATGAACCAGTGTCTGGTGTTCTATCACAGCGGCAATACAGAGGAAGACATCCAGAAATCCATTTATTCAAGACATAAGCATCATTCACTGAATGCCACACCTACATTACTATGAATGTCCAGATGCAAGAGATTCCAATACAACCTAGAAAATAATTCTCATTCATTTTCATTCCTGTTTTAGTCAGCCCAGGAGGCTGCAGGGAGTCACTTTAGTGAAAAGGTGAAAAACCGGAGCCTAGACCTAAGAAAGACAAGTGGACTGAAAATGCTGTAGTTCTGTATAAGTGGTTGTGGCAGCATAACCAACTAGATTTAGTTTGGTGAGTCTTGGGGACCCCAAAGAGTGTCAGTATCTCTAACACTGTTTAGGGAAAAGGTACTATCAACTTGAGAATGGACACACTTGGATTGGGTTACACTTGGCAACAGGTTTGCAATATTGAGTGAACCTGACCCTGAGGATGGAGGCAAACACGTAGCACCATGTTTACCTTGGTGCTACACACGTGCCTGGCCAGGACCCTGCAAAGCTGAAGGAGACTGGAAGAGTCACTGAGCTCTGCTAGTTCACCTTTTTGGCCTGGGATGATATTTCTGAGCTGTCATGGTACCTGGGGCCATCTAATGACCTTGTGAGCATGAAATAAACAGATGCTCATTTACTTTTCTTTACTAATGCTGGTGCAAGATTCTCTTGTGACCAACTCCAATCCAGACCATGCAGACAGGAATTCTGGGACATGTCTCTGCTGCTTAACCACATTGCAACAGTACAAAGCCTGCGTATTATCTAGTACTGAATATCTTGTGTGAGACATTGCCTCAGTGGTTAAAATCCGTGTTGACATATAGCCTACATGTGTGTCCATTAGGAAGGTTTTCCTACAAGTTCACAGAGGCTAACTGGCTATATCTAGAACAATGTTAAGAGGAAATTTTATCAACTGTCACCATTAATGGCTAAAAATATGAATTCATAGATGTAGGGATGAACAAAGGAAAGTCAACTAACTTCAGTAAGAATCATTTTGCCAACATGTCATTCCCATGAGCATAACTGGTCGGAGGATGTCTTCTCTGTTTTATGCATTAAGAAGCAATATGGCCAGGCGTGGTGGCACACGCCTATAATCCCAGTGCTTGGAAAGTTGAGACAGGAGAATCGAGAGTTCAAAGCCAGCCTCAGCAATGGCGAGGCGCTAAGCAACTCACTGAGACCCTGTCTCTAAATAAAATATAAAGTAGGGCTGAGGAGGTGGCCTAGAGGTTGAGTGTCGCTGAGTTCAATCTCTGGTACCAAAAAAAAAAATATATGGATGAAAGAACAAGTATTCGTTTACCGTTTTTTTGTTTGTTCGTTTGTTTTTGGTACCGAGGATTAAACTCAGGGACACTCCGCCAGTGAGGCCACCTCCCAGCTCAATTTTGTATTTTATTTAGAGACAAGGTCTCATTGAGTTGCTTAGCGCCTCACCATTGCCGAGGCTGGCTTTAAACTCGCGATTCTCCTGTCTCAGCCTCCCAAGCCACTGTCATTTACTTTTTAACATCAGAATTTAAGATATTCTTGTATCCTTTGGATCTTCTAACATAAATGTAGTTTACTTTTGAGGATTAAAAGACTCAATTTTTTATAATATTCTAATCACCTTGTTTAAACTGCTCTTCATATCATATAAATGTGCTTCTTAAGATGTTCCTTTTGAAGGCAATGTAAGTTTTGGCCATAAAATGGCCCCCTCCTGTTCCAGTAATTGTCCTTTGAAATGCATTTAAATTGAAAAAAATAAATAAAATAAAAAAAAAATAAGAAACTGCCTATTCATGAAACTGAAAAATAATGTTGGTATTTTCTGTGAAGTTCCAGTGACTTTCACCAGTAAAGACCATGCCAAATCCTTTCAGAAGTAGGCAGGTCTTAGCTAGCTCTTTGTTTCCTTCAAAGGGAGGCAGGGAATTGAGGCAGTTATCTGCATTATAGAAAGCAAGAACTTTCTGTAATTCACTCCAAGGGCATGCACATTGTTTTCTGTCTCCATTCCCCACTGAGGGAAAAGATTCTGCAGCCACATCACCAATTTGCTCCACAGCCTTGACACACTGTTCTATCAGAAAAACTTTTCCTTATGTGTATATAGCAGTTGAGCAATTTCTAGGCTTTTCTTCTGTGAATAAGAAACCATTAGTCATTGCACTGCCAAGGAAGCTTTTCATATTCATCTCTGGCCTTTCAGAGGCCCTTTTTGTTTCATTCTTTCATAGAAATAACTGCAACAAAGTCCAATACATGGCATCTGTTTTGGATGCCCTTCAAGCTTCTGCAGCTGAGTGAAATTGGAGCACTTATGAAGCACCTTCCGAACAATTCCATTACATGGAGTTGCTGGGCAAGCTCTGCAGAGAAGACCCTAAATCCAGTGCCATACAATTCTCAAATTGAGACCAGCATTCAAGCCACTTAGAGCCTATATTTAGGACATATCCATGATAGCTTTACAGGCATCAATAAGAAATCTTGGAGCTGCCAATGACTCATGCTTCTCATATTTAGAGCTAAGTAAATCCAGTGCAACCAACTTTTATTCTCTCCTTCAAGAAATCCATTTGACCTCCCTTAAGGTGGTATTTATTGTTGGTAACCTTATCAACTTATCTTGTAGGGCTACTAGTAAATCGTTTATCAGAAATAAGAAGTCCAGGCATGCACCAAATTATTAAAATGAAAGGATGGTGCCTGTCTGTGCTGGGAACTGTGCTAAGTGCTTTATGGGCATTCTGTGAATGGTAGCTACTATCACATCCAATCTTTTTAAACTCACTCCTAAAGGCAGACATCATTTAAAAATTATGTTCCTGGGAAAATCTCAAAAAGCTGAGGCTTCCCTCTGAACATTCAGTTAAGAGTTTTTGCACTATGCCACATTGCCCATAAAATTTGAGTATTGGCTTCTACCACTGGATAAGAACAGCCACTTAATGAACCACAGGGGTGCAGAAATATTTTTCTCTATTTTGGGATAATTTTAGGAAAAGAAAGCTGAATCCTGGGAAGCAGGAGTCTCGCCTCCTTGTTCTCCTTCATTTTAAACATGAGGCATGTTTAAAAACTGCCTCAGTTTTAAACATCTAAACATCTTCCCCTAGTCTCCATATTGACGTGGTACAAACTCACAAACCTGTCTACCCTGGAAAGCGTTCACTCAATTTTCAGCATATCTTTTAATTCTTTTCAAATCTTTATTCCATGGAATCTTGGATATTCTACATGAACAATTTGAGGGCCCAACCTGGCACTTAGAACTTGAAGTTAACCTGGAATTAAGCAGTTGAGAACTATAAATAGAATGTGTTTTCCACTCAAATGCTTAGCACTTTCCTATTATCTAGATAAGAATTTAGTGAACATGGGAAGATTTTATCTGAACTTGTTTAAAAAAGATTTTAAAGAGAAAAACACTAGTTCATGCAATGGCATGAGACCTAACATGCTGTAAGTTAGAGTTGAATATCTACTGTACTTTTTTTTCCAAACTCATTTGCTTTAATCTTTATTGACTTGAGATTCTGCTATCTCTACCCTTTCCTTCACTTGATTGCATTCATGTTGCTGTTGCTTATACTTGGAAAGGTATTGATTGGCTTGTGCCCTATATAAAAATAAAAAATACAAAAAAGAAATCATATCTAAATAGTTTCTTCTGCTCTGACAAGGAAAAGGTTGAAAAATATGAAAAAAATCAACTTCTGAATATTGAATGGATTTGGGTGTGATATATAGGAATTCAGACTTTACAGCAGGTACAAGATCCATTTTCATAGCTGCTATTCCCTGGAAACTCAGATCCCCTTGGGCACTTTCCACTAATTGCAAGTAGTAGAGCTTTTATAGACTTTCTGTGTGCTAGAGCAAACAGTTATTTGTAGTCAGTTCAAGATTCTGTTCTGCCTCTGGGTCAAGTTATTAATCAACAGGTAATTATTAGACATAATGGTATTTTAGCCCAAATCAATTAATTTACAACCCCTTATTAAATATTATGCATACAGCTACTCCTCCAGCAGAGGATTAATATCCAGACTATATAAAGAACTCAAAAAATCTGACACTTAAAAAACACATAATCCAAGTGATAAATGGGCCAAAGAACTAAACAGACATTTCTCAAACACAAATGGCCAACAAATATATGAAAAAAATGTTCATCTCTACAACTCAGGGAAATGCAGACCAAAACATTGAGATTCCATCTCATGCCACTTAGAATAGTAATCATCAAGAAAACAAAAATGCTGAAAATATAGGAGAAAAGGAACACTCTTACATTGTTGGTGGGACTGCAAATTAGTACAACCACTTTGGAAAGCAGTATAGAGATTCCTCAAAGACTAGGACTGGAAACACTGTATGATCCTACTATTCCACTCCTTGGATTTATCCCATAGAACTAAAACCAGCATACTATAGTGATACAGGCATATTAATGTTTATAGCAACACAATTCATAATAGCCAAATTATGGAGCCCAGCCCAGGTACCCATCAACAGATGAATGGACAAACAAAAAATGTAGTGTATATATACACAATGGAGTTTTACTTAACCGTAAAGAAGAATGAAATAATGGCATTTGCCAGTAAATGGATAGAAATGGAGAACCAACCAGACTCAAAGCCAAATGTTTTCTCTCATATGTGGAAGCTAGGGCAAAACGAGGGGGGAAAAGAGGGAGAACTCATGAAAATAAAGGGGAGATCAAGAGGAAAATGTGAGGAACTAAAGAATGAAATTGGCCAAATTATGCTATGTACATATATGAATATACCACAGTGAATTCCACCTTAATGTATACCTATAAAGCACCAATTATAAAACAATAGAAGACCAGTAAAGTAGAGGAAGGGAAATTGGAGACGGAAAAGGAAGTACTGGGGACTAAAATGAAACAAATTAGGTTCCATGCATGTGTGACTCAGAATGAAATTATTATGTATAACTATCGTGTACTATTAAAAACATGAAGAAATGTTAGGCATAAAACAATATATGGCACTTAACAGTAACATTTCACGTAGCTGTAGATACTTTCCCAAAGATAGCAAATACATTTTGATGATGGTTTTGTCCACAACCATGTCCAGGCTTATCAGAAAAAAAGTATTGTGAACTGTGTTGTGTTTACGTTCATTCAAAGTGTAGGGATTTGGGAGACCCAAGGGTGATAATCCTGCCAAAAATTGGCCGTCCCTGAACAATACCCTGCTTTTACTTGTCTCATTTCTTATAGTGCGTGTTTGGGTATAACCACAAGGTTGAGGGAGCATGCTCTGGCTTTCTGAAGGGGAACACAGCACAAATGTTTGCTGTGGATGATAGTCCTAAGTTAAAGACAAGAATGGTTAGACATTAACCCCAGCTGGCCCTCTCTGATGAGTTATTCTCCAAGCCTGGAGTCACCCATCTCCACTAACCAATATAAATGGCTGGGAAATCCATGAGGCTGCAATTGTGCCAGGCACTTTCGACTACCTCCACTTGCTGCTTGAAACTTTGCACTTGGAGCTGAAGTTTATCAGAGTTTGCATCTTGCTCAGAGTTTTCTTATCTTCCTCTTCCCAAAATGCATGGGTATGTACGTAAAGGCAATTTGAAAGATTTGGTAGTCTACACTAGGCATAGCCTCATATGAGGAAATAAAGGTTGGAAATTTTATTAAAAACCATCTGAGAGTTGTTTTGTAGAATGGATTTAATTACTCATCCCAATTTTTGAGAAATTAAACAGCTCTGAGCAATGACAGAGCCATTTCTCTTGATCTACCCACAACACCCCCCAGGCTTTGCTGAAGTGCAAGTTAAAGCCATTACATTCAATATAGTCTTTAGTCCTTCCAACCCAACCAAGGTACGCATGCCCGAAGTTTCTCAATAGGAATGAAGTGCATTATTTAAAAGACCACATATGCAAAACTGAAAATCATTCCCCAATCAAAACAACTCATTCCTTGAACTTTTTAAATAACTTATAGCTCTGAATAATGAAACTATAGGAAAGGTAAGTTTTCTGGATTCTGGCATGGGTGTCAGCAGAGATACGAAAACTCTACACGTTGTGGGGAACTTGGTGAGCCTAGTCTCATTGCCTCAGTTACAATCCATACTTGGGCTGGAGAGAGGACAACTGGTAAGGCAGTGTTTTGAAAATGTGCTCCATGGAGCCTTTGGTATTCTGAAAAAGCAGGGGAGAGTCAGGCAGGTCAACAGGACTCTCCATGCTCCCTACTACCTTCATGTCCCCTATGACCCTTTAACTGGAGTATTTCTATTTCAGAGCTGTTGAGCTCCCCAAAGAAGGAAAATATCCCAATCTACTGAGAATTGAGAAGCAAACTTAAGATCGACCCCTGTTGCTTACATTTTTGGTACTAGCTCCGTGTGTTTGTTTCTGTGACAGAATACCTGAAATACTCGGAGGAAAGGTTAGCCAAGCAAGGTGGTGCACGCCTGTAATCCCAGCACTTAGGGAGGCTGAGACTGGAGAATCATGAATTCAAAGCCAGCCTCAGCAAGGGTGAGGCAATAAGCAACTCAGTGAGACCCTGTCTTGACAAAAAACACAAAATAGGGCTGTGATGTGGCTCAGTGGTCGAATACTCCTGAGTTCAATCCCTGGTACTAAAAAAAAAAAAAAAGAAAGGTTTATTTTTCCTCACAGTTTTGGAGATTTTAGTCCATGGTCAGTTGGCCTGTTGCTTTTGGGTCTATGGTGAGCCAGTATATCACAGTAGGAGCACATGGTGGAGAAGTTGTTCACCTCCTGGTTGCCAGAAGCAAAAAGAGGCAGAGTTTGGCCTCAGTAACTAGATTCCTTCCACTAGGCTCTACCTCTTAAATGTTCTGCCTTTGAGGGACATTCCAGATCTGAACTATAGGATTCTGCCCCTTTTACAAAATAAAATGCATTTAGTCTATGCTCAAGAGTGCCCCAAATCTTAGGTTTCCAGCATTGCTCAAAAGTCTAAGTACAAAGTCTCCTCTGAGACTCAAGGCAAGCCATTAGCTCTGAGCTCCTGTAAAAATAAAGTTACAAACTTCCAACATATAATGGCAAAGGGTAATTGTTCCAAAAATGAGGCTTAGGGGAATAGAAAGGAAGGATCAGGCCCAAGCAAGACCAAAACACAGCAGGGCAAACATCAAATCCAAGGTCTCCTGTCTGGCGTCCTTGGACATGGGGCAGATCAGAACCCCTATAGCCCTGCTGGTTGCAGCTCCTATGCTGCTCTCAGCTTCCTCATGTGTAAGTTAGTTTCCCATCGTTGTGACAAAATACCTAAGATAAACAACTTAAAAGGAGGAAAGACATTTTACCTCACAGCTTCAGAGGTTTCAATTATTGGTTGCTTTTGAGGCCTGTGGCAGGGCAGGGCATCATGGTGGGAGTGAGTAGTGGAGGAAGCTGTTCACTGCATGGTAGCTAGGAAACAAGGAGGAAGAGTCAGGCTTCCAGTGTCTTTAATAGCACAAACCCAAATGCCAGGACTTTCTTACATTAGGCCATTCCTCTTCAAGGTCCTACCATCTCCCAATACTCGCACCATGCCTTGGGGACTACACCTTTAACACATGAACATATGGGGGAATGTTCACGATTCAAGCTACAGCATTTTACTACTTTTATCAAATACCAATTCCTTTGGTCCCCCACTTTCCTCTGTCTCCCACAAATCCTCCCACTGGCTCATTGCTCCCTATTTCCCGCAGCTCCCTGTTTATGCCCTTCTCTGTAGTTTCAGCGAAGCTGTTTGCATCACCTGGAATCTGGCAGTAGACAATTACTAATTTTAAGCTTACTGAGGCAAAGATGAATCCATAGGGATCAAGCTGGATGAGGAGCTGAGACAAGACCGTGTTTTAAATGAAGTCTCTCTTATGAAATTCAAAAATTTATAGAATTGTGTTTACAGTAAACTCTAAAATCAACATGGGGTTAATTGATAATAACAATTATGAGGAGAGAGAGGTGATAATGAAGCCACATAGAAGAGAAGTGAATTAAAGTAGTTGCTGATGTTAATGATGTTCCTCTCACTTAGGAAGGCAAAGCCTTTGATGTTGGGCCTAGGCTCAAATCATGGCTCTAAGACAATAAGTGACTATAGTGGCCATTGTATATTGGATGTCCCTCCAGAAAAGCTCTGACCACTCAGCTGTGAAAAGTGCAACCTCCAACTGCAGCATCCTTGGGATCTGCCATAGCATTGGTACTGAGGCCACACAGTCTTACATGTGTAAGAATTAAAGAATAGCTACACATATATTCCTGAATATTAGAGGTAGTAAAAGGTAAAGTGGAGCAAGAGAGTGGGAGGCAGAGAAATTGTCTTTACCTTCTACCACAGTTACAGTTCCCTCATCTTAGGTTTTGCTTTATAGCACAGCTTTCTAGGCACTAGCTTTCTGGCATTGTTTCCAAATGCTAAAGGAACATAAAGGAAAAGATAAGGGTGCAGTGGAGAAAACCATAGCACTATTATCGAATAAAGTTACACTTGATTCCCTCTCCAGTACATGGTTATAGAATCTCCCCGGAGGATTTTACTAGGAAAATAAAACCATATTTGTGTCCTTTTGAAAGGGACATTTTTCAACTGGCACTTATTAATGGACTATCACAAAACACCCTGCCTCATTCTGATGGGCATTTTGATGTTTAATAAAGATGAAATGAATTGACACAGCATCAACCTTGAATGTTTATGAACCAGATATGGATATCAAGAAATGTGGTGAGCCTTCTAGTGTCTCTTTCAACTTATGGGTGTCTAGCTTAATATCTTACACGAAGTAGGTGCTCAGTAGGTATTATCAGATTTGATGGTGGAAATTATTCATTTACATGATTGAATGGATTCACTCTCAGCATTGTGCAGACACTTGGAAGAAATTTAGAATTGCATCTCAAAACCAATACATGAGAAACACTGAGATTATTGCAATGAAGGGAGAAAAACAACACAATAGAACAAGAATGCGTTCTTTGGGACAATGAAAACCAAAAAACTATAGCTTTGGAGTTCTCTAATGAAATTGTTTAAAGAAAAAAATAATAATCAATAGGAAAATTAAAAAAAACAACCCAGACGTTATTAACAAGCTGCATTATTTTACTCCATCAACATGAGTGGCTTCCCTACCCTGTTCCACAGAAGACTAGAATAGCAAACTTTCATGTTCTCAAGCTGTTTACTTTCTTAACTACACGTATCATGGGCTTGCTCTTCATTGGCTTTGATATACCTCACATTGTTTAGAGAAGTGTCAGACAAACTCATCTTATAAAAAGAGCCACTTATTCAGTAATAAGAGCTGTACAAGGAGCTCATTTCATCTTAATTAGCCCAAGATGATGTGTCTGAAGTGCTTTGCTTTCTTATCAACACTGTGCTTCCTGCTGCAAGGGAGGAAGACTTTGACGTCTCTAACAACTCAGCCTCAGGAATCAGAATTAAGACTCACTGATCCTGTGTTGGTACTGTCACAGGAGCTGTGAAAGTGGGCCTCTAAGATGAAGTATTCCACTTTTCAATGCAATAAGCTATATTTGTTCACTGCAAGAAGACTAGAAAGTAACTTTTGGCATCTGTGTTCAACAACTGAAATATATGCAATACTGTGTGCCAGGAGGCTGCTGGGCTTTAGAGTGTGGACAACAGAGTGCCTTCTCTGTCCTCTGCTAGGAAGAAAAGGGAAGGAGGGCCCAGGTGAGTGCGTAGATGAGGATCATACCACTCCTTCCATTAAAACTTGTAGGAAGTGTGCCCACATCTTTTCAATCTTTTGCTTGAGACCAATGTTAGTCAGTAGGTGAGATTCAGAAAGGCTTAGGCCTTTCTACAGTATTTGCTGTTCCCAACTGGCATCAGCAATAGAGTCCTCAGTGGCCTTGAGTGTTTGTGCAACCAGAAAATAGGAATGGAAATGTCCCCTGCTTCAATTAGTCAGCATCCCATTTAATCTGCTGGCTGGGTGGTCATTCCAAGCCTCTACCAGTCACTTCATTTACATATTGTTCTCACTCAGCCTCTCACAGGAAGGCACTCTTGTGAAGTGCTGCAAACACTGTGTGTGAAAAAATAAGGAAGGTATAAATAGATTTCACTTCTAATTGCAACTCGCGGCTCCCATTTTATTCTCTGTATGCTCTGTGAAGGCATGGACCTGAAACCATGGGTAGGATCTGAGCCCTGGGAGGTGAACCAGTGCTGCTGAGGGAGATAAAAGATTGAAAGAGAACTGCAGGGGTCCCAAGAGGATTTTTCAGACTGGAAGGAGCGCATTTCTGCAAGGTTGAGCCCAACCACACACACGGAATGGTTTCCTGCAGTACCTGATAGGCCAGCTCTCTGATGCCCCTCTCCAGTCTGCCAGCTTCCCTGTGGGTCTCCGCATTGCCCTGGAGCTGGCCCTCCACCTTCCAGTTCATGAACCTGCAACCAAACCATGACCTCAGATCACACACTGGCAGCAAGGCTGGTACAGTGTTTGCCAACAGGAGGATCATTTGAAATAGTCGAGGGATGATGTGTCTGCTTTCTTTCTGGTAGGGATTACACAGGGCAACCTCTCTGGGAAAATCCCCCACTAAATGTGAGCTGGTTGAACTGAGAGCTCATAAAGAACTGTTAAGACTCTAAAGGACGTGAAAGGAGAGAGGCCTGCCTTCTTACATTACAAAATCACACTTGCATCCACATGTTTTTGTGTGCATGCAAGTATAGGAAGTGAGTTGTACTTAGCAGGCTTTGAGGATTCAGACAATAAACTCCCTGGTCTTAAGCTTCCTTCTCCGTATTCACTTCAGACCCCGAGTCCCCATCACACATATGTCACACACAGCCCTGCAGCCTTGCTTTGTGGGAGCGCTATAGAACAGAACTGCCTGTTTCTTCAGACAGTATACAAGCAAGATTAACATAACACTCATTCAGCAAGGTGCCTACCATATACCACACCCCGGCACCAGGGATAAAGCAGTGAACAAAACAGAAATCTTTCCCCCGTTTAAGTATACAGTCTCATGAGGGAATTCAGAAAAACCTAAGTAAAATACAGAATATGTGTGATGGTGTCAAGTGCTACAAAGAAAAATAAGGAAGTACCAGGGGTGGAGAGTTGGTGGGGAAAGAGCATGGGCTGCTGCTGCTGGGGGGCTCTTCTCCCAGATGTCCACGCCTCTTTCCCTATGCTCTCCCTGACTTAAATGCTACATTCTGCAAGAGGCCTCCCTGATCACCATCTTAAAACTGCAAAGCTGAATGCTCTGAGGAATGAATGGCCCTGGTGAGGTGAATCCCACCACTCCCTGTCCTCGCCTCCTGCTTGCCACTGGAGCCCCACTGACCCCTGTGTTCCTCCTCAGATAGGTGCAGTGGGGGAGGGAAGGAGAGAAAGCCAACAGCCATGCTGGTTCCTTGTGGATAAAGCCTATCATTCCAAAATCATGAACACCTGTCTTCTGGGATCTTTACACAGTTCTATTGGGAGGAGAGATAACAGAACCCCCTCTTTTAAGGACTTTTTAAAAAGTCATTACAATACTTCTGGATGAAAAACTGCTTTATTAAAGCAGATCCTAGACATTTTATAATCTCACCAATAAATCCTTATGTTTTTCTAACAGGTAACGATGGTTGCTATGGTTTGAATGTCTCCTCCAAAAGTTCATGCATTGCAAACTTAATTCCCAAATTCATATACTAATAGTATTTAGAGGTGGGGCCTTTGGGAGAGAGAAAAAAGTTAGATGAAGTCATGAGGGGAAAGCCCTAAATATAGCGTTAATGTAAGAAGAGAAAGAGACTTGTGGTAACATGCTTGATCTGTCTCACCTTGTGATGTCCTTTGCTATGTTATGGTGCATCAATTAGGCCCTCACCAATGCCAGCATGGATTTCTCAGCCTCCAGAATCATGTGACAAATAAGCTTTTATTTTATATAAATTACCTGGTCTTAGGTATTTTGTTGTGGCAATGAAAAATTAACTCAAACAATGGTATTTTGATATTGTATGTCTATAAATATATACAATTATATAAACATATGATCAATCAAGGCAATGGATTTTAATTGAATAAAACACCAGGACATTATTTGTTATTGAATAAAGTAACTGATGTCATATAATGTACAAGGAACATATATACATATATATTTAATATTTAAGAAAATTAACCAAATTCCTTATATCATCTGATTATTTAGGAAATCATTGCTACTCAGTTATCACTGATTCTAGGTCACAGTAGTGAACAAATACCAAATGGAGATAAAAATCCCGTAATCTTAAATTGGAAATGAAAATTCCAGTATTATTCATGTAGTTTTTAGGGAAAAAATGTATAAGTTCTTTGATTTTTTGCCTGTGTGCTTTTTTTCTTATACTAGAAATCTGAGTTCCAATGTATGTTATTGGATAAATAATTCTATTAGTCTTATTACTAGTAACAATATGTTGTGAAATGTAAATGCAATTTGCTTTTTTACCTTATATAATATGAATATAAAACTTATGTTTAAAACCACTGGGAATAATTATTTTTGTGTATATTTTCTGTCCTCAGATTGATATATAATTAACTTCATTTGCTTCCATATTGTTTAGATTTTAGTGACTTTTGGACCTTCTTTCCTTAACAACATGTTTTAATTATGAAATATGTAAATGATTTAAATTATTATGCAGTCAAAAAACTAAGTTACATTCGGAATGTTTAGCTTTCTTTTTTATGTTCTCTTCCTTTTCCATTTTCATTGGAGTTTTAATTCATTCTGTCACCATTTCTGGAAATATAAGTATGCGCATGTGTTCATATTCTCCTTCCACCCTCTTTATAAAAGGGTTTTAACTCTCTGCATCACCTTCGCCTTTAGTCATCATTATACTGCTAAGTGTGATCTCCAGGACATATTTTATAGCTCTTTCATTCCTTTTTAATCAAAACAATTCTATGAATGGCCCATAAATATGCCTTGGTATTCCACTGTATGGTTTTACAATGGGACTTGAACAATCAAATCCCAGTTGAATATTCTTTCCATCTCTGTAGCATTTGTCATATGACCTGTACATAGACATTAAAATTAATTCAATAATTTTACAGGTCCTATTTTCAAGAAAGTTCCTTCTATGTGTTTTTAAGCTCCCTGAAGGCAGATACACTGCATTTCTGTCAGTCCTTACTACATCTGTACTGAGACTTTTGGGATTGTGGATTTAGTTGTTTTCCCTCTCTGACCTCTGGTTGTTAGGAAATGGGCATTTTCCACAGAGAAAACAACAGAAGCAAAGACACAGAAACAAGAATGCTAAAGTATGTTTGGATACAGTGGACAGCCTTCCCTGTGGAGAGACCAGAGCTGATATAGTGAGTGGGACGAGATGAATTCTCACCTAGCACTAAGAGGAAGGGGACATTTCATCCAGTCCAAGAAAAGTCTTATTTTCTGGTCAAAAGTCAAGCAAGAATGAATGAACATGTTGAGATAAGACACTCTAAAAAGATCAAAAAATGCTAAAACCAAAAGTGATGAGGGTGGGGACATCTGATACAGTATTCCAGGATAATAAGGCCTTGAACTGGGGTTGTCAAGCCCCCATGATTACCCATGAAAAATGTGACTGAGCTACTCCAGTAGATAATTGATCTTCACATTTCTGCCCCAAATCTTCAGTTTTAGTCTAACTGGATGCCATGCCTTGTACATTTACTCTCTTCCCACCCACCATGGTCTCTAACCTCTGCTGACCTTGAGCTTGTAAATGATGGGGCAATAGAGATAGCAGCAGTGACAGGAGAGCTTGGGATAAGCGGTGGTGGAAACATATCAAAGATAAAGTACCACATCACCATTATGACACAACATCTGTGCTAAAAGAAAAATGATGAATTGAGGCAATGGATTTTAATTGAATAAAACACCAGGACACCATTTGTTACTGAATAAAGTAACTGATGTCACAAGGCACACAAACTATTTTTACATCTCGCTTCTCTAAGTCTGTGATTCACTATTGGAAACAAGTTTAAGCTCCAGGAATTTGGCAGTAACAGATGCTCTCAGCACCAGTACTCCAGCACAAGGAAGCTTAATTATGAATCTTACTCTTGGTTGTGGCTCTGTGTACAAGGGCTTGGGGTCCCAGTACAATTATTAAGAATTATATCATGAATCTCTTAATGCATTTGATGTAAGAACACAGCACTGCTAGTCAAAGCTTCTCCATTGGGATACCAACCATCTGTGGAATTTAAGTATGAGACATCTCTGAAAAGGTGAGGACAATGGATGAGTTATAGAGACAACTCTGGGCTCTGCTATGTAGGGTTGGGGCTCATAGCTACACTGTTGTAGAATTGGAGTGTGGAGAGAAGAGCTAGTGGGATAACTTTTTGGCATTATCAAGAAAGTCTTATAAAGAAAAAGTTAATCAGGCAGTATCTTCATAAGGTATGACTGTAAACATTTACCAAGCAGTATTAAAACCTTTTTATTCCTTTCTATTTATTTGGATTTTCATGCATATTCTTTTCTCTTATCATCAAACACCTTTGAGCTTTCACATACTTAATTTCTCTTTAAAAGCAGAAGTACCTACCTTGATAAAAAGTGGCTGAGTGATAGGTAAGCTTCTCCATTCCAGAAGGCTGGACTCCACAATAGTCTGGTGGCTGAAGTTTATTACCAAGGTTTTATTTCATTCTCCACATTGTAAATAACATAAGAAAATACAAACACAAATTTCTTATCTCTTTTCAATTTTAAAGTGACAATATAAAATCTAATTAAAGGTCCTGTCTCTCAGTTCTCAGTTTTAAGTAAGGGATCAACTTCACGTAGCAGGATCAGGGCAACTACATGATGTTGTTGCACATTTGATGAACTGAGAGAGAGCCCTTGATGCTGAAGGGATGAGTGGAAACTAAAATAAAGCCCAAGCCCCACTTAGCAAGCTCTGAGACCTAGGAGCTAGGGCCTGCTACACAAAATCTTGACCCTCTGCCGTTCCTCCTCTACTGGCTTTTGCTCAGTGGTACTTCCACTTCCCATGCCCTTCTAGAGAAGTTTTGCATCTGCCCAGAAGGCATACCCAGATGATGGCCTTTATCCAGTTCCCACAAGGGTTCATTGAGACGGGCAGATATATCTGAGCTTAACTGTCATTTAGGAGAAGCACCATCATCAACAACTTTAAATTTGTATTATATAGAAGGCCCACCAGCCTTGAAGCTCTTCTTTACCAAGCTGACTTTCCTACTCAAGCAGTAGCGTGTATTGTAAAACATAAGTGACTTAAGCACTGTTTTCAGATCATCATCATAAAACCATTATAGGCCCTAGAAAAATAGCTATTTGCAGGGAACCACAGGAAGAATGATTTCTGGAAATAGATATATTGATTCACAAGTGGAAAATGACTAAACTTTTTTTAAAAAGGCTCTTGCACAAGATTTTGCTATGGTAATTCAACTGCACCTTTTCATTGCCAGTGTAGATTAGAAGGGAGGAGGTAATTGAACTAATTGTTCAAGTTGAGCACAGGAAAGCAGAGGGGTCTCTTCACCTCCTCCTGACACTGTGGGAATCAATGGAATCTTTTTGGGCTGCACACTGGCCCCTGCCTCTGGGCTCCTGCTCCAGTGAACTCTGGAGGACAGTACTGAGCAGGCAGTCAATACACCCACCTCAGTGGCTGCCTTCATGGCCTTCTCTTCTGCATTTCGACACATCTGCATCATCTCTCCTGCTTCTTTCTGAAATCTGAGCAACATCAGCCTCCAGTTGTTTCTTCTGACTAAGGAGGAAAAGCAGCATTCCTGTTAGGCAAATTGAAACCAGCAAAGCAAACGCAAGCTGGTCTGTTCAGGACACACAATGGGAGGCAGCTCCAACCAGGAGCAAATTTTATCATAGTCATCCATCCACATACAGCTAAGGAAGACTTCCTCCCCAGCTGACCTGCCATCTAAGGCATACTTGAAAGGATTTCATCCATGTAGAGGTTCAAGACTAGAGATAGCAGCCTCAATAAGAAAGGAAAAATGGATCTTGGATAACATGGGTTTGGTTGTCAACTTGTTGAGAATGTTTTTCTGCCTTTTGCTTTTCAATGTGACAAAGACAAGTGTCCCAAAGTGAAGTCAGGGTCACCTACAGATATCTGGGAATCAGGGTGTTGAAGAATAAAAATCATGGTTCCCAGCATACCATTTCATCCAGGAAAAAGAAGAAAATCCTCTTTATCTACTTGTCTTCCTGTTCTCTACAGTGAGGAGGAGGAGGGAAAAGTAGTTCACAAAAGTCTCAGCCCCCAGCCCTTAGGAACCCCCATTAAAGGGAGGAAGCTTTGTGCTCTGCAGCTGGCGCTGCCCTAATTCTTTCCTTCCTGAGTTGTGACACTGAAGGCCAAATCTCCCTTTGCTGCATCTGTTCTGTGTTTCAAGCACAGCTTCTCAGAGGGTGTGAAACATCAGTGCAGAGAGTGTATATAAAAGGCATAGGCTTTCGATTTTCCAGTTTCCTTTTATTTCATCCTTTCCTCTCACTAGAGCCTCTCTCAGTGGCAGGATTAAGGTTTTCAAATAGACATTCTAGCCTCACAGGTTCTGCCTGCCTCTTACATGGCAGGAAGCATCATCAAGACTGCCGCTGTGTCCTGAGGACAACCAGGCCCTATGCATCCAGGATTTTCATTGCCATGGGCATGGCAGGGACAAGGTAAGTATAGTTTGCTGGAGGGTTTTCTGGATGCTCACTGCACATAACTCCATAGGAACACTCTTTGTAAAGGAAGGTACATGCATGAACACTGATTTGTTTGCACATTGAATAATTTAAAATCAGCTAAGGAGATGTTTAAGACCTTTACAAGGAAATGACTGGTTCTGTTTTAGTAGGAAGGAAGTTAGGGAGTATTGTGTAAGAGGGTCATTCACAGCTCAGGTTTGCAAAGAGGGCACATGCCATCAACCAAAGATAAGATTCAGCTCATGTTTGTTCTAAGCAGGATAATATTATAGGATAGTGCTCAGGACCAGGAGGAGCACTTAAGAACTTGTCCGACTCCTGGGTCCTACAGCAAAGCCTCCAATTCAGTAGGTCTGCAGCAGGCTCTGAGAATCAGCACTTTTCCATTAGCGATTCTCAATACCTAAGTTTCAAAAAATTTGCCCTGTATACTAGGTCTCCAGAGCATTTCCCCCCCAAATCCTCCCCTCCTTTCTATGTCTGCTTTTTCTGTGGTTGATGTCCTCCCCCATACCAAGGTGGTTTTTCATCATACTGGGATCCACCGCACAGTGTCAGTTTAGACATCCATGGCAAGTGATTTACCACCAACATTTACTAAGTACTATAGACAATAGATGATTTACTTTTTAAAAACAATTCAATATTCCACTTTATAAGAATTCAACTTGTGGTATTTAGATAAGCTTTCCTGAGATAAAAAGAAACTGTTCAAGTGAGTTAGCCTGCTGGGAATTATGCATAACTTATAGTTTATTTGTTCTATACCCCATGAGACCCAAAAGGGACTGTATCACATACATGGATACAAAAGTCAAATTGTAGGTACAAACTAATTCCGACACTTTTCAGCACTGAACAGTTCCAGTTTATACATTATTTTAATATTTCTCACTGGAGATACAATGAAGGGCAATTCTTTGTGATATGGGACTATGCAGCACTTTGAAAGAAATTTAGTATCTGTGGACCCTGGCACTAAATGTACGTGGTAATTTCCAGTCACAGTGGTAACTAAAATGACCACACAGATGTTTCTAAACACCTCAGAGCATTAAAGTTCTATCCCTATTTGCTTTAATCTGTATTTCATAATAATCACCAGGGTAAACTTTCTTTTTTTTAATATTTTTTTCAGTTGTAGATGGGCGTGATATCTTTATTTTATTTATTTATTTATTTTATGTGGTGCTGAGGATCAAACCCAGTGCCTCACGCATGCGAGGCAGGAGCTCTACCTCTGAGCCACAATCCCAGCCCCACCAGGGTAAATTTTCTAAAATGTATATCTGATAAATGTAAACCTGATAATTTTACTCTCAGCTACTCAAAATTCTTTAGTGGATCCTCATTATCTGCAGATAAAATTCAAACTCCAGCAGTCTCAGACTCAAGTTCCCTAGTAACCCGGCCCTGCCTGTGTATTGGCATCATTTCTAGTCATCTGTCCTACTGACCCTGTGCCCTAGTATGTGGATTTCCCTGAAAATCCTAAATTCCCACTCCTACATGCCTCTCCCTGACTTTTCTCTCTACCTGGCCGACTTCTTGCATGTCTTCCATGATTCAGTTGAAGAAGAGTCCGCACGTACCTAAGGAATCTAGACTTGCCAGGAACTGCCTACTGCAGGAGTGTGCTGTCTGGATCATCAGACTCGTAGCAATGTTCTACAACTGTTCACTTAGGTCTTCAATCTTTGAAAACAGTGGAGACATTTTGTATCTACATTAACTAACTTTTCAGGTAATGGTGGGTACCTTAAAAATGCTTATTGTTTGACCTGTTTACAGACATTTGTCCCAGCTACCATGGCTTCTCCTGCTTCCAGAAGAATGGTGAAGGATCTAAGAATTTTGCTTTGTTACTTGCATAATCTTACACAAGAAGCCAGACTACTAATAGCTCATCATATCTGCCAGTAGATAGCTCCTGACTCCAAAGCAGAAGCATTTTTTAAAAAATCCTGGAATTCAGGAAGAAATGGCTTAGAAAGAGCCAGAGAATCAGGCAAGTGCCTCTAGAACATTCATTCCTCTCTCCCCAGCATCCTTGCTGTGAATTTCTTAACAGCTCTCCACTTTTTTTTTTTGGTAGAAGGCTTATGTTACAAGTCAAATTTTACCTTCCCCCCAAATACAATCTATAACCCCAATCTTTAATTTCTCAGAATGTATCCTTGTTTGGAAACAGGGCCTTATAAGAAATAATCAAGCTAAAAGTGAAATTTTTAGGGTAGGTCCTATCCAATAAAACTGGTGTCCTTATAAAAAGAGAGATTTTCACAGAGAAAGACAGAGGGAAGATGACATGAATCTACATGGGGAGAACATGACATGAAGGCAACCAATTGGTGTGATGTACCTACATGCCAAGGGATGCCAGAGATCACCAGCAAACCACAGAAGCCAAGAGAGGCAAGGAAGGATTGTCCTACAGGTTCCAGAGGGAGCATGCCCCTGCAGACACCTTGATTTTAGATGTGCAGCATCCAGTTCTGATGAATGAAGAGTAAGGCCACTGCTCTGCTGCACAGGCTCCCCTGTACTTCTCATGACATGCCCAAGACGACGTGGCAACTGTGCGTCTCTTAAGGCTGGCCCACGGATAAAATCTGCTGCCTTCAACCAACTGCATCAGCTAAAGGGGAGGGTTTATGGGCCCCACCTGGGTGTAGAAAAGACTGATTCTTTCTGTGGCATCCAGGAGCTCTTTCTCTATCAGCCTGAGCCCACACTGTCTGCTCTTGCAAGGACCTTAGTTCCTCTAGCTCAGACTGAAGAAGAAAATTGTGCTGCTCAACCACAGCCACCTGCTCCTTCACATCACTGTTCAGGTGTGTGCTGTCACCCAGTTGCACGTGAAGGTCCTGCAAGAGGACATCAGGGCCTAGAGCACAACCCGTCAGAATTCAACGTGGCATGTCCACCTGTGTGAACATGCTCAGAGCAGAGTTCCACCTCTTTTAATTTAAACATATTCTTGCTGTCTTGATGGATGAATTTGTCGTCCTTCCCTTTATTGTTCAGGAAAATCCATTGCTTAGTTTGCTCCTATAAGAAGCAGCATTTCTACCTTCACCCCATATTACCTTCATTGACTCTGAAGCTGTCCCAGGTATTTGGTTGCCAGTTGGCACAGGTCCCCTTTCATCCTCTTCTTTATCCTGGTAGCCTCAAGCCTGCTCCTAGCTTCAGAATTCAAACTAGACTGCAGGGAGTCAATAGCATACTGCTGTTTCTGCCTAATTTTAGAATAACATTCTGGGGGAAAATATCACACACCCAAATTAAGAAAAGTTGCCTGCTGTGTTCACAACAGTTTAGGAAATTGAAAAAAAAATTAAAATTTGAAAAAAATTCTAGGCAGTTAACAAAATGAGTTTTGTTATTCAGCTTTCCATTGCTGTAACACATGCCTGAGATAAATGAACTTATAAGGAAAGGTTTGTTTTGACTCACAGGTTAAATGGTTTCCATCCATAATCACTTGACCTTGTTGCTTTGGACCTCTGGTGGCACAGTACATCATGAAGGGAACACATGACAGAATCTGCTCACCTATGGCATCCAAGAAGCAAAGAGAAAGAAAGTAAAGGTCTGGGTCACTGTATCCCCTTCAAGTGCATGACCCTAAGCTCCTATCTTACTTCCACTAGGCCCCACCTCCTAAAGGTTCTACCACTTTCCAAGAGCATCACAGACTGTTGACCAAGCCTTTAACATTGGCCTTTGAGGAATAATTTCAAACCCTAGCATTCCACTCCTGTTTCCCAAAGGCATATATCCATTTCACTATGCAAAATTCATTTAGCCCATCTCTCTGAGTCCCCATAGTCTTATAAGTTTCAGCATTGCTCAAAAGTCCAGGTCCAAAGTCTCCTCTGAGACTTAAGACAAACTGTACTGTGAGCCCCTGTACAGATAAAAAAAATGTACTTCTGAGATACAATGACATAAGGTGAACTTTTCTATTCAAATGGGAAGAGTAGGGAAAAAATTATGGGGAATCAAAGTAAAACTGAAAAGTACCAGAGAAACATTAAATCCTGTAGCTCTATGGTATCTGGGGTACATAATGTGACCCCAAGGACTTGGACAGCCCTGCCCCTATGACCTTGCTGGATTCAGCCCATATGGCAACTCCCTTGGGCTAGCACCCTGCAGCTTCCTTCAGCAGGCATTCCACGTTCTGGCATCTCTAACATCCTGGGTTTTCCATTGCAACTTCAGTTTCACTCTCTCAGCTTCAAACATGGCCCTGTTGGAGGCTGCTCACAGGGAGTCTGACCTTAACACACATTGCCTGGCCTTCCAGGTTTTCCTTTGAAATATCAGTGGAAACCCCCATGACCC
>CM053409.1:72848468-72901408 GCA_028644305.1 Xerus rutilus | reverse complement strand
TCCCAGCACTTAGGGAGGCTGAGACAGGAGAATCGCGAGTTCAAAGCCAGCCTCAGCAATGGCGAGGCGCTAAAGCAACTCAGTGAGACCCTGTCTCTACATAAAACACAAAATAGGGCTGGGGACCTGGCTCAGGGGTCGAGTGCCCCTGAGTTCAATCCCTGGTACCAAAAAAAAAAAAAAAAAAAAAAAAAAAAAAAAGAATTAATTTCATGCAAATAACATCTATGGAAAATAAAATTTTTCACAATGAAGCACTAAACCTTAAAAAATTAGAACATGAATGGAACATGGAAATGCCAAGGCACTCTGCTCACAGAAGACAGCTTTGCCCTGTAGTCAGGGCTCCCCCCAAACCCCTGGCTCTTGCTTGGGTTACAAGCCCAGCTGAGAGTACCTTGAAGGTTCCTGTTCTCCCTTCTCAGTGTCTCAAGCCCTCAGTGCTCTCTTCATAAGCGTACTTGAGCTTGAGGATCTCAGTGCTGAGAGCTCAGGCCTCCTGAGAGGCAGCGGTAATGCCTGGGACTCCTCATGCTTCTGCTTCCAGTCAACAAGGGCCTTGTCAGAGTGCTGCTGCTTCTGGTCCAGTGCAGCTGCTGCAGAGCAGGCCTTCCCAAGCTCAAATAAGGCATCCCCCAGCTCAAGGTGCAGTTGGTGCCTGGCCCTTTCCAGGAGAGCATTCTTGGCATTGGCCACCTGCCTGGCTTCAGCAGCCTCCTATAAGCTAATTGCCAGCTTCTTACTGAGAAGGTCAGATCCACAAGGTATGTGAGGCATCAACTCTCACAGAAGTCATCAAGTCTGTACAGGTTTAAAGACAGGGCTCAGGTACCAAATAGGATGGCCTCAGAGGCTGGCTTAATAGAATGAAACAAAAGCAGCTCCTTCTACCTACAGAGCCCAGTTGTCAGCTGACTTCTGGCTCCTGTGGCTGCATGGATTTTGCATTCCCCCTTCTTTGCAACCTGGACTTGGAATT
The DNA here is from genome assembly GCA_028644305.1 of Xerus rutilus. Classification (NCBI taxonomy): domain Eukaryota; kingdom Metazoa; phylum Chordata; class Mammalia; order Rodentia; family Sciuridae; genus Xerus; species Xerus rutilus. The sequence goes on along the minus strand of CM053409.1, from coordinate 72,900,429 downwards.
CAGGATCTCTGTGAATTCCTATAAATATTTACTTACCCTAAAACTTTAATAAGCAATACAGAATTTATCAACAATTTCATAAGAAATGGGGAAATAAGATTGTTCTGAACCCCATACCGATAGTAAGCTATGTAAAATTCCTCAGGCACATTAAGCCTCTGAAGAGCTTCTTGGCTGTGTTGCTTCCAAGGAACACTCATGCTCGCCTGCTCATTCTCTCGCCCTCTCATCATGTGGCTCCTAAACATGACACAATTCTCTCTTCTCTCTTAATGTCTTGTATATATCAGCTCCTTTGCCCAGGTTTCTATTCATCCTAGATCCACCCATCATGATGCCCACTTAACAGGTCCCAGTGCTCTTGTCGTGCCTTTTGGTCTGTGTTCTTCCAGCATCCTCTGTGATGGAGTGGTTTATTAAAGTGCTTCCTCCATCACCTCCATAACAGCTCTCAGGAATTCTTAATGAATAAAATGTATTCTCTTGCTTACATCTCCTGCAGAGTTTCTGGCTGTCCTATTCTTACTCTCTCATTACATTTCTTAGATGAAAGGAAGGAACTGTATATGCCAAAGCTTTCCTGCTCTACTGTTATTAAGCTGAAAAAGATCCCCATGAATCAACATGCACCACATAGTCTGTATCAGTCAGAGTTCTCCAGAGGAATGGAAACACTAGAATGTATATATAAGAGGGGATTTATTAGACTGGCTTACCTGATCAGAGGCTGAATAGTAGTTGTTAGCAGGCTGGATAGCTGAGGAAACCAGTAGCTGCTCAGCCCAAAAAGCTGGAAATCTCAGAACAAAAAGGACCAATGATGTAGCCTCAGCCTAACACTGAAGGCCTAGATGCCGCTGGAGAGTGGCTGGTGCCAGTCCATGTACAAAGGTTGAAGAATCCATAATATGATGTCCACAGATGATGGCAGAAAACAAAACAAAAGCTAGCAAGCAAACACACCACAACATTTCAACCCAAGAATTGTAGAGCATGTGGGAGCTTCCCTTTGCTTCTGTGTTTTGTTCTATCTGGCCCCCCAGTCCATTGGACTGAACCACCCACATTCAGTGTGGGTCTTTATCTCTCCGTTCTCTGACCTACCTGTCAAATGTTCTGGAAACCACCCTCGAGACACACCCAGAGTGTGCTTGTGTGCTTTACCAGTTTTCCAGGCATCTCTCATTCCAGTCAAGTTAAGGATCAAGATTAACCATCACAGAGCCCAATACAGCAGTGTGGTAATAAAGCTCTCCACCATGCTTTTGGATGGAATCCTACAAAACCCAGTCTCTGCTCAGCATTCAGGAAGACTCTGTGCTCAAGCAACAACTCTTTGCTCCCTGAATTTCTAACCATGTCACTTCATTTTTCATTCATTCTTCCTAAAGGGAAATTCTGATACTTTATCCAACCTTAAACAGGAGTCTTATAAAATAATTATATTCATTGTGACTACTTTAGAAATACTTGATTACTACCCAGAAAATAGGAGTGTACTTTGGATGATCGACCATGCTGAGGGACTTAGGACGTGAGACTTTCATGTTAGAACTGGGAATTCCCAGAGCAAATTAAATAACTAGGTCACCCTTATATTACCGGTAACAGCATTTAATAACAGCTACCTATTTATCTGTTTAACTTGCAAATCATAAGCATCTACTTAGTTGTTTAGCATATATAAATGGATGTGAAAGAGTAAGAAACCAATTTCTTATTCTTGGAGAAGTTTGAATTCCAGTTTAAGAAAAAAAAAAAGAAAGAAAGAAAAGAAAAGCAGTAACTGGGTCTTAGGTGAGCTTGATTCTGTGAAAGTAACTGAACTGAACCCCATCCTGGAAAGCAAAGGAGGCAGATCTTCAACTTTCCAAATTGAAAAGCATAGGGTGAGGTGATTTAGAGGTAAAGCTTTATATGTTTGATGTTCAAATGACTTTTAAATCAAAAGAATCTTCAAATATTACCATGCTTGCCTATTATTTTTCTTTAATTGTTACATCCTACAAAACTAGTTTAAACAAATTCATATGATCATAAAGCAGTCTATATTCTTTCCTTCTTTTCCACCCACCTGTGTTAGTCAACTATTAATTGCAGTGACCAAAATAACAAGAAAAGCTTACAAGGAAAAAGGTTTATTTTAGACTCACAGTTTCAGAGGTCTCAATCCATGTTTGGCTGACTGCATTGCTCTGGGCCTGAGGTGAGACAGAATGTAATAAAGGAGGGCATGGCAGAAAAAGTTGCTTAGCTCATGACATTCAGGAAGCAGAATGTCAGAGAGAGCATGAGGAGCCAGGGACAAGATATAGTCCAAGGGCATGGCTCCTGTGAATTATTTCCTCCAGCCACACCCACCTATCAGTACAACCCAGGAATCCATTCAAATCATCGCTCCATCAAATGGATTATTCCTCTGATGAGGTTATAGCTCTCACAACCCAATCTTTTCACCTCTCAGCATTGCCACATTGCCTAATATATGAATTTTGAGCGGGCACACTCAGCTGTTCAGGCACTAAGAGGCTGCCGTAGCCATGGTCCAAGGAAGCTCAGGTACTACTTGAGCTGGTAGCAGACCTTGGCATCTTCCACATGGTGCTGGTTCTGCAGGAATGCAGATGCTGGAGTGAAGGGGTCATGAAGGCCTCCACTGAGATTTCAAAGGAGGGCCTCGTGGTTCAGGTAAAGAGTTGCAGTGTCAGAATCCCTGTGGGCAACCCAAGAGGGTGTTGCCTGAAGCTGTGACAATGAAGCCAACACTGCAATGGAGACTTGTGGAGGTAAGAGATACCAGCAATGTGGACTGTCTGCCGAAAAAGTGGACAGCCAATGTGGGTTACGGCCAGCAACGGCATAGGAGTGGGGCTACCCAAGCCATTTTGGGCCCACATCTCGCCACCGCATGCCCCAGATGCTGGATGTGGAATTAAGGAACTTAATATTTACCCCACTTAATTTTGGTCTTGCTTTGGTCCCATCTCCCTTCCTTTTTATGTCCCCATTTCCTCTGTTTTGCCATTTTGTAAAAAGGGAATTTTTCCTCTTTGCTTTTGTACACTATATGTGTGTGGATTAGTAAGGTTTCTCTAGAGGACAGAATAGAATATTTATATGTATGATTATGAAAAGGGGGATTTATTAGACTGGGTTTATTATCAGAAGCTGGATTATCCCACACCCCTCTGGCTGCATAACAAAGAGTCAGATGAACCAATAACTGCTCAGTCCAAGAAGTTGGAGCCTCAGGAAAAGAGGGGCTAATGATATAGCCCAAGTCTAAGACTAAAGGCCCAGGAAGTCCTTGGAGAATCACTGTTCAGCATCCACATTGAAAGAGAGAAGGAGCTGAAGTCCAACATCAGATAATGGCAGCAGCAATCAACACACAAAGAACAGAAATTACATCTGCCTCAGACTCCTCCTCCTACTTTTGTTCCATCAGGGGCTCAAATATATTGGACTGTGATGCCCACATTCAGATTGGGAGGGGGTCTTTTCTCATTTTGCTGCCCCACATGCCAGTCATTTCTGGATGTATCCCTTATGGACACATCTGAAAGCCTTAATCTCAGAAATCTCATAATCCAATCAAGTTGAAAATTCAGACTGATCATCACACCCTATCTCAAAGAAACCATTAAACAGAATGACAGGTAGGCACTTCAACTTGAATCATACATCATTAGAAGAAAAAAAAATAACTTTAGAAGCAAATGACACACTTGATATAAGGAGGCATTTCAGTTCAAAGCCCCATTTTTCTGGGGTCCAGAGTTTTTGAAAACAGCTACCACAGGTATTTTTAGTATCTGTCATTCCAAACCCCTTTTTAAGTTACTGCAGATACAGAGATGGATCACTTGGTATCCCTTCTGGGACAGAACACAGCAGTTGTTCTGCAACTACACAGTAATGCAGCTCAACGATTTAGGTGAAGACCGAGAAAAAACATTATTTCTGGTTGAAGTTAAAAAGAAATGTATTGATCTGCACTGGATCTTTGCCAAGCTACCAGGCCAGGGACACATCCTTTTCAGTAAACCCTTAATGATCATAAGCTGAGGTTAGTCCGATGCTTTCTCTCAAATATACAGTCTCTCAACCTCTAAGCAAAACATTTCAGTACTGTACCCTTGTACTGGGTCATCGTTTAGCAAGGTTCCAAACTTCTATAGCTCCTAAGAGGAACTTTTAAAATTTCTTCGTGGCACTGGCTATAAAATTGACATTCTAACCTTAGGGGAGGCCTGAGGATGACTTCTTTTCAAAGCAACCTCTGTCCCATAAGGCAGGCTGATAGATGCTAATGTTTCTAACTATCCCTGTCCATTTTCACAGACACACACTTGTTAGTCTACAAGTTATACATCAGAGACACAACTATGATGAATGAATATACATATTCATACACACACATACTCAATTATTTGTGTTCCAAATAAAATGTAGTATTTTAAGTGATATTCCAGTTTTCAGACCATAGTTCAAAGATATATCTTCAATAAATATTTCACTTGTACCCCTAGAAATATGTTTCTTCCTTCCCCTGGACATCCTTATGGTCTCTGCCATTTTGAAAATTCTGTTTAGCCCCCTAGAGTATGTACTTCTTGCCAGGAGTATGATTCAGCTCTAGTCTTGGGCTTGCTCATGGACTCTGCAAGGATTTGCTAAAAGCCACGAGACTTGAAGACACAGTCATTATTCTCAGACTCCTGTGTGTGATCAGCCCCAGGTGAAGGACAGTCCTGCCCTACTCACCTGGCATCCTCCAGCTCCTCAGTTCTGTGGACGACATCATGTTCATAATTCTTTCTCCACTGCACCACTTCAGCATTGCCTTTGGGTAGGGTCCAGTGCAGCTCAGCCTGGACCTCTGGTTCTTCCTCACAGAAGGTCACAGTCATACCTAGTTGATAGCACATGGGCCAGGGAACTCTGAGACCAGAGTTTGGGACACAAGTTGTGTCCCAACTCTGGGACACAAGTTTAAAAAAGGCACCACCATTATTAACAAGGAAATTCTTGGAGGTGACATAATTATTTTAAAGATAAAGTTAATAACAACCTGCCACAATTCAAGCAGAACTTCAACGTCATAAGATAATACCAGGGGTGAAATTTGGGACAAGAAGAGAAAGGATAGAGAATAACTAATTTGCCATTTAAAAAGAGAAGAGTTCCATTTAAGGAAATGGCAGTCCAACTATGTGGGCTTCGGTGATGGACAGGCTTGGAGTCCTAGAAGTAGTGGAGAGCACACAGGTAGCAAGGAGAATATTCATTATCATTTAGGCAATAAGATTTGTTTTAAGTAATATGTAAGACTCACATCTTGTTTGAATCACAAAGAATCACTGTGATCCAGACTAGCCTTTTCATTCTGTGGATTAGGAAACATCTTTCATCTCATATGTAAACCTCTGAAAACTTCAGCTCTCATCACTTTAAAATCATGCTGCCCAACAACGTTTTCTATAGTACTCAAAATGTTCTGTGTGTACATTGTCCAAGATGATAGCCAGTAGCCACATGTAGCTCTTGAATACTGAGACTGTGACCAGAACATGAGTAATCAAAACTGAATCTTTAATTTCATTTTAATTAATATATATATATTTAAATTTATATAACTTCCTATAATATAGTAGTATCTTCTGCTGAGTTTCATGAACATTTCTGTGACTTAAATTGGGGTCTGGCCAACCAAGCAACATTATTCCTAGGAGGTAATCTCATTTAGTAGGAAGAACAGGGACTTGAGCAATCTTCATGGGTCCATTTCACAAATTAAAAGCAGAATCATTTTAGGGAGCCTCAGCTCTGAGCACAAAGCTTAGTTAATGGTATACTCAGCTGGACATCCTTAGGCAGTGAATGAGAAGCATTAATTCAAGTTGAATCTGAGCAGGACACAGGATTTGGATTAAAATTGTGGCCTCTCTTCTTTTACACATTTTTTGAGTACCCATTTTAGGCATTAGTATTGTAGAAGTAAAGGAGATAGACAAAGTCTTTGCCTTAAGGAATCAAAAAAGAATTACAAAATCAACATGTTGTAAACATTCTAATAGTTAAAAAAAAAAAACCATATAATGATTTTAAAACCATGGTATATAATGTTTGTCTTCTCATCATTCCTCAAAGAGCTTGGGGGAGGGAATAGTAATGGGAATAGTAGTTATAACAATTCTAAGGTATGAATTATAAAGGCTTATTTAAGAGGCAGACAGGAAGCCAGGCAACTGGAGGGGAGTAATGAGGGAAGCAAGTTCACAGGAGGAGACTGGAGCCCAGTCATGGTGGCTTTGTAGACCAATGGGAAGCCACTGAGAAGGCAGCCAGAAAGATCTCGAAAATATAAATCCAGCCACTTCAGTATGCAAATTCCTTCACATTGCATTTCTAGCTGTGTGACCTTCATCAAGTTGTCTTCTTAGAGCCTTGGTTTCTTCATGTATAATGTAATTCTATCTGCTTCATTAAGTTTGTATAACAAAAAATGAGATAACATGAGAGATCTAGAAAAATGACTGATGTATAAACCGTGGTAGTAATTTAAAAACTTATGTGAGATATAGAAATAAAGTAGAATGAGGGAACAAAATTGTACAATAATTGTTTTGGTTTGTATGCAGAATGTCCTCCATAAAGCTCATGTGTTTGAAGCTCAGTCCCCCATGCAGCAAGATTCTGAAGTGGAACTTTTAGATAATGATGGAATATGAGAGCTTTGACCTCATTAGTGGATTAACCCATTTTGTGGATTAATAATTTGAATGAACTAGGAGGAGATAACTGTAGGCAGGTGGGTGTGGCTGGAGAAAGTAGTCACTGGAAGCATGCCCTTTGGGGCTATATCTTGTCCCTGGCTTCTCTGTCAATTGCTTTGCTTCCCCAGCTGCTATGAGTTGAGTAGCTTTCCTCTACTGTGTCCTACCACCATGATGATTCTACCTTGGAGCCACCCAACCATGGACTGAACTTCTAAAACCATGAGCCAAAATAAATTTTTCCTCTTCCAATTTTGCTCGTTAGCTATTTTAATCACAGTGGTGAAAAGCTAACAAAGGTATTTTGATCATAATGATGAAAAGCTAACATAGTACTAAGAAAATTCAACCACTTCACCCTCAGAGTACCTGCCTTTTAGTGAGATCATGTACAAGTGAAGTACTTTTTTGTCTTAGTAACAAGATACCTTGAATATGAAATAAGAATTAGCCTTAAACACCAGAACTTGAAGAATTCATCTTTTGTCTTTCCACTATGCTTTCCCCCTAAAGAGTTAACTTTCCTTTGCATCATCCACTAACGTTATTTATTCCATAGGAAGAAATGACTAATTTCTACAACTCAGAAGTAAAATAATATCTAGGTAACTTAGCTTCACTTTTTCATTCTAGTCTTCTGTTTAATTATACTTTTTGGTGAGCAATTCAGGATCAAATCCATAGAGACTTACTGACATTCTGTTAAAAATGCAAAATGGAACCACATACTTTGCTTACTCTAAATCTGATAAACTATAGAAGTGATTTTAATCACCAAGGAACATTTTTTAGTCATTAACATTCTTCCTAGTACTTACAAGGTCCAACGTGGGTTTTTTCCCTATTATGTCTATAGCACTTTCTCTTCATCTTTTTTTTGGGGAGAGTGGTGGTTTAGGGTACTGGTAATTGATCCCAGAGGTGCTCTACCACTGAGCTACATCCCCAGCCATTTTTAATATTTTATTTAGAGACAGGTCTCACTAAGTTGCTAAGGCTGGCTTTGAACTCTTGATGCTTCTGCCTTACCCTCCTGAGCTGCTGGGATTACACTAAAAATAGTGTTTGAACACTATTTTTTAAAATACAGTTAATGTTGAGAAATAATGTTACCCTTATCTCCTAGTCCAGCTGTCCTCTCAGTTCTTCAATTTACTGAGTAAAGTTACTCTTTTCCCTGATAAATTGGCTTATCAGAAGAACCTCCTTTTCTTCCAGCCTCTTTAGAAACTCAATACAGAAAGATTTCACAAAATAAGAGATTGTCACCTGTACTTGACTTATTGACTTTAAGGACAAACAAAATGACTCCTACCCACAGTTGTTTGATATTTAGGAAAGTCTAAGTGTTATGTTTTCAAAGCCATAGCAATAAGTCTTCTGAGAACACATGAGAACCCTAAAAACAGAACTGATGTTTTACTAGTATGAGTCAATAACAGATAATAGCTACTATTATTGAGAACCTTTCTATGCTCTGGGTACTTTATGTATATTATCTAGATTAATTCTCAAAACATTTTGGTAATGAAAGTATATTACTCATTTTGCTGAGGAAGAAACAGGGAAACTCACCTTAATGTGAGACAGAAATAATCTTAGTAATTGGTGGGTATAGATTTAAATGAAGTTCTTATCACAAGAACATCACTATACTCTCTCTTCTGTGTCATACTCCCTTATTCATGATATATGGCTCTCCCAATTTATATAATTTTTAGATAATTATAATATTTTTGCTTCATTTGTAAATGAAGCTAATGTGTTAATCAGCTTTCTGTTACTATAAAAATACCTTATACAAAGAAACGATTTATATTGCTTTATAGCTTTAGAGCATTTAGTCCATCATCACTAGGCCCATTTGCTTTCCATGAGGTAGCAAACCATGGTGGGACCATGTGGGAGAGCAAAATTGCTTATCTCATAGCTGGGAAGTGAAAGAGAAGAGGAGGAAGGTACTAAAATCCCATAATCCCCTTTAAGGGCATGGTCCCAGAGACCTCAAGACCTCCCAATAGATCATACTTAACGTTTTTACCACCTCCCAATGGTGTCAAGCTGGGGACCAATATTTTAACACACGGGGCTATGGGAGACATTCCAGATCCAAACTATGGTAGATCATGATAGAATAAAAGATTGCTAATGAAAATTGATGGTGAATGTGTTTTGTAGAATTAATTGCTAAATGAATAAGATAGTCATTTAAAGGTAAGAAATGTGACCATGAGAGGGGGAAATTCCAATACATTCTACTTCTTTATTTGAGTTATTTTATTATCATAAGGTAGAAATACCATGATTATTAGAAATGGTATTAAAAGCTGATTCAAAACAAGAAAAAAGTAATTATTCCTGTAGTATAATGAAAGCAACAATAAAAGCCCTCTTGTTTTTGTTTTTATACTTCTACCTCTCTTGCTACTATCAAGTTCTAAAGCTCTCAACATATGGGAGGATCTATTTGAGTTAAAGAGCAGTTGTTATGGTTCGGTTTTGAAGTGTTCCCCAAAAGCTCAGATGTGAAACAATACAGGAAAGTTCAGACAAGAAATGATTGAGTTGTAAGAACCTTAACCCAATCAGTGAATTAATCCACTGATGGGATTAACTGAGTGGTAGCTGGAGGAGGTGGGGCACTGGGGGCATGGCTTTGAGGTATATATTTGCATTTGGTGAGTAGATTCTCTCTCTCTGCTCCCTGATCACCATGTGAGCTGCTTTCCCACCCTGCCACCACACTCTTTCATCATGATGTTCAGACTCACCTTGATCCCTGAGGAATGAACTTGGCTATCTATGGACTGAGACCTCAGAAACCATAAGCCTCCAAAGCTTTTCATCCTTTAAAATTGTTTAGGTGAGGTCCTATAATCACAAGAGCAAAAAAACTGACTAAAACAAAAATTGCTACCAAGAAGTGGGGTTTTTGCTATGACTAAACTGACCATGTGGTTCATAAGCTTTTGGAGCATTGTGGAATTGGTGGGAGGAATTTTCAGATGCTTAGCAGTGCAAGTTGGAAATACTTTGGATTGTTGTAAGCAGATTCTGATGGGAACTCAGAAGACCAGAATGCCAATAGGACCATGGACAATGGAGACAGGGCTCAAGAAGGTTCAAAATAGGAGAACTCCATTGGAATTCAGAGTAGATGCCATTCATGTTATGTTCGAGCTGAGAAGTTGTCTGCATTTTGCCCATGTCCTGAGATTTTCTGTGAGGCTGATTTTAAGTGCAATGGACTTCTTAATCTGTTGGAAGAAATGTCTAGATAACAGAGCATTCAAGAAGTGGCATAGGTATTGCTGGCAGCTTTTAGCCAAGTATACTGTGATATTCAGGAGCAGAAAGCAGAGTAAAAATATTTGAAAAACTTGGACTTGAAGTGCAGGAGTAAAACGGAGGACAAGGGAGTTGCAGTGGTTAAAGACATTACTGCCACTAAAAAAATGCTAAAGACTGTGCCCAGAGACAATAAGAAAGATGAATTGCAGGCATCTCTGGCTCAATGGAGTAAAAGTGAAAATTCTCTAAGAGACCAGTGGGGCATCTTTCTTTCACAAGGGGGCCTAGGAAGTTTTTTCAACATGTTCAACCACCCAAGCACTCAGGCTGCTGCAGCCAGGATCCCTGGAGCCTTGGCTACTGCTTGAGATGGTGGCAGATCTTGGCGTCAACCACATGGTGCTGGTTCTGCAGGATTTCAGGATGCTGGAGCTAAGAGGTCAAGGAGGCTTCCACTGAGATTTCAGAGGAAGACCTGGGAGGCCAGGTAAAGTGCCTCAGGGTCAGAGTCCCTGTGGGCAGCCCCAGAGAGGACAAAGCATGGAGAAGTAAGGAGGAAGGCAAACCTGCAGTGGAGACCCCTGAGATTAAGAAATGCCAGTAACATGGGACATAGTGCTAGGAAAACTGCAGTAATCTAGCAGAGACAAGCCAACAGAAAAGTCAACCAATGAAGCCACAGGGGTGGATCTATACAAGCCCTTTGGAGAGAATATCATAATGCCATGTGCTCCAGATGCCCAACACAGAACTACAGGACTTGTTTGCCCCACTGGACTTCAGTCTTGGTTTGGTCCCATCCCTTCTTTCTGTATTCCTATTTTTGTAAATGGAAGTGTTTACCTTTATATATTAGATATTTGCCAATTGCTTCTAATTTTACAGGAGCTTACATTGCGAGATTGCCTTGAGCTTCAGTGAAGACTTTGAACTTGAACATTGAGCAATATTGGAACTGTTGAGGCTATGGGTACTCTTGGGAATGGACTAAATGTATTTTTACATTGTAAGGTGAGTGTGAGCTTTTGGGGGCCAGTGGCAGAATGTTATGGTGTATATCTGAGGTGTCCCCCAAAAGCTCGCATGTGAGACAATGCAAGAAGGTTTGGAGGAGAAATAATTAGGTTGTGAGAACCTTAACCCAATCAGTGAATTGAAGCACTGATGGGATTAACTGAGTGGTAGCTGGGGGTGGGGTGGGGTGGAGCATTGGGGACATGGCTTTGGGGTATATATTGTATCTGGTGAGTGGTCTTTCACTCTCTCTCCTTTCTGATCACTATGTGAGCTGCTTTCCTCCGCCATACTCTTCCACCATGATGTTCAGCCTCATCTTGAGCCCTGAGGAATGGACCTGAGGGATGCAGACCTCTGAAACTCTAAGCCTCCAAATGAAGTTTTCCTCCTTTAAAATTGTTTGGGTCAGATCCTATAGTCACAGAAGTGAAAAAGCTGACAAAAATAGCAGTTCCCAAATTTTTGATATTTCTTTATATGCTTAAAAATTATTGAAGACCTCAAAGAGATTATTTCATATTAATAGATAATTTATTAAAATTAAAGCAGAGAAATTTAACTACTTTCACAAGAGCTATGAAGGCCTAGTGAGAGACCATAGTGCCTGGTTTTAATATAATAATGAAAAAGATAAGCATTGAAAAAGACAGGAAGGAGTTGTTCCTGTCATCTCTCCCTGAACTCCAAGCAGCTTAGAGAAGTGCCTCCTACTTGAGGGAAGGAGAATTAGGTCCAGGCCTTAGACTTATTACAAGGATATCAAAAACTCAATAGTGTTACTGTTGTATAATGATTTTAAGTCCTTTGGGTAGAGACCGAGGAGTGGGATAGCTGGATCAAATGGTGGTTCCATTCTGAGGACTCTCCATACCATTTTCCATAGTGGTTGCACTAACATGCAGTCCCACCAGCAATGTATGAGTGTGCCTTTCCCCCCACATTCTCATCATTTATTGTTGCTTTTATTCTTGATGATTGCCATTCTGACTGGCATGAGATGAAATCTCAGAGTAGTTTTGATTTGCATTTCTCTAATTACTAGAGATGTTGAACATTTTTTCATATATTTATTGATCGATTTTATTTCTTCTGGGAACTGTCTGTTCAGTTCCTTCATTAATTGATTAGGTTATTTGTTTTTTTGGTGTTAAGGATTTTGAGTTCTTTATGTATCCTGGAGATTAATACTCTGAGGTGTGTGTGGTAAAGATTTTCTCCCATTCTGTAGGTTCTCTGTTCAAGTGGTTGATCACTTCCCTTTGCTTAGAAGCAGCTTTTTAGTTTGAATCCATCCCATTTGTTGATTTTTTATTTTACTTCTTGCACTTTAGGAGTCTTGTTAAGAAAGCCAGATCCTAGGCCAACCATAATGAAGATTTGGACCTACAGTGATGCAACCACATCAATATTTATAGCAGCTCAACTCACAATAGCTAAACTATGGGACCAACATAGGTATCTTTCAAATGATGAACGGCTAAAGAAAAGGTGGTATATGTACACAATGGAATATTACTCAGCTTTAAAGAAGAATGAAATCATGGCATTTGCAGGTAAATGGATGAAGCTGGAGAAGAATATTATGCTAAGTGAAATAAGCCAATCTAAAACCAAAGGCTGAATATTTTCTCTGATATGCAGATGCTAATTCATAGTAAATGGGGAGGGGGCTAGGGAAAAATAGAGTTACTTTGGGTTAGGTAGAGGGGAGTGCAGAAAGGGGAAGGGTATGGGAGTAGGAAGGATAGTAGAATGTAAATTAGTCCAGCCATTATGGAAAACAGTATGGAGGCTCCTCAAAAAATTACAAATAGAATTATCATATGATCCATGCATCCTACAACTAGGTACATAGCCAAAGAAAATGAAGTTGGTATGTTGAAGAGACATCTGCATTGACACACTTATTGAAGAACTCTTATCTGGAAAATAAAAAAGTTTATCTAGTAGAAGTTAAGAGTACAGGACTGGAGATGTAACCCAGTAGTAGAAGGCTTGCCCAGCAGGTTGAGACCCTAGGTTCTATCCCTAGCACCAAAAACAAAACAAAACAGAACAGAAACACACCTAAAATAAACAAAGAAACAGATATCAGAAGATGAGAGCAGAAAAAAAAAGAAGATGATAATGAGAGTAGAATGGTAGTTACCAGAGGCTACAGGGAGTCGGGAGGGAGAATGCAAGGGGACAGTTTGTTCAATAGGGACTAAATTATAGTTAGATAGGAGTAAGAAATTCTGGTGAGCTATTACACAAAATGACAACAGATAATAACAATGGACTGTATATTCCTAAAACTTAGAAGATTTTGAATGTTCTCATAAAGAAATGAAAGATATGAGTAGATATATTTAACCTAAGTTATATGTTACACAACATATACATATATTAAAATTTCACATGGTATCCCAACATATATGTACAATTTTTGTTTTTATAATTAAAAGTAAATTTAAATTCCAATTAAAAACAGGCAAACAAATGTTACATTTTATTTCCCCCTGTATAAATTATATATTTCATATTATTAAAATAGGAAAGAAAATCAAAGCAACAATGAAAAAATAAAGGCATAATTTTTTCAAGAGCTTATTCCAAATTACTTCAATGACTATAGAAAACAAAGATATTCATTCTCTTCAAATACATATTTTATATAAATGATACTTAGAGTGAATTCTCAAGTGGAGAATGCTTATTTGAGGGCATTAAATTTACCACCTGCTTTGGTATTTAAAAATTTTCACATTTAGTCCTTGATATTGCTGTGTTCATATAGCAATTGAAGGTCTGAATGGTACTTTTAAAGAACTAAAATTTCTGAATATAGCTAACATGGAACTAAATTCACTGGCCCAGTTTCCCACCTTAAACTTAGAAAATTAGAACTTAGTGACAATATAATTTTTGGAGACTTGGAAGTATTGGCAGAGAAATATCCAAATTTTACCTACCTCAATCTGATTGGAAACAAAATAAAAATCTCACTGCACTGGAAACTTTTCAAATTTTCAACATTTGAAAGGTCTTGAGCTGTTTAACTGTCAGAGAAGATCACAGAGAAAACATGTTTGCATTGCAGCAGCAAATCACACACTTAAATGGATTTGATCAGGAGAATAATGAAGTATCAAACTCTGAAAAGGAGAATCAAAAGAAGAAATTCAGGAAGATAATGATGATGACGACTATGGTGAAGGTGGAGAAGAGAAGGAGGAAGATGAAGAAGAATATTTTGGGGTGAAGAGAGGAAACAAAATGCTGAAGGTGACCAGAGAGGAAGAAAATCATTAGATTTCCTGTACCACTCTAGGCTCAGATGCCCTGATGCTCCTGGGTGTGCAACAGAGCAATTACATCTTTATTTCTTTATGTACAATAGTTACTCCTACAGAAGATAATGTGTAACTTTTTTATAGGAAAAGTGTGATTTTACTATTTTTTGTTTAATCATTCCAAATAAGACTCACTAATCTATGAATGATCATATTGTATACAGAGAAAAATTTTCACTTTTGAAACCCACTGTGAAATTCCCCATTTACTTAGATTTCTAATTTTTCTAACTCAAGCTTACTATAATATTGATTTTTAGCCCATAATTAAAATTTGATCACTTTTACATAGATGTTGTTTGGTGCACTTCATTTCTTGGTTTTAAAGTTATTTATAAATTAAAACTACAGTCAGCTGAAAAACAAAATGATAATAGTTTCTTGAATGATAACTTGCCATTTTTTAGAGTAAATCCAGAGATTTTTAATGTGAGGACAATGACTTTGTTCTGGTTAAAGGTACTTGGGTGCTTATTTGTCACTTGAGTAACTTGGAAACTAGAAGCAGAACAGTAACAATTCTATTCAGAAATACAGCACCTGAAATACTGACTGATAAGATTCTCCTTCCCATTTTATTTCCCTCCATTTATTCCCCCCAAAAGTTGGGAGACTTGTGGACACCCAGGAAATTTGTTAGTCTAATGCCTCAACTGCCTTTTCAGATCTGTCTGGTTTTAAACAAGCAAAGTGGAAGAAGCTGCATGTCTTCTGAGATATGAATATTGTTACCAATACAATTCTTTGTAAGAAGCTCTGCTTCCTGTAAATCTTTCTTTGTTGACAACAGTAAGACTGTACTTGTGGGATGAAAAAAGAAAATCAGTGGGGAAGGCTTTTGAGGTTCCTCAAACTTCAGAACAATTACCTGTTGAGAATTAACGGATGTTCAAGTCTTTAAGATGGCTTTGCAAATGATATGGATACCAGCTCTATGAAGTATTTAGAGTTTTTCTCAGTAGAATCGTTACTTCTTATAGTCTTAACACATGACCTGATATAGAATTTAATTGGAGCATACTAGGCAGTGGGAAAATATTTGAAACTAAATCAATATTAAAATTAAGATTTATTTGCAAAGTGGATATCCATTAAAAATATAAAAATATTTGTTATAAACTTGTTTTCTTATATGGCTACTAAATAAAATATAATGAGCAGACAACATTTCCATTTTTGTCATGGAGGCTCCATGTTTAAGGCAACTGCTTTTTAAATCTAGACTATCTAAAATTTGTTCCCCTTGTTTTGAATATTTGTAAGTTTTTAAAAAATTAGTGTCAGATTAATGAAATTATGTTTCCATACTGGGACACATTTAAATTACTGAGTATAGTAAGTATTGCTGCTGCTTTTTAATTTAGAATTTATGACTTGACATTCTAAAGTAAAAATTATGAAGGTATTTGTGGAGAAACAGAAATGTTCAAAATTGACTGAAATAAAATACTTGGGATAAATTTAGTGGGGGGATTGGAATCACCAAAACATTTCTCTCCTAATTTTAACAACTGAAGTGTCCTGCTTTAGGTTCTATGAGTTCTCATTGCATACTATGCCAGATTTAAAAGTACTTATTTTTAAAATTAAATCTCTATATTGGTTTTCTTATCATCTGTGCAATACCAATTATAGTTCTTTACCTTGCAAACTATACTTAGAGCCTCCAGATAACTTTTAAGACTTAGTTAGATTTGTGAATGATATTTTTAAACAAATCAGTAAGGGTGGGTTTTATATTTTTTAGTTCTTGGTCCTATTTTAATGCTTTTTGTATGGTAGTATGAGTACAGGATGTTGAGTCAAAAACCAATTCTTAAAAACTTTGAAGTTAATACTTTCAAACAACTGTGTTCTGAATAAAGGCATGACAATGTTAAAACAATAACAATAACAAAAAATATATTTTCACAGTATTCATTTTTTCTAAAATTTTATTATTTTGAAATAATACAAAACATTCTAACATGTTAATATAAACAAAAAAATTAGGAAAAAATTATTTCCAAAACCCACAAAACAATTTATACAAAAATTTGTATATGTGTGTGTGTGTGTGTGTGTGTGTGTGTGTGTGTGTGTGTGTATGTGTATATTTGACTCTCTGGCTTAAGATAGCTAGAGTCTCATATCTGCTTTTTTTTACACTTACTATTTTATATTGTTTTGTTTGATGTATATAAAGAAAATGCAGCCTCCCACAGTAACTAGTTCCAAAAGGGAAATACATTTTCATAGCTTCTATGGATGATTATGACCATAGTTTGACACCACACCAGAAACCAATAAATGAAAGTTTCTTAAAGGTTAATTGCAATATGTAATCCAAATCTATTAGTGAACATTTTTATTTTGTTACATTAAAACTTATGGGTCACTAAATAAAATATAAAAAAGGGTTAGAGATGGGGCTCAATAGTAAAGAGCCCTTGGGTGGCTGACTGCTATACATCAAGGTTCCCATGACCCTCTCCTCACGTTTAATTAATCTTCTAGAGCAGCTCACAGAACTCAGGAAAACACATTTACTTACATTTGGGATTATAAAGGGTATTACCAAAGATACAGATGAAAAGCCAGAAGGAAGATATGCATAGGGCAAGGTGTGTGGGAAGGAACACAGTTTTCATGCCCTCTGCAATAGAGCCGCCATTTAGGAACATATTCAGCAATGAAGAAACCCTGGAACCCAGTCCTTTTGAGTTATTATAGAAGCCTTATTGTAGGCATGATTGATTTAATTGGCCATTGGTAATCAACTCAACCTTTTAGCACTTCTCCCCTCCCCAGGGTTTGACTGTGGTATAAAAGTTCCAACCCTCTAATCATGCCTTGGTCTATTTAGTGACCAGCACAACTTCCAAACTCTTTCTCTTAGCTACCTCCTTAGCATAGAAAAGACATTATTACCACTCCAGAGATTTCAAGGGATTTAAGGTCTATGTGTCAGGAAACAAAGACTAAACACACTCACATACAAACTCCTTATTATATTTGGCTTTACTTTATGAGAGTTTAGTTACTCAAGGTCAACTGGTTAGAAAGCACTATGTGGAAAATTCTAGAAACAATTCATGAGTACAGTGATGAAACAATCCTGAGTACAGTGATGAAATTTCTCATTGTACCACTCTGTTTCACATGGGACACAAATCATCCCTTTGTGCACCATATATACCCTATATGTGCTACCTGCCTATTAGTCATTAAGTAGGGGAAAAAAAGGTATGAGACATCCACTAGGGGTCTTAGAATGTATTCCCCACAGATAAAAAGGGACTATAGTATCTCTTTTTATAAATCACAATATCACATACAGAATCTTTAAAATATCATATGGGCTAACATCACCACTGATCTCATCAAAAAAAGTCTTTAAGAACACAAGCTCATCATGGCATATTCATGCTTTCTAAAATCTACTTTTCACCTAAAAGTTACTATTTTATTATTAGCAACAAATGCTGTCAGTTGTTTTTCTCAAAGTAATAGGCTAGCTTTGTTCCTTTTTGGGAAAATATATGCTAAATATGTAAGTCTGAATAAGTGCAGTGTGTCAATTGTTCTTTCAAGTTAAAATGATATTTCCTGAATAAAACCACTAGCTCAGCTCAGACTAAATCACACATCTTACTTCAGTATGAAACAGAAGTTCTTAATGCAGACTTGTTTTGTCACACAGAATATTAAAAAGACATATACTTAGAGTTGAGATGTAATAGAATTAGTCTGTACTGCTTCATTAAGGCCATTCTTTTTTAACTTTGAGTACATATTAATGAATACAATAATTAATAGTGCAGTATAGTGCTACAGGCTGGGTTTGTAATAAGGCTAGAAGAATTTTAATTGTTAATGCTTTTGCACTAGCAATACAAGTGGAAAAATAATTTTAAAAAGCAAATAGCATCTAAGTGTTAAAATGAAATAACTCTACCCTCATAGACCCCCGCAAAGTTACTGAGGACCCTGGGGATCTGTGAACCAAACTTTAAGAATCTTTCAGGGAAGCATACTATTTAAAATGATTGTGAAGAAATGCAAATCCATTAGGATGTTGAGACCACCAAATCATTTATATCAGAGAGGAGTACATACTTAACATGGCTTAATCAATCACATGTACTACTGGCCTCCTTTAGAAGCAGGGTATGATAAGAGGACAGGGCATGAAAAAGAGACTTTGGTAATAAGAGCAGAAAAGCAGCAAATATGAAAAAGTCTGGAACATGGACCCAGTTGTGGGGGGGACTTGGGTAGGTACATGTTTAAAATTTAATTTATACAAAAGCCAAAAGGTAAAGAAAAGAATTAAAGGAAGAAAAAGGTCCTGCATCCTAAGTAGAATTACATCTCACATCCACTTTCATTTCACTCGCTTACCCACCAATTTCCTCATCAAAAAAGTGAGTAGAAAATTAATGCCAATAACTAGGAAGAAGTAATCAATGCCTATTAAAACAAGTTTTATACAGAACTTTCTTCAGGTCCAGATATACAAATACACCCTGGCTTTGTTTCTGGACTATGGAGTCCATGCACGACATACTAAATGGTACAGAAGATCAATCTGAGGGATTGTAAGGAGACCAAGTGTCACATTCCCTCCCAACAATATAAGAAGGGTCCTATTTGGTGTCTTAGCAAGAACTCAAAATGCTTTCGTTGTCTAGATTTCCAAGTTTTCAATTTTTCTAACTCATTTTAATTTTTCTAATTTTTAATTTTTTCAGTTAGCCTATAGTAAAAGAGGTGTCCAGTGTCAGAACAATGTTGGACAACTCAAATGGCCTTCATTTTGTCTTTAATAGTGTGTGCCTCTGGGTATCAATAATACACTGTTTATTTCCATTGACCTAGGAATTCCATCTCTGGAAATACATTACTAAAAATAATTCTAATTACAGACAAACATGAAGCCACCTGTTCTTCATAGCAGACAAAGTCGAGTTACAGAGCAAGGTTAAATAAACTATAGACCATTTATTTAAAGGATGGGGAGCAGCCATTATAAATGACTAAATATGCAAGGTACAAAAAAAGTTTTCAATAAAGTAAAAATAAAATGAAAAAGATTGGGAATATATATATATCAATAGTGGTTTATAGTAAAGAATAAAGCACAAGACATTTTACTACTTCTAATATACCAGATGTATATGAAGCACCATAAGTGCTGGGCAATGTCCTAGATGATAGGCATACACCAGGGAACAAAATAAAGAGCTATGCCCTCACAGGGTTTATATTCAAGCAGATGGAGACAAACTAAGTGTGTTAAGTAACGAGTTTGTGTAACAAATATTATGAAAAAAGCACAAGTAGAAAATGGGTTGTCAGTGCTCAATTGCCACCTTCTCAAAGGGACTATTCTGACTTGCCCAGATGTCCACTTAATTAAACCTCATCTCCAAGACTTTGCAGAATTAATAAGGTATTTCAGGCAGATGAAATTGCTAAACCCAGACTCCAAGGTGGGAATGAGCCTGGTGCCTTCAAGGCATAGCGAAGAGTTCAGTGTGGCTAAGGCAGAATGAGAGAAGCAGCAAGTAGTAGAAGAGGCCAGAGAGAGAACGGGAGTCCAATCATGTAGGCCACTGTACAGACTCTGACTTTCACTGAGGGGTTCAAATAAGGTAGGTTTTGAGTGCAAGTGCCCAGTTGTAAAGAAGTCGTGCCTACTAGGCAACGTGAATGGCCCTTACAACCCTTTGATCTTGCCAACTGCACAGTGCTTTTCTTCTGGGAAGAGCCTCCCAAAGCAGTAAAGAAGTGACCCTTTCCAGACAAAAGCATATCTGTGGACAGAGGTAATGCAGAGGCTCCATTCCTCCACTAGTCTTTGGATGCCCATCCAGTCTGTGGGTAATTATCTCAGTTGTGCCTCCATGAGTCTCCTGGGAGTGAGGATTGCTCACAAGTGAGGCGCACATTCACTTACCTCTCCCGCTCTGTAGCTTTGTCTTCTGTGCTCTCAAGTCGTTTGCCCCCTGAGTCGCCCATCTAGTTTTGCATTTGCTTCATTCAAGTGCTCTTCATACCAACTACAGAGTCTCTCAGCATTACCCTGGGAGTTGAGAAAGAAGGGTTAGTCATGCTCATTATCTGCGTGAGGAAGAAGGCAATGGGTGGCGCTGGGAACTGTATGAGCTCTTCTGTGGTAAAGACCTCAGTCAGCATTGGGAAATCACATCTAATTTAAGCATCTATAACAAACCCTAGGGTCTGGGCCTCTAAAAAGTCAAAACTGCTTTACACTATAGGTGTCAGTGAAGAAACCCAACTCCCAGGGCATTTGGAGCCTCTCCAGAATCCTTCACTCTTCTGGAGAAGGAAACATGTTAAACACTAATGAGGTGTCACACATGATTATTTTATGATATTATATCATATCATATTATATATTCAATTTTTACTCCCACTAGAATGTTTCACGAGGGTAGAAATTCTGTTTGATCACAAATCTCTAGTGCCTTGAACAGTGTCTACAACATAATAAAAGCTCAATGAACAAGCAGGAAGGTGCATAGGGAGGGAAGGACGAAGAAAGGAAGGAAACCTAGCGAGCTGGCTGAAGGCTAGGAGAAAGTAGATGGGTCCAAGTTGCAAAAAATCTAATAAAAAGATTGAACTGTCAAAGCAATTGTGCCCTTCTGATCACTTAAGCAGCAGACTCAAGATAACCTGGTTGGACTAATACTTGAATCTCAAACTTCAACTCCTGAGAATTGGCTTTTCATGCTTGAAGAAAAAGATATACCATTGGCTTTTGCATTTCGATCTGGTTTAGGTAACCAATCAAGTGACTAGATTGTCACACTATGAAAACTCATACAAGTAATTTTGAGACTCAAGATTCTCAGACTGGACTAAACTGCCAAATGTAGGCTGTGTGGGGACATCCTTTTTACCTAGAAATTAACTGTAATTTAAATGTTATAATTTATACAGCCAGAAATGACAAAATTACATTGGTTGGCTTCCATGGTTCTATAGATTTTATGTGGCTATTTTTGTGAAACTAATCTACAAATTATTTCTGAATACTTTCCATCTGCTCCAATGTTGATGATGATGGATGATGACACAAATAATAACAGCAGCAGTTAACATTATTGGGTGCTTATTGTATATCCATCTCTCTTCTGGGCTTTTTATATGTGTTAATCCTTATCTCCACAAAGAAAGGCCACCAATAAGGAGATAAAGAATTGCACCCATGACATTTTGAGAAAACTTAGACATAGTGAAAGGATGAAAGCTGGTGGTAAGCCCAGCTGTTAACCTATTTGTTATGAAATAATGATGTCCAAAGGCCAGGAATATTTAAAAGTCCCCTGGAAAACTTCTGAGTCAGCAAAACCTTGGCCATCTCTATTTGGAGCCCATAATGCGGTGAAGACAGTTCTCTTTAAGTTTACAATGGTCAGCATTCTAAACATCCTGTGAAAGACTGCTACCTTATGTGGTCTTATATCTCTAGTACAATGCTAGAGATATGGCTAGTACACTCTGATTATTGCAGACTTTAGTAAGAAGTTGGACAACACTAGTGTTTACTAATGTCACAGATTTTCCTCATAGACTCTAGCCTCCAAATTTGTTTTTTAACTTGATCGAGATGCTTGGTCGAGATGCTTTCCACTGATTAACAAAGAAGTGAAAAACCAACTTTGGCACATGCCCATTTAGAGGCTGACAAGAAAAGTCATGTGGTTCCAGGTTGCAGATGTTCCATGGTACACACAAGCTTATTGGTGGTTCAGACTCCAGACCTGGCAGAGATTTGATGACCAGGTTTTCATTTATCAGCAGCATAGAGGTGATGCCAGGTGTGCTCAATTATTCACTCACAAGCAGAAAAGCTATAGTGATGATAAATGTAATGGTTTTTAGGTAGTCTATAGTTTCTAATTATATTTTGAATGTTGAATATGTTTTCTCTCACTTCCAAAAGTGACTTTGACAGCAAAAATTGGCACACACTTCATCCCTCACAATAGCTCTCAAGAGTTCATCTTGCTTCTGTTTTATAAATGAGAAAACTGAGCATCAGAGAGGCTAAATATCTTGTCTGAATTCACACAGCTAGTCAGTGTCAGAATTAGTATTTGAACTGAAATGGCCTTTGTAGATATAAAACCAAAATGATAACAAAAATGTCAAATGTTAAGGATGAACTGACTTCAGTACAAGTTGACACAAATTGCCACAAATCCTAGATGCCAGTAGCCATTGGATAGATATGACTATATGAAGCATCTTTATTTCATGATGTTTCCAATAATAAATAAACCTTTAACCAAACAAGGATAAACATATTATATGTGAGAAATAGGACTTCTGGTGGTGGCCCTGAGTACATTATGTTATACACCTACTTGCAAACAGTGAAAGGGCCCAGATCTCTATGAGATCACATAGTCAATGGTATTAGGAAATAATAAGAAAAGGAGCAAGAGATTCCCCAGGTTTCAGGAGAGGTCTATGTGGCAGTCCACTGGGCTGTGCATATCTGTGAGTGGGCAGCCCACCTGGGCAAACAGAAAAAGCACTTTTCCGTAGCCTAGGACAAGTGAGGCATGGTGGGGATGGGACTTGTCCTTAGACAAACCTTCACACGGTGGTTATCCATAGACACTGCTAACCACTGGCACAGTGTTTTCAATATATAAAGTATTTTTCAAAGTAGGATTTGCAAAAGACAGTATATGTACTTATCTAAAGTTGGCTTGTACAGGGATTAATCATACCAAGAGTTGTAGCTTCAAAAGGAATTCTAATTTAAGCATAAAGAAAACCAGTAAATTTTGATATCAGGAAAGAGGTGGTTAATGGAATAATTCACATTCATCTTAAAGCTGCTTCTTAAAAGGATGCATAAAAAGCCTGTCTCCCAGAAATGCAGGAACCAATGGGAATTTAAAATAATCAAGATAATTGTGAGATTGCCTATCACTTCTGAATTGCCCTGAGCCTCTCTGTCAGCATCATACGCTTTTGAAAATGCCTTTGTTTTCACTGTATCACTAAGCATTTGCATTCTTGGTATTATAATCTGAAAAAAGATGAAATAAACAATTTAAACGAAAGTTCAGCATAATATATCCCCACTTGAGAGTGAACAGAATAAATTCATCCTACCAAAAATATTTGAGGCAGCAAAATATGGTCACCCACAGATTCATGCAGAATTTGGAGTTGTGGCCCATCTCTGCCATATAATTTTGTGATGTTGAACAAGTTCTTGAACTCAACAGCCCAAGAGATATATGCAGAATAATGCTAGAAATTGAGTGCAAATTTTGTACGAAGCATCATAAGCATGAATGGAGTAAGATCTAGTTTCTGCTTTAGGGATGCTTTCCATCTACACAAAATTAAAAGATTATAGAAGGTAAGAGAGCAAGAGGGAGTCCCAAAGTGCTAGAAGAATTCAGGAAAGGCAAATTTTTAATATAGGATGTTAAACTTCAGTATTCCAGAAAATTGAAAATGACCCATTGGTTTAAAAAAAAAGGGATATTTGATGAAAGGCAATCATTTTAGCTGGAGTGAAATGAAAGTCCATGAATCAAAGAAATGGGATCTAAAACTGGCAAGGTAGGTTGAGCCTGATCACAAGCCATAGGACACCTTGAAAGCAGAAGTTTCGAGTTCATTTTTAAGCAGGACATAATTCAATAAAGTCATGCTTTAGAAAAATTAGTCTGGGTACTGTACAGGATGGAATGGCACAAAGAAAAGTGAGGAGCAAAAAAGATGATTTAGGAAACCAGTGTTACAGTACAGCTAAAATGTAAAGGGAGACCTACATGGATACAGGAGAGGAGAATGGTGAGACAGTGAAGAATTGACCTGCTGCAATAATTGACTGGACAACAAAGAATGAGAGAGGAAACAAGTAACAGGCTTGGAGCCTGGGTGATGGGAATAACCAGTGCCAGTGACAGATACATCCAGAAGGAAATGCCAGCTTCAGGAAAAGGTGGTTGGTTTGGCTTTACATGTTGATTGGGGGGAAATAAAGACATTACTGATTTTTGAGAGAACAATTTAAGAGCACACTTTCAAAAAATGAAAAAGTAAAGGAAACAGACATATTGTAGGGATTGTAGAGCAAGCAGGCGATGAGGTATACATACACCTATGTGTAGCACATCGTCTTTAAAGATAGCCTGCCAATGAGCCACACTCTCTGATATTCACACATGCAGATTCCTGTCCCTGTGGCTTGTAACTGACAGGCTGAGTTAGAGACTCTACAGCATTCTAAGTCACAGGAATATTTGCAATGTTGCCTTAGTGTTTTGGAACACTTACCCTCCATACCCTGAATTGCTGTGTAAGAAGTACATCTCCCCTGTGGCCGCCATGCTGTAATAAAGTCCATGCTAGCCACGTGAAGCGGTCCCAAGGAGAGATCCCAGCTTTCTATGCCAGCTCAAGTGCCAGATAGGCAAACAAAGTAACCTTCAAATGACTCCAGTCTCAATTGTCATCTAACTGTACCCTTACAGGTTGACCCTGTCAACCTCCAAAACCAACAGGACTAGCAATAAGTTTTATTTTGAGTCACATGGTTCTCAGGTGAATTGTTAGATAGCAAGAAATAAACAGAAAACTGCTCTTTTGTCAGAGACAGATACCAACACCTTGCTTTCCTCTCAAGACACCACCTCTAGCCTCTGAAGTAAGGTCTTTTAGACTTGGATTTGCTTCTCTTTTTGGACAGATGAATAATGGTTATGTGGGACAATAATTTATTCAATGGGAGAAAAAGAAAGGAAAGAAATGTAAAGAAAAGGAAAATATATAAGCTGAGGAGACAAGTTATACTGAGTGGTCTTAATCTTAATTAGTCTTATTTATTGAAAGAATGTATTCAGAAAGGCATGTTCAGAATCTGAGGAAAGATTTTGTATAAAATAGAATGATAAATAATTTCTGAGCAAGAAAGAAAGTCTAGATGATGTTGGAAAGTATAAAATTCATACCTAGTTGGAATGAATTTACAATGAACCTATCAACAGCTTTAGGATTTTAGGACTTTCTACTAATATTTGCAGAACAGAAGAGTTTCTGAGAATGAGAAGCACAGGAGGAGATGGTGGCAGTGAGGACCTGGGCTGAGATAGGATACAAATGAAGCCTACAGAACATGAACAAAGTATTCAGTACTCAGGGAAAGTACCACAGAAAATGCAGAAGAGATAGAAGAGAAGGAGAAGCCCAGAGTTCTCACTACATGGAAACAAGTTATTCAAAATGTTGGGAACCAGAACTGCTTCAGATTTCGGATGTTTTTCAGATTTGAGAATATTTGCATATACATAATGAGACATCTTGGGGATAGGACCGTAGACACAAAATTCATTTTTGTGGCTGATATACCTTATACACATAGTTTGCAGGTAGTTTTATATAACATATTTAATAATTTTGTGAATGAAACAGTTTGTGGTATGAAATTTTGGACTTGCAGCACATGTTGATACTGAAAACTTTTAAATTTTGGAATATTTTAGGTGTTGAATTGTCAGATTAGGCATGCTTATTTTGCATTATTTTAAGATAATGGGGGACAGGTTGGGTGGCAAGGTACTGTAGTCTGATGTGTCCCACAAAATTCATATGTTGAAACTTATTCAACACTGTGATAACAATAAGGGTTGAGCCTTTAGGAGGTGATTACATAAGGTGGGATTAGAAAAATAAGATTAATGACCTTATTAAAGAAGTACAAGGGAATGTTCATTCCTTTCTCCCTCTGCCATGTGAGGACAGAGCATTTGTTCTTCCAGCAGGTGAGGAGCAGGCAAGAAGCACCCCCACCTCTTTTTTTTTTGGTACTGAGGATTGAACCCAGGGGTGCATATCCACTGAGCTATATCCCCAGACCTTTTTATTTTTTATTTTGAAACAGTCCTGCTACGTTTCCTAGGGCTTCACTAAGTTGCTGAGGTTGTCTTGGAACCAGCAATCCTGTTGCCTCGGCCTCCCAAGTTACCGGGATCACAGGCCTGTGCCACCACACCTGGCAAGAGGCACCACCTTTAAAGCAGACAGCCTTCACCAGACACCAAATCTTCTGGTGCCTTGATCTTGGCCTTCCCAGCCTTTAGAACCATGAGAAATACATTTCTGTTCTTTATACATTGCTCAATCTTAGGTATTTTGTTACGTCAGCACAACCAGATCAAGATAAAATTGGTACCAAAAAGTAAAGGTGCTACTATAAAAAATACCAATATTTGGGTTATTTGTGTCTCCTGTGACTTTACAAATTCTGCTCACAAGGAGCAGAAGTTGCAATAACCAGTCACTTTTTTTTTGCTTAACATGAAGCCAAACTCCTCTCTACTACTAGAAGTTAGAAGCTGTTACCATGATTGGAGAGTAAAGGTTTACAGACTCAACAAAGGAAGGGCGTGTGGTCAAATGTTCTTCTAGTGCTAGCTGATAAAAAGATAGTAGAGGACATAAAGCAGAAAAAGTTCCCTCTTCCCAGCAAGGCTGTTTGTGTCCATCATTAATTTAGACAGACTGTTGGTACCCAGGCCATCTCTAAGGAGTGCTCACAACTCAAAGCCATTCTTCATGAGAGACATGGCCAGTGGATTCACTCTTTAGTCAACTTACTAATATAATTCATGAAAAAGCTTCCTAAAGAACATGGACTAGAATTCTGACAAAACCAGAAGCCACTCTCAGGTCTCATTCAGACGATGGTTTTGTGACCTTCACGACCATTGAGGTCAGGCCTGATCTACTCATTTGCGAGACCCATAGCCTGCTTTAGCTAACATCTTGAGTCATCATTCTGCTTTTTTTCTCCCCTACCTTCTCCCACCTATGTCCATGCTAAGAAGTCCATGAGGAGGGCTCAGGAGTAGCTACCTTAGCTCTACTCATCTGCCCAACAAGGGTTAGGAGGTCATCACTTTTAGTTACAAGTCCCTCTTTTTCCAGTTGTGCTTGATATGCTATAGGTTTTCTTCCTGGTCCTTGAGTTCAGATTGACTGTCTACATGTCTCCTTCAAAAAGGCAGACATCAGCTCCAACTGTGGCTTCCTCTATATCTTGGCAAAGCTTCTGAATTCTCGTTTCCTGTTTCTTGGTCATCTCCAGCTGAGCCACACTGGACCCTCCTGCCTCCTCCAGCCTCTTGTTGAGTCTACAGGTGAGGTCAGAGCATTCTCCTTTTCCACAATGGCTCAAGTGGTTCTTTCAGCTTCTATCCTCTTTCAAAAAATCCTATGTACGAGTCTGTTGCAATAAATAACTGACTTATGTACTAAGCACTTTTAGCATAGTCTCTATTTAAGACTTTTATTCTACTGGTTCTTTTTGTCTTCCTTACAACTAACAAAGATAACATGACACTTTGGTTCCCAATTTATAACTAAAGAAAATAGAATACATAGAAGTGAAGTGACTTTTCTCCCAATCAGTAGCAAGACCAGAATTAGAATTTGAAGATTTTTTTAGATCTTTCAGCCTTTAATGAAAGGCAGTGTCATTAAATGATATATATGAGGTAAAACCTTATCAAAGAGCACTTCCCAAAGGAACAGGAAATCATCTTAATATGGCAAGAAAAACAAGATTAAAAGAGATTTTTAAAAAGCTATAAGGTTTTGTTTGTTTCTTTTATTTGCAGTGCCAGAAATTAAACTCGGGGACTCCAACAGGCTAGGCAAGAACTCTACCAGTGACTCTTACTCCCAGTCCTTTAAGGTGAATTTTATAATATAATACCTTAGTCATCTGGAATTCATTTACCTGACAATCTCAACTACTAGAACTTAGGTAAAAATCTGACAATATAATGAAAATTAAGTTGAAGCAACTTCCTCTTAAACACAGTATCAATTTAATTTTACACAAAGTTAACAAACTTGGCTTCTTAGTTTCGTTGCCTTCACCAGATCTCAAGTACTAGGAGATTTGAAGCAACAAATCAAATTGAAGGAATGGAGACTACCAAAGTGATAGTCATCTGATACTAATAAAGGCAGGAGTAGTAGAACAAGGAAATTAGTGTTGAGAACTCTTAATTCTTTCAGTGCAGGGGTGAAGAGCTCTACAAATCTTGATAGCATCATTGTATTATAGCACAGTAAGACCATTGATGGTCATTAACATCATCTGAACTAATTAGGTATATATTAAGATAGGGAAGAAAAAGGATAGAATCTATTTTAGACTATTTTCCTTTCCATTGAATTAAAGTACCATAGCTTAGGTAAAAGATGTTTCAAGGTCATACCAACTAAGTAGTCTGTCAGATTTGCAGAGGAGGTGTGACAAAGAAGGTGCTGAAAGAAAAGCGTGTGATCTCCACCTCTTGGTAAATGGGATCTCCTTCCAACTAGACATCATAGGGTCCAACACGTTTACCCCAAACACTGTCCTTGAATCAAACATTTCTGAAATATTTCTTCAGCAATAATCTTGGAAACTTTTAGAAGTGATGAAGATAACAAAATTTGAATTTTAGATAAATTGAAAATTTTGTTGTTTTGATTTGGGATAAAGTCAAGCATCATTTGGAGAAAAGCCATGTTTATAACATGATAGATGATCACCTGGAAATTATTATTGTGTCTGAAAATAAAGCATATTCACACAGTGAGATTGATTTTATTATTTGGCTCACAATGTTTTCAGAAGATAAGTACCAAAAAGAAGTTCTAAAATTATTTTGAATATTGGTTATTTAATTGAGAAATTTATTTAGCTCCAAAGAAAAATTATCTATCTGGATGCATGTAAGAGTGTATGTGTATTATTAAAATTAAATGGTATGTTTTTAATTACTTTCTAGCAGGGTAATATAGTATAAAAGAGTCACATGGTATAAAATTTATAAGTAATTATGTGCTATCAAATGTTTTGAGGCCACAGTGGCTATAAAACTTACTGATTTTCAGTATAATTGTCTTCTAATCACAAAGAATAATCATCACAAAATTAATTACTAACACTGATTGTATATCATTGGTCATGCTTTGTGCTTGCCACTTAAAGTACAGTTGCAGTTAATAATATTAGCTCAAAGGTTGTCAGGAAGATTAATGAGTGAAAAATACATGTCCAGAATTTTAGCTCAATGCCCTGGGTTCACAGCAAATATTAAACAAATTAGCTGCTCATTTCTATTATCCTCATAAAGAAATTTAAGTTTCAAAAGCAAGGGCAAACTCTTTTCCCCAGGGCACACTCCTGTGGGCCCTTTTCCCCAGGGCACACTCCTGTGGAAGGTAGATTATCTTCTTAGACACTGTTCTTTCTCCCTCTGTCTATACATACTTGGCTAAGGTATGAATACCTTCACATAGAGGTTGTCAATGAAGCAGCAATCATCACACATGCATCTAAATACAGGTATAGGCATTTGATAAATAATTACCTAAAGCACAATTACCTGAAGCTGAGCCAACAGTCCTTTCTCATTCTTTACCTATAAATTTATCTCACTTATTTATAATTCTTATTTAGAAAAATGTAAAAATCAGAATGTTTGTAATAAAAAATCTAAAAAAAATTGTTTTTCTGAATTTCTTTCTCTTTTTTCCCTTTCTCTTTCTTGTTTTTCTGAATTTCTTTCTCTTTTTTCTTTTCTCTTTCTCTCTCTTTCCCTTTCTTTTGCTCTCTCTTTTTCTCTCTCTTGCTCTTTCTTTCCCTTTCTCCCTTTCTCTCTTTCTTTCCCAGAGATTGAATACAGGGGTGCTTAACCACTAAGCCACATCCCCAGCCTGTTTTATATTTTATTTTGAGACAGGGTTTTGTTAAGTTGCTTAAGACCTAAATTGCTGAGGCTGGCTTTGAACTTGCAATCTTCCTGCCTCAGCCTCCCTAACTGCTTGGATTACTGCCGGGCACCACCACACTACCAGACCTTCAACACCAATCCTCCTCAAAGTATTACATGAAATAAGAAAAGGAAGAAACCTTTCCAAACTCATTCTATGAATCTAGTATCACCCTTATACCAAAACCAGACAAAAACATATCAAGGAAAGAAAACTTCATACCAATATCCCTCATGAACATAGATGAAAAAATTCTTATTAAAATACTGGTAAATCATATACAAAAACATAATAAAAAGATAATGCACCATATTCAAGTGGTGTTTATCCCAGGGGATGCAAGTTTGGCTCAACATACAGGAACCAATAAACAAAATTCATCACACATCAATAGTCTTAAAGACAAGACTCACACGATTATCTCAATAGATGCAGAAAAAGCATTTGACAAAATACAGCATCCATTCATGTTCAAAACACTATAAATACTAGGGACAGTAGGAATATACCTCAACATTGTAAAAGCTATGTATGCTAAACCCAAGGCTAACATCATTCTAGATGGAGAAAAATTGAAATCATTTCCTCTAAAAACTTCTACAAGACAGGGATGCCCTTTTACCACTTCTATTCAACATATTCTTTGAAACTCCAGGCAAAGCAATTAGAAGAAAGAAATTAAAGGGATACAATAGGAAAAGAAGAACTCAAACTATTACTATTTTCTGATGACATGATTCTGTATTTAGAAAACCCCAAAACTCCACCAGAAAACTTCGAGAACTCAAATGAATTCAGCAAAGTAGCAAAATTAACACACATAAATCAATTGCATTCTTATACATCAGTCCTAAATCAACTGAAAGAGAAATTAGGAAAACTATTTCATTCACAATAGCCTTGAAAAAATAAAGTATTTGGGAATTAATCTAACAAAAGAGGTGAAACAACTCTTCAATAAAAACAACAGAACACTAAAGAAAGAAATTGAAGAAGACCTTAGAAGATGGAAAGATCACCCATGTTCTTGGATGGGCAGGATTAACATTGTCAAAATGGCTATACTACCAAAAGCACTGTACAGATTCAGTGCAATTCCTATTAAGGTTCCAATGATGTTCTTCATAGAAATAGAAAAAGCAGTCATGAAATTAATTTGGAAAAATAAAAGGCCAAAATAGACAAAACAACCCACAGCAAGAAAAGTGAAGCAGGAGGCATCAAAATATCAGAACTTCAATTATACTACAGAGCTATAGTAACAAAAACAGCATGATATTGGCACCAAAATAGATATGAAGACCAATGGTACAGAATAGAAGACATAGAGACAAACCCATATAAATACAGTTATCTCATACTAGACAAGGCACCATAAACATACACTGGAGAAAAGATAGCCTCTTCAACAAAGAGTGGGAAAGCACTTCAACAAAGTGCTTGGGAAAACTGGAAATCCATATGTAACAAAATGAAATTAAACCCTTATCTCTCACCCTGCACAAAACCCAACTCAAAGTGGATCAAGGACCTAGGCATTAGACCAGAGACCCTGTGCCTACTAGAAGAAAAAGTAGGCTTAGGAACCAAATTTCTCAACTAGATTCCTAAAATACAAGAAGTAAAATCAAGAGTTCACAAATGGGATGGTATCAAACTAAAAAGATTCTTCACAACAAAGGAAACAATTCAGAATATGAAGAGAGAGCCTACAGAATGGGAGAAAATCTTTCCTATCTACACCTGAAAGCATTCATCTCTAGGATATATAAAGAACTCAAAAAATTGAATACCAAAAAAACAAATTACCCAATCAAAAAAATGGTCAAAGGAACTGAACAGCACTTCACAGAAGAGGAAATATGATCAGTCAACAAATATATGAAAAATGTCAACATCTTTAGCAATTACGAAATGCAAATTAAAACTACACTGAGATTTCATCTCATTCCAGTTAGAATGGTAATTATCAAGAAGACAAGTAATAAATGTTGGCAAGGATGTGGGGAAAAATGTACATGCATAAATTGGTGTGGGACTGCAAATTGGTACAACCTGAATGAAAGCAGTAAGAAGATTCCTCAGAAAACTTGGAATGGAACTACCATTGGACGCAGTTATACCACTCCTCAGTACATACCCAAAGGACACAAAATCAGCAGACTATAGTGACATGGCCACATCAATGTTCACCTCAGCTCAATTCACAATAGCTAACCTATGTAACCTACCTAGGTGCCCTTCAACAGATGAATGGATAAACAAAATGTGATATATATACACAATGGAATATTACTGAGTCATAAAGATGAATGAAATTATGGCATTTGCCAGTAAATGGATCGCACTGGGGACTATCATGTTAAGTGAAATAAGCCAGTCCCCAAAAACCAAAGCCTGAATGTTTTCTCTGATATGCTGATGCTAACACACAATAGGGCAGGGTGAGAGAAGAATAGAATTGCTTAAAATTAGACAAGAGGGAATGAATGGAAGGGATGGGAAATGGGAAGAGCAAAGACAGTAGAATGAATTGGATGTTAGTTTCCTATGTTCATATATGAGTAGACAGCCAGTGTAACTCCACATCATGTACAACTGAAAGAATTAAAAGTTATATTCCATGTATGTATGTCAAAATATATTCTACTGTTATATATAACTAAAAAGAATAAAAAACTTAAAAAATGTTTTTGAATTATAGGAATAACATGATTTTATTCTCATTGAAAAAATTCAACCATACATCTTCATCTGAAATCTTCTTTGCTAATTTTACCCAATCCCTGTTTTCTTCCTGAAGGAAACCACTGTCATGTATTTGGCATGAATTTTTCAAGATATTTTTCTGATATGTTTGTGTTTATGAGTGTATATTTAGCTATAGAAATTGTTTTATTTTCTTTACTCTGAAAGGGATTCTATTTATATGTATACATATAAATGAATGTATGCAACTATAACTTAACCTAATAATATATTGGAGATGTTTCTGTGCTGATCCACTTATAGATTACTTCATTTAAAAATTAACTATGACATAGTTATTTTATATTTAGACATCTTGTACTTTATGATTTTCTCCATTGAGAAGCATTCAGAACTTTCTCAACATTTTGCTTTGACAAATAACACTGCTCATATCCATTCTTCCTTGGGAGGGTTCCTTTAGAGCAAACATTGGACAGGGAATTGCTGTATAGAGGTACATGTTCAAAAAAAAAACATGTAATAATCCTGCCCTTTGCTCTCCAATAGCAGAGTGAGATCATTACTTCTTAACAGTTGTCCTCATTGTTGTACACTTCTAAATTTTCATAGAGTAAATTACTATTTGTTTTACTTTGAATATCCTTATTCACTAATAATGACAGCATCTTTTCAATTCCTAGTGTTTAAAAATGACTAAGAAACTAAATGAGTTGCCTATTTGTTTTTTGCTCATTTCTCTAACAGGGTGTTTGTCTAGTTAAACCATAGATTTTCTTTTAATATTCTTGGTATTTATTTTTATGTTACATTTTTCTCACTTTATAACTTGTCTCAACTTTTTAAAAATTTTGATGAAGTCAAATTGATCAATATATTTCTTTTAGATTTTGGTTTTCTGTGACTTGTTAAAAATGACTTATTTTGTCCATTTCCCAAGACTTACCATCTACATTTTTTCTGATTTGGCTTTTTAATTGTAGTGAGAACACTTACCATGAGTTCTACCCTCTTAATAAACTCCTAAGTGCAGAATATGGTAGTGGTGACTACAGGCACAAGGCTGTGCAGCAGATTGCTAGAACACATTCATCTTGCATATCTGAAATTTTATACATAAGTTCATTTCTACAAGTGCAATTGTTTTAAATACCTCATATTGTACCTTATTTATCCTTTTGCATCTGGCTTATTTCTCTTAGTATAATGTCCTCCAGGTTCATACACATTGTTGTAGATGGCAGCATTTCTGCCTTTTCTGAGGATGAATAATATTTTATTTTATGTATATACTACTTTCTTTGTCCTTTCATACACTGCATATTTAGGTTGCTTCCATATCTTAACTGTTGTGAATAATGTTGTATCTTCTAATGGTGATAATAGTTTTTATATTGAATTCTTTAAATCCAACTGGATTTCGAATGTATGAATAGTGTGAGAGAGAAATTTAACTTTTATTGTTAGCCAGGTGTGATGGCGAACACCTGTAATCCAAGTGGCTGGGGAGGCTGAGACATGAGGATTGCAAGTTCAAAGCAAGGCACAAAGCAACTCAGTGAGACCCTGTCTCTAAATGAAATACATAATAGGGGTGGGGATGTGGCTCAGTAGTCGAGCACCCCTGAGTTCAATCCTTGGTACCCACTCCCCAAAGAAGAGACTTAACTTTTATTTTAGAAAATGGGTAGTTAATAATCTCAACACCGTTTATTGACTATTCTATGCTGTTATCACTAATTTAGAATACAACGTTTATCATGTATTAAGTTTCAAACACACATATGTTCACTTAGTGAAAAAGTTTTATAATAAAGTTTAACTTCCTGAAAATATAGATTCTCTAAAACCCTGAAACTTTTAACCAGTGGTATAAAGAATACCATTTTCACTTAAACACAATCTTCAAAATTGAATGCTAAGGGAACCCCATTATCATTTTGCTTTACACTGTTCCATTACATTTATTA
The DNA here is from genome assembly GCA_028644305.1 of Xerus rutilus. Lineage (NCBI taxonomy): Eukaryota > Metazoa > Chordata > Mammalia > Rodentia > Sciuridae > Xerus > Xerus rutilus. Next base: position 72,865,509 of record CM053409.1, on the reverse strand, counting down.
GGTTATCTATTTCAACTTTTCCAAACACCTATCAAGTTTAATAACCAACTAGTAGAATATTAGTAATGTTTCAAAAAAGCATACATAAAGGCAACATATGTGCACAAAAAACATCCAGAAATGCAAAGTTGCTCACTTGACTTTTTTACTGTGGCCCCCTATTGATATGCTTCCAACTTTATCTGGCCTTATCTCATGTTTGAGCCTCACCATTTGCCCCTTCCATGGTATAATCTAAATAAGTTAGAAATCTTTAGTGGATAAAAAAAAAAGTCTAGTTAAAGGAAAACAAAGGGACAAGGAAAGAAATACATTTTTTACTAACTGGTAAACTATAAATTGAGAGAGTCACCTTCACACTAATGTTTATAGCAGCGTAATTCACAATAACCAAGCTGTGAGAATCAACCTAGGTGCCTCTCAACAGATGAATAGATAAAGAAAATTTGTATATATACATGATAGAGTATTTCTCAGACATAAAGAATGACACGGTGGTAAATAGATGGAACTAGAGAACATCATGCTAAGTGAAATAAACCAGACCCAGAAAGTGAAAGGTTGAATGTTTTCTGATATGGGAAAGTTAGACCAAAATAGGGGAAAAAAGATAAAAGAAAAGAAAGTGGGGGAGAATTCCACTCAAACAGAGAAGATCAGTGGAGTAGAGAAAAGAGATTAAAGAGGAAGAGGGAGGATTGGTAAAAGGGACAAATAGCAGAATGAATCTGACCTAATGGTCCTGTTTACACATATGAATATACCACAGTGAATCTCACCTACATGTATATTCATAAGATACTAATAAAAAAAAGAACACTATAAATAAATAGTAGATAGATCAGTATAGTAGAAGAAAGGGAATAGGGGGAAGAAAAGGGAATGTTCTGGTGTAAGAGCACTCTCCATACCTTCAACCCCTCCCTTCCATCTTTCCCCATTCTATGCTAATAGACTGTGCTCTTGCCAAAGAGCACCCCTTTGTTTGTGACCTCTGGATCTGATTGGTCCAAGAGTGTATTTAAGCTTCTATATTTTCTGGAATAAACGGTGTTTTCTGCATCTCGCTCCTGTGTTTCTGTGTCTCACTGGGGCAGAGCAGATTCTTTACCTACACCCTGGGGCCTGGGAAATTTGGCTCCGTGGACCACCACCATCCAGAAAGACCCCATATCGTCTTCCTCCCTGAAGACCCCTTCCTCGTCCTTTCTGGACCCCAATTCATCGAGCAAGACCCACATGGCACCATCCCAATCCCCTTTTTAGAATTCTGGGGACTAAATTAGAGCAAATTATATTCCATGCGTGATAATTATGTTAAAATGAACCCTAGTATTATGTATTACTAAACTAAACCAATTAAAAAAATGAATCAATAAGTAATCTTCAAAACACTGAAAAAGAAAAGAACCCATGTGAGAGCTGGGAATGTAGCTCAGTGGTAGAGTACTTGCTTAGCATGCATGAAACCCTGGGTTTGATGCCAAGTCCAAGAAAAATACATATATATGTACATAAATGCGTAAACAAACAAAAACATGTGAATTGAGTTTCCTCAGTTTTGACTGTTGACATATTTTGCTTTAGATTTTAAGGTTTAATATTTATATAGTAAATTATTTGACTATATCTACACAAGTACTAATGAAATAGCTCTCAAATAAAATTTAAGTGATCAGAATGTATATTAGTATATGAAAGTCAATATTTTTTTTTTGCATTTTATGCCATTACTTTCATCATGAGTAAAAATAAGCAAGCATTTCTGAGTTTTAAATTACAGGCTCAAATTCCCACTAATTCACATCTCAAGTGCCTTCTACCTTTGATTCTCATCTACTAGTCAGACACAGTTATCTTCTACATTATGCATTTACTGTCTTTTACAATTATTTAATAAAGTCCATCAAAAAAATTTCCTAAACCTGTTGTCATTGCCTCAGGTCTTCAGATACCTGCCTAGAGTCTCGAGGATAAGTGCAACGAGAGAACTGCTCCTTTCACCTCCTTCACTGAACCTTGTATTAACAGCAAGGTGCTGATTCCTGAGCCACCATGCTGGCTGCTGCTGGCTGCTCTCCAGGGTCTCCACAGTTTCCTGGTTCAACTTTAAATCACCCTCGAGTTTGTGCTTTTCCCTTTCACAGTTCATTCTTGGTTTCCTCTCAAGGGCACCCTCCAGATGACAAAAGAAGATATTATTTAACCAAATAATAGGTATAGTTTATACTCTAGCTAATGTGTTCATGAACCACTTACCTTTGGGAAAAGGGAAGAGAAATGTAAGCACAGATTCCAAAAATAAGTATTTTAAAATAAGTATTGTATGCATCAATATGATAACAAAAGAATCTAGAAATCAGCAATAGAAGAAAACTCTAGAGATAATAAACTCTGAAGTATGTCCCAGGAAAGCAATGAGTAGGCCCCTGTTTGATCACTTTCCAGTGGTGGGAAGCTCACTTCTTCACATGGCAGCTCATTTCACAGAAGTATAAGTCTGTTTACTCAGGAGTGTTTTTTCACAAGTTGTAAAAATATTCTTTGCAAATTCTACTCACAAGTCCAAACACTGCACCCTAGAGCAACATCCAGCAAGTCTGTCTCCAGGTGATAACTGATGAATAATTTGAAGCCTTCCTGGGTCTAAAAACTCAGAATCGCTGGTCCTTTCAAACACCATGGCATGATTCCATGCTCCTTTCGCCACCTTGCTTCTCTCTTCTAGTTCACAACTTTATGACAATATTCTGATACCCCACCAAGTTGGTCAGAATATTCCAGGTTTATCTGGATTAGTGTTGGCAACAGGGATATGGAAATTAGTTTAGCAGGAGGTTAGATAACATTTACAACATGAATTTCTGTTTATTGATATGTTTACTTTTAGCAATGGAAAATATTTCCTGTAAATAGCAAAAGATATGAAATTCAAATTGGGTAGGGAGGGAGAATTTTTGGAAGATGTATATGTAAAAAAACATGAAAGTGTATGAACCCCATATATTACAGACTGAATGCTTGTATATGCTGGCCCCAAAATGCATATGTTGAACTCCCAATCTCCAAATTGATGAGGAGACATTAGGAGATAGGGCCCTTGCTATTACTGAAGAGATCCCAGACAGTTCCATCAATGGTTACGCCATGTGAGGACAGCAAGAAGATGACCATATGTGAAGGAGGAAGTGGTCTTTCAGCAGACACTAGATCTACCAATACTTTGATCTACGAGTTTTCAGTCTCTATAACTGTGAGAGAGAATTTCTTTAGATCATAAGCCCAAAGTCTATGTCTGTTTTAGCCTCATGAATGGACCAGGACGCTGTTGTAGTCATCTTTGTTGTCACCGTGAACAAAACACCTGATAAGAACAACTTAGAGCAGGGAAAGCTTATTTGGAGCTCATAATTTCACAAGTCTCAGTCCATGGTTGGCTGAGTCCATTGCCCTGGGCTCAAGGTGAAGTAGCATATCATAGGGGAAGAGCCCACTGGGGGAAAGCTGCTCAACTAAGGGCAGCCATGTTAGGAGGCGAGGAGTAGGAGACAAGGAATGCACCTTTCCAGGACATACCCTCAGTGACCCACCTCTTCCAGCCATGCCTCACCTGCCTACAGTTACCAGTCAGTCAGTCCCTTCACATTGGCATGGACTCATTGGGTGACAGCTCCCACAATTTAATCATTTCGCCTCTGAAGATTCCTGTGTCAACACAGGAGATTTTGAGGGATACCTCATGTCCAAACCATAAGAGACACCAAAGACAATGTGTCTGCATGCACACACACACACCCATGATTTCTTATGGTGAGGTTTGTGAGATGGGCAATTAGTAGAAATAAGAAGAAGAGTAAGATAAATAACAGGTAAAAGAGGACACTTATAGAGAAACAAGAGAAAAAAGAAGGTAACAGAAAATCTTTATGAGCAGTTTAATAAAAACTAAACTTTGAAGACTAATATAAAAATTAATGCATTCACACTGTCAGTGGCTGAGAGAGAAATGAAAAATTATAAACCTATACATTGATATTGGTCTGAAACACTTTGATTTCACAGGGTGTTGAAAGGCAGAACAGGGCCTCATCTCTAGAACATCACAAGTACTTTCCAACAGTATAGGTAGAACATAGCTTGTGACTTACACATCTTTAAGTGAAAAATAAAACTCAACACATCAATGAAAAATAAAACTTTAAAGACAACATGGCCTTTACAACCAGTCCCTTGATACCAGTGTCAAACAGGGTACCAGCATGTATGTGGAGCAACACCAGGTTCTGTGGGAGCTTTGGAAAAGAGTCAGTCATTCAGAGACATAACCCTTCACTATTCATTTCTTTGTTCTCCTATGGCCTTGGCTTTTGTGAATGCCATATTAAGAAACTTATGGACTATTTGGTAGAACTCACTTATGCTGTGGCTAAGAAGAAATAAACAGTTCCACTTCTAAATACGGAGGGAAACATATTATGATAGCTTTTTCTGATCATGCCAAGATAAATTAACTAATTGATAAACCAGACTATGCAGTGGCAGAATATAGGTGCTGTTACAGTTTGTATATGTAGTGTCCCTCAAAGTAGTGTCCCCCAAAAGCTCATGTTTGAGACAATAAAAGAATTTTCCAAGGTGAAATGACTGGGTTATGAGAGCTTTAACCTAATGAATGCATTAATCCACTGATGGATTAAGTAGGCACTAACTGTAGGCAAGTAGGGTATGGCTGGAGGAGACAGGACACTGGGGCATGCCTTTAGGGTTTATATTTTGTCTCTGATGAGCAGAGCTCTTCCTGTGCTTCCTGTTTGCCATGACCTGAGCTGCTTTCCTTCTCCATACCCTTCACCATAATGTTCTGCCTCACTCGACCACGGAACAATGGAGTCAGCCATATATACACTGAGCCCTCTGAAACTGTGAGCACCAAATACACTTTTCCTCCTCTAAAATTGTTCCTGTCAGGTCTTTTGGTCACAGGTGTGAAAAATCTGACAAAAACAGGTGTCTTGCATGTATCTCTGCCACAGAAAAGAACAAAGGCAACAAAGAAAAAGGTGTTTCAAGGAGAGTAATTGAGAAGGAGCTCTGGAAATCAGCAGGAAGTGAAGAGAGCCCTAACAGCACCAGGGCTTGAAAGGCAAAATGGAGAGAAGAAAAAAAATTCATACCTTCAACCTTGGCTTTCTAAGTGTGGAGGAGGTTGGGGTGGAGGGGGTGCAACTCAAGACTGCCAGTAAAGGAGAGCAGGAAAGTGCCAGCAACCCCAGTCACAGCAGTTGTCCTAACTGCAGGAACATCCCATGGCCTTCCTAAGCTTTAAGTCCAGTTCAGGGAGCAGGGTGCTCAAAGAGTGACTGCTTTACCTCAAAGAATAAATCTACTGTGGTGCTTTCAACTTCCAGAACCCAAGCTACTATAATAATCACTGCCTGATGCCATCCAGGCTTAGGGCCTGGCAACCAGTCCCCCTGACACTATTAGAACTCTTACGTCCATGTATACCTCACTGAGTGAAGACAGTCTCCTCAAGCATCCTGCAGCTTCAGGACCACCAACTGCCATAGCCACAAGCACTTGCAGTATAGGAACTATGGAAGATCTCCTTCTCAGCCCACAATCTTGAAACTATAGCTACTGTTGCAAAATCCTGAATTCACTTGTGTCTTTTGGCTGAGAGCTGGGAAAACTCCCAGTTAAGTCCTATAGCTTCAAGAATGTAGCTACCAGTGGCCTCCATCTGTACCCTGTACTCTTCTCAGACTGTGGCCCAGGGACAGCAACTTCTGGTGCAAAAAGCCTTGGCAACATCCAAACTGGCTTCTGGGAACCAAGAGAATATCCCATCCATGTTCTGCAACCCCACAATAATGGCTACCAACATCACAAGTCTTGTTCACACCAGAGCTTTCCCCATGTGACCTAGGGGTATTCCCATCCATGTCTTGTACCTCCTAGACTATAAGCTCTAGCACTACCCACGTAGAAACTGTGGAATATTAAAAAGGTCTCTTCTATTTCCTACAACTCCAAGAATGTAGATACAAAAGAGGCCCCAACAATACCTGCACATATACAAGGGGACCTAGAGAAAGTATCCTCCACAGTCATGAACTTTGGACCATTGCTGCTGGTGTCAAAAGCTCTGATAGAGCTTGTGCTTTTTTCCCTTTGGATCTATAGAAGACATTGTCTGGGTCTCTCTCCTCTACTAAAGTGATTACCAGCATTACAAGCCCTAGCACCAGCAGCAATCACTGCACAAGACCTAAGAAACGTCCTATTGGTGTTCTAAAATCTCAAGGCCTTGATTATCAGTAGCACAGACCCAAGAATTGCTTGTGCTCATTTGCAGGACCTGGTAAATGTCCCATCCCATTCTCTAGGTGCTGAACTGTGACTGCAAGTGCCACAGGCACAATAATCTCTAGCACTCATCTTGAAATCCCTTGGTAAGTATCCATCATATCCTGTGTCTTGGGCACCATGGTTCTTGGTGCCACTATCATGAGTGTCACCTGTCCTGAGGGACCTTCAGATTGTCCTCTCTATATCCCATAATACTCTGACAGTTGCCACCACAAGCTACAGTGCCATTAGGATTCAACTCTGTGGAGTCTGAGGACACACATTTTTGGAAATCCACTGCAAAGTCATAACAACCATCTTCCTGAACTGCTATACCCAGGACTATTGAGGCATAAGTAGACATTGCTGACATAGATCAAAGAAGAAGAAATCAAATATAAAATATGCTTTTGAACTTCTCTATTAATCAAACCCAACTGACATCCCATATACCATCTAAATGAAGATATATTTTCCTACAAAAGCTACTTCAAAACATTGGAAAACATAAATGTTACATCAGATGTGCAGACCTCAATGTAAGAACAAAAGAAACAAGAAAGGAGATATGACACTTCCAAAGGAGGAGAATAATTCTCCAGAAATCGATCCCAATTTAAAGAAAATCTCTGATGTACCTGAAAAATTATTTAACAATAATAAGAAAACTATTATGGTTTAGGTAGTTGTTTCCCTAAAACTCATGTACAAGACAATGTAAAAATTTTCTAAGGTGAAATGATTATGATAGTGTTAACCTAATCAATGTATTCATCCACTTATGGATTAACTGGGCACTAACTGTAGGTGGGTAGGATGTGGCTGATAGAAGTAGGTCACTGGGGGTGTGACTTCAGGGTATATATTTTATCACTGATGAGAAGAGCTCTCTGTTTGCTACTGCTATGTCCTGGGCTGTTTTCCTCTGCCTTTATGTTCTGTCTCACCTTGGGCCCAGAGCTGTGGAGTTGGCCATCTGTAAACTGAGATTTCTGAAGCTTTGAGCCCCAAGTAAACTTTCTCTCTTCCATGTTGTTCTTTTAGTTATTTTGGTCACAGTGGGGAAAAAAAGCTGACTAAAACAGAAACTGGTACCATTAAGAGAGGGTGTTGCTGTGAATAACCTGACCATTTAGTTTAGAAGCTTTTGGAGCTTTTTGGAATTTGAAGGAGGAATTTTGAAAAATTTAGAGATGCAAGCACAATGGTGTAAGTGGAGCATAATGAGGGATTCTGGTGATAACTCAGAAGACCAAAATGCCAATAGGACTGTGGATAATAATGATTGGGTTCATGAGGTTTCAGAGGAGGAGAACTCTATTGGAAATTGGACTAGAGGCTATTTATGTTTTGGAAAACAAGTTGTCCACATTTTGCCCATATCCTGAGACGTTTTGAGAGACTTAATTTAAAGGTAATGTACTAATTAATCCGGTGGAGGAAATTTCAAGGCAGCACAGAATTTAGGTGGTGGCATGGATATTACCTGTGGCTTTTAGCCAAGTTTACTGTAATAATCAGGAGCAGAAAAGGAATAAAGAGTTAAAAAACCTTGAGTTTGGCAAGAAAAGTACAAGTAAATCCAGGGCTAAGGAAGATGTGATTGTTAAAGACATTAGAGCCACTAAAGAAATGCTAAGTATTTTAGACAGAGACAGTAGGGAAGATAGTTTGAGGGCATCTCAGACTTAAGGGTCTAAAAAGAAAAAAATTATCTGAGTCCCACGGGGGGCAGGGAGTGCTGATTTCACAGGGCAACCTAGAAAGGCTTTTTACCATGTTAAGCCAACCAGGAATCAGATGCTTCTGCAGTCATGATTCCAGGAGGCTTAAGTATTGCTCAAGATGGTGGGAGACCTTGATATGAACCACATGATGCTGGTTCTCTAAGGAATACCTGAGAGGCTAGGCAAACTGTAACAGGGTTGGAGTCCTTGTGGGCAGCCCCTGAAAGGGTGATACCTGAAGATGTGGGAAGGAAGCTAACGTTACAATGGAGATGCCTGAGGTTGAGAGATGCTAATAATGTGGGATGTCTGCCAAAGAAAGCTACATGAATCAAGCAGAAACAAACCAAAAGAGAGACCATGGGATGCAATCAGCAAGGCCATAGGGGCAAAGCTATACAAGCCCTTTGGAGAAATCATCATGATGCCATATTCTCCAGATACTGGACATGGAGCTATAGGACTTGTTTGCCCAGCTGAATTTTGGTCTTGCTTTGGTCCTATCCCTTCTTTATATGCCTCTGCTTCTCCCTTGTGGAATGGAAATGTTTACTCTGTACCATTACATGTTTGATATGTGTAACTTGCTTCTAATTTTCACAGGTGCTTACATTTAGAGAGTTTGTCTTGAGTTTTGGAGATTTTGGACTTGGATTTTTGAGCAATGCTGCAATTATTGAGACTATGGGGTCTCTTGGAAAAGGAAAAAATGCATTTTGCATTGTGAGATGGGCATGAGCTTTGGAAACCAAGGAAGGAATGTTATGATTTAGATGTGAGGTGTCCTCCAAAAGCTCATGTGTGAGACAAAGCAAGAAAGTTTAGATGTGAAATAATTCAGTTATGAGAGCCTTAATCTATTCAGTGCTTTAATCCACTTGAATTGGTAACTGTAGGCAGGGGAAACAGGTAGGGGTAGGGTGTGGTTGGAGGAGGTGAGTCAATGAGGGTGTGTCTTTGGGGTTAATATTTTATCCCTGGTGAGCAGAGCTCACTTTCTACTTTCTGATTGTCATGTTCTGAAATGCTTCCTTCCTGAATTGCTTCTCCTCCAGCCCAGAGCTATGAAGTCAGCCAACTGTGAACTGAACCTCTGAAACTGTGAGCCAAATAAAACTTTTCCTCCTCTAATTGTTCTTGTCAGGTCTTTTGATTACAGTGATGAAAAACTGACTAAAACAGAAACTAAATGGGATTCAAGAGAATACAGGAAAACAATATAAAGAAATGAGAAAAATCAATTCAGGATATAAACAAGAGATTTACCAAAGAAACAGAAATCATAAAAAGAAAACAATCAGAAATCATAGGGCTAAAAATGTCAATAAATTATATAAATAATACAATACAGAGCTTCCACAACAGTCTACAGTAAGCAGAAGAAAGAATTTCTAAATTGGCCTAGTCAGTGCAAATAAAGAAGAATGAAATTTAGGGGACACAATTAGGTAAAGAAATATTCACATTGTGGAAATTTTATAAGGTGAAGACAATATATTTTATGAAATAATGGTTGAAAACTTCAAAATCTTCAAAGAGATATGGACATCTAAATCTAAGAACCTTAAAGGAATCCAACTCCATTCAAACAAACCAGACCTTCACTAAGGCATAATATGGTGAAATTGTCAAAATACAACAAAAATATAGAATCCTAAAAACAAGAGAAAAGCATCAAGACAATATAAGGAAAATCCCATTAGACTTTTAGGCAGAAAAGAATCAGATGAAATATTGAAATACTAAAGAAATAAATACACCCAGCAATCAAGAATACTATATATAGAAAAAATCATCTTTTAAAAATGAATAAGAAATAAATCTTTACCCAGATAAGCAGATGCTGAAGGAATTGATCACCATTACACCATTCTTGCAAAGAAATACTTAAGGGCATCCAATACTAGGAATGAAAGTATGAAAAGTACCATCATGAAAACACATGACTATATAAAACACACTAGAAGAACAAATACATGAATGAGAAAGAAATAATAAAACATTAATGTAACAGAATATTATCAAATCACAAAATACATAATAAAGGTAGAAAGGAATGAAATATACAGGACAAAAAGAACATAATTAACAAAATGACAAGAAGAAGTTCATACTATCAATATTAATCTTGAATATAAATGAATTGAACTCAATAATCAAAAGACAAACACTGGCTGAAGAGATTATAAAACCCAGAACTAACTGCATCATCGGCTTTTCATCACTATGACCAAAATACCTGACCCAAACAACTTGGAGGAAAAAAAAATTGTTTTGGCTCATGAGTTCAACAAATGGTCACTAGCTCCATTACTCTTTGTTTGGCAGAAGCAGATTGTAGGAGCACTCTCCAAGACCTTCAACCCCTCCCTTCCATCTTTCTCCATTCTATGCTAATAGACTGTGCTCTTGCCAGAATGCACTCCTTTGTTTGTGACCTTTGGACCTGATTGGTCCAAGAGTATATTTAAGTTTCTACACTTTCTGGAATAAATGGTGTTTTCTGCTTCAGTGTTTCTGTGTCTCACTGGGGCAGAGCAGATTTTTACCTGCACCCCAGGGTCTGGGTGAGTGACCCCCGTGGATCGCCACTGTCCAGAGAGACCCCATATTGTCTTCCTCAGGGACCCCTTCTTTCTCCATCTCTCTGGACACCAACTCGTCGAGTAGACCCACGTGGTGCCCCCCCCCCCCTTTTAAGTGATAGCAGATCATCATCACATAAGGGTGTTGTGAAGAACTGCTCAGGTCATAGTAGCCAGGAAGTAGAAAGAGAGGAAGGAACCAGAGACAAGATATAGTCCCTATGAGCATGCATTCCCCCAATGACCTCCAACAATCTACCATCCTCCTACATTTTTCGTCTTCTCCCAGTAGTCCATTCAAGTTATTAATCCAAGAATGAGTTAATCCACTGGTGAAGTTGGAGACTTAATGATCTAATTACTTCCCCAAAGCGCCAGCTCTGGACATTGCTGCACTGGAGACAAGTCTTCAACACAAACTTTTGGGGGAGCTTTCCAGACCCAAACCATAAGACCAACTATATGTTGCCTACAAGAAACTCACTTCACTGGTAGATACACAGACTAAAAGTAAATGATTGGAAAAAGATATATTACACAAATTAAAACCAAAAGCAAGCAGAAATAACAAAATTCGTATCAATTAAGCACACTTTAATTCAAAAACTGTCAAGAGACAAAGTTATTATATATATGATAAAAGGATCAATTCAGCAAAAAGATAAAACAATTATAAATATATATGTATCCAACTGAGGACCACTTAAATACATAAAGCAAATATTTCTAGAAGTAAAGGGACAGGCAGAATCTAATATAATAATAGTTTGGGACTTCAACACACCACTTTTCTCAACGGAAAGACTGTCCAGGATGAAAAATCAACAAAGAAATATCTCCCTCAATCATACTTTAGATCGAATGGAGCTAATAGAAATTACAGAGTATTCATCCAGTGGTAGTACAATGAATATTCTTCTCATCAGCACATGGAACATTCTCCAGGACAGATCATGTTGGGCTACAAATCAAGCCTCAATAAATCAAAAATATTGAAATCATATCATGTATCTTCTCAGACCACAAAAGAATAAAACTACAAATCAATAAGAATAGGAAGTCTACAAATGCATGAGAGGTATACAAATGCATTGAATTCAAGAAATTAAAAATCAAAAAATGTCAAAAAATAAATGAAATTTACAACACAATATATAAAAATATATAGGATAAAGCCAGTATTGACCAGCAAGTTTATGGTGATAAATACATGCATATATATAAAAGAATGATCTCAAACATAACAATGTACCTATTTTAAGTACTTAAAAAAATCAATAAAAAATCAAATTCCAAATTAGTTGAAGACATAAAGAGCACAAATAAATGAAATCAAACCTGAAAAACAAAAAGTAAAATTTTTGAAGGGATCAAAAAATTGGCAAACATTTAGCTGGACTAACCAAGAAAAAAAAAGACGACGACCCAAATAAATGAAGTCAGGGATGAAAAAGAGATATTATCACTGATACCACAGAAATGGAAAGGATTATAAGAAACTGATAAGAACAATTATACATTAACAGGCTGGAAAACCTAGAAGAAATGGATACATTTACGAACATAATATAGCAAAATCAAATCAGGAAAAAAAATAGAAAATCTTAGTATCAATAATGAATATTATAAAATTTCCCATCTAAGAAAAATTCTAGAACCTTATAACTTTACTGTTGACTTCTACAAAACATTTAAAGAACTAATTAATCCTTCTTAAACTAGTTTAAAAAATTGAAATGTAAGGAACTCTGACAAACTTTCTTCAAGGTCATCATCATTACCCAGATACCAAAACCAGATAAAGATACAACAGAAAGAAAACTATAGACTCATATCCCTGATCAAAATATAGGCAGAAATTCTCAAAATACAAGCAAACTCAGTTCAGCAGCATGTCAAAAAGACCATACACTATGATTAAATTGGATTTATCCCAGGGATGCAAGGATGGTTCAACATGTGCAAATCAATAAAAATGGTTCAACATATTATTAACAGAATGAAGAACAAAAATCATATCATCACTTCAACAATGCTGAAAAAGTATTTGATAAGTTTCAACATTTTTGCTGGGCACGGTGGCACACACCTGTAATCCCAGCAGCTTGGGAGGCTGAGGCAGGAGGATCAAGAGTTCAAAGCCAGCCTCAGCAAAAGCAAGTTACTAAGCAACTCATTGAGACCCTGTCTCTCATAAAATACAAAATAGGGCTGGAGATGTGGAGCAGTGGTAAAGTGTCTCTGAGTTCAATCCTTGGTACAAAAAAAAAAAGTTTCAACATTCTTTCATAACCTGTAGAGAAGGAACATACCTGAAGGCTACATATGAAAACCCACAGCCAATATCATACTGATCAGGGGAAAGCTGAAAGCACTTTCTATAAGACTGGGAACAAGACAAGGATGGCACCTTTCATCACTCTTATTTAATATAGCTGGCAGTCTAAGCAAGAAGAATTAGACAAGAGAAAGAAATAAAGGGCATCCATACTGGGAAGGAAGAAGTTAAATTTTCTTATATGTAAAAGACATGGTTTTGTACACAGTAAAACCTAAATACTTCATCAAAAAGCTAATAACATAATACATTTTAAAAAGCCATTATAACTTATAAATGAATTCTATAAATTGCAGAGGATATAAAATAAACATACAAAAACAGTATTTTATATACCAATAATGAGCTTTTTGTAAAAATAAAAATTAAGAAAGCTGTACCATTCACAATATCTACAGAAAATATATTTAGGGATAAAATTTTTTATTTGTTTTAATTAGTTATAGATGACAGTACATCATACATACATGAAATGTAATTTCTCAGTCTTCTGGTTGTACATGATGTAGTAGGAATAAATTCAACCAAGGAAGTAAAAGATCGCTATAATGGAAATTATAAGGCCCTGAAGAAAGTGGAGAGGAGATAAGAAAAGGAAGGATATCCCATGTTCATAGATCAGAACTAATTTTGTTAAAATGATAGTACTACCAAAGTAATCTATAGAGTCAAGTAATCTATAAATTCAAATTCCATCAAAATGCAAATGATGTTCTTCACAGAAATAGAATAAAACATCCTAAATTTCATATGAAACCACAAAAGACCCAGAACAGCCAAAGCAATTCTGTGCAAGAAAAAAAAAAAATGCTGGAGGCATCACAATACCAGCCTTCAAGACTTTCAACAAAACTATAGTAAACAAAACAGAATGGTATCAGCACAGAAACAGAAATATAAGCAAGTGGAACAGAATAGAGAAGCCAGATATTAATCCATATTTATACAGCCAAAAGTTTTGGATAAAGTCACCAGGAACATACAGTAGAGAAAATATTGTCTCTTCAATAAATGGTGCTGGCAAAACTGGATATACATATGCAAAGAATGAAAGTAGATCCTCTCACTGTACAAAAAATCAACTCCAAATGTCTCAAAATCAAAGATGCTAAACCAGAAATTATGAAATTAATACAAGAAAAGTTAGGGGGAGAATTTTAAGATATTGGTATAGGCGATTTTTAGATAAGACCCAAAGGCACAGGCAACAAAACTAAAAATAGACAATTAGAATGATGTCAAACTAAGAAGCTTCTGCATAGCAGAGGAAACAATGAACAGAATTAAGAGACAACATACAGAATGACTTAGAATATTTTCAAACTATTCATGTGACAAAGGATGAAATCTAGAATATATAAGGAACTCAAATGGCTGAACACCCAATAACAAATAATTCAAATAAAAATCAGGCTAAAGAACTTAGTAGACACTTCTCAAAAAAAATATACAAATGGCCAACAAGTATATGAGGAAATGATCAATCTCATTCATTGTTATGGAAATGCAAATCAAAAGAACAATGAGCTAACCTCTCAACCCAGGTAGAATGACTATCAATGAAAAGCCAAACAACAAATGCTGCATAGGATCTGGAGAAAGAATTCTTATACACTTAGTGTAAATTAGCAAAGCTATTATAGAAAGCAAATGGAGATTCCTTAAAGAACTAGACATAGGATATGAATAAGCAATTTCACTACTGGGTATATATCCAAAGGAGATGAAATCCTTATACCAAAAAGATGCTTGCACTCTCATGGTTATTGCAGCACTATTAACAATAGCTAAAATATGGAATCAACCTATATGTTCTTTAGTGGATAAGTTGATAAAAAATGTGACATGTATACACAATGGAATATTATTCACCTATAAAAAAGAATGAAATCTTGTCATCTGTAGCAGCATATTTGGAATTGGGGGTCATTACATTGAGTAAAATAAGCGAGACACAGAAAAACAAATACCCTATGTTATTACTCATTTGTGGCAGGTGCAAGGGACAGGGGATATAGAAAGAAGTTCAGTAAGGGGCAACAAAACAGTGGAGGAATTACTTCTGATTTTTCTATAGCACAGTGGGATGATTTTTGGTTAAAAATCTTTGATATATTTCAAAATTACTATAAAAGTACGAAATTTTCAACATAAAAATGACTGAAGAAATGCAAATGCTTATTACCCTGATTTGAGTATTACACATTGTATACATGAACTGAATTACTACAATGTACTTCATAAAGATGTACAAATATTATGTCTCAGTGATTTCTTTTTTAATTGGAAGCAAGTATGAACATACGGATTGCTAACTAGTTCCATCCATTGCTACTTTCCTCCTCAACGTGGTGCCCTAGGTTCAGACTTGCTTGGCTCAAGTTGCTCAGTTCCTCACCCTCTGTGTGCAGACACTCCAAGGTCTGCTAAGGAGCTTTCTGCATGGTCTTGGTTGCTCAGTTAAGCTTGCTGATTTCCTCATTAGAGATTTACCTCTTCAGTCAAGTTCTTGACCTGTGGGAAGAAGACAGAGATCTTCATTAGAGCCACCACTGGAAGATTGAGCATGACACCAAAGGTGTTCCCTTTGTCGTCCAAAACCCTCATGAGGTATCCAATGTCATCAAGAGCTATGTTTAACCAAATTCTTGATATAGTCTTTAAAACCCTAAGTACACTTTTTCTTCCACACACACAAAAAAACCCCTGAAGAACAACAAAAGAAAAACCAAACATACATGTGCATACATGTGTATGGTATCTCCGTGGTAGAAGGTATTCTGGTCAATTACCAATATGGTTTAAGGGACAGATGATTTTCAGAGCATTGTATTATTATATAATAACACCAGTAAAGGTAATTGTGCTTTCTATTGAAGACTCAGGGGGCATTCACTGTGTTTTGCCTCAGTGTCCCAAGGAAGTGACAGAAAAAGAAGGGTTCCAGTGGATAATACATGCAGAAGTGGAAGCTAGCTTTATCAAGCCCTTGTGCTTTTTATGGAAGGGAATTAATAAACACAAGAACTGATATTTAATTATTTGCCAAAATTACAGAGCCATACTGAAGATTAGCTGTTTGTCAAAGGTTTGATGAAGACGCCTCATTAATCTCAATCCACAAATAGATACAGAAATCAAAACTCACAAGTAAACAAAATGCCGAAATCCTCCCTGAACTGGAATTATAGTGATGGCTGCAAGGTTAAAATCCAAATCATCGGCAGAAATTGGTTTTCAAACATGTCCCAAATCACCTTTTAGCAAATGGCATCATGCTCTTTCTCCTTCCAAAAAGTCGATTTAGGGACCCTATAAAACCATTTGGGTCTTTCCATTAGTTTCAGATGACATAAGACTAAAGCAAACGATAATGTTTCATTTGGTAGATTAAGTGGGGTTCCCTAAATTCAAATTGGAAATTCAAAGTTGTCAATTACAGTTCATCAGACCCTTTATTTCATGCCAGTTCAGACTCAGTGCTATGAAGTTGCAGGCCACTGTGTTAGGTAAACATAGCACACGGGGTACTGAAGCCTGGCCTGGGAATGGAATCTAGGCATCGGGGCCTTCCTAATATCATAGAAAAAGTACCTTGTTCTCTGAAGCACACTTCTCCTTCTCTGACTTTGCTAATATTGTTTCCAGGTCATTGATTTCTTTCTTCAACTCAGAACATTCATCTTCGAGTTTCCGCCCCCTGGCAGTCAGTGCAGAATTTATCTCCTCTTCTTCCTCCACCCACTCAGACACTCCTTGACTCTGGCCTCCAGCTGGAGCTGGGATTTAATCAGCGACTCACACTGCTCTTCAGCATTTGCCAGGGTCTCTCGCTCCTGCTATGATGAGGAGAAAATTGTTGCCAACAGCTGGATGTAATTTATCAGTTAGGCGAAAATGCTGCTTAACACATAGCAAACAGATAATTGCCTGCCCTCTGCCCAGCACTTTCACCTACCTTTCCTAGGCAGCTGAAATAATATTCCCAGGTCCCTGATCCCGTTGTTGAGATGTGGAGCAGCTGCTTGTATTTGGAGGAG
>CM053409.1:72824935-72847968 GCA_028644305.1 Xerus rutilus | reverse complement strand
TTTCTATTTGCCTCAACAAATGTTTTCAGTGAATAGTGTGTACAGCTTCTGATAATTTGTTTTTTTCTGTTATGTTTGCCAACATGTATTAAAATGCAACTTTTGGGAAAAAAAATAAAATAAAAAAAAAATAAAATAAAATACTAGAAAAACAAATTCAATAGTACATTCAAAGGATCATATACCATGATTGAATGGTAGTCTTCCTTGGAATTCAAGAAAACTTCAACATATGCAAATCAGTAATGTGATATACTGTGTCCTATTCTATTTTCTGTTGCTATAACTGAGTACCACAGACTGGAGCTAAATAAAGGTTTATTTAGCTCATGGTTTTGGAGGTTGGGAAGTGAACCTCCAAAAATCAAAGAGCATGCTGCTGGTATCTCATGAGAGCCTTCTTGCTGTATCATATCATGGCAGCAGATATTAGTTGGTGAGACAGAGCAAGCATACTTACTATTTCAGGTCTCTCTTCACTAAAGCCAAGAGAGGCCCCCACTTTAATTACTTTATCTAATCCTAATTATTCTCCAAAGGCCACCTCTTAAGCCCACTGACATGTGACTTTGGGGACAGAGTTGCCTTCACATGAATTCTGAGGGACAACACTTAATAGATACACCAAAAAAATTTGATAAAAATTAATATTGTTTTATAACAAAAACTTTGAATAAGTTAGGTAGAGAAAAAATATTCCTCAACATACCAAAGGCCATATGACAAACCTCAGCAGACATCATATTTAATAATAAAAAACTGAAAGCTTCTCCTCTACAATTAGGAACAAGACAAGGATATTCACACTCCTACCAATTGTAGTCAACATAGTACTTGAAGTCCTACCCAGAAAATTAGGAAAGAAAAAGAAATAAAAGTCATTAATAATTTACTAAACTTTCAGGATACAAAATCAATGTACAAAAATCAGTAGCATTTCTACACAGTAACAATGGACTATTTATGAAAGAAATCAACAAAACAGTCACAGTTGCAGTAATATTAAAGGAGTACTTAGGAAAAATATTTAACGGAGAAGGTGAAAAATCTCTACACTAAAAATGATAAAAAAATTAATTTAAGAAATAAAACACAAGTAAATTGGAAAAACATTCTGTGTACATGGATTGGAAGACTTAATATTGTTAAATGTCTTTACTTCCCAAAGTGGCATGTAGTTTCAGTATATTCCCTATCATAAATTAAATAGGAGGTTTTTCTTATTTTTGTTTTTGTTTTTCAGAAACAGGAAAGAATGACCCTAAAACTCAAAATGGACAAACAGAGGTTCTGAATAGCCAAAGAATTCTTGAGCAAAACACACAAAGCTGGAGGAATCATATTACCTGAATTCAAAATATACTACAAGGCTTCAGTAATCAAAACATGGTATGGGCATTAAAATAGACATTTGGACAAAAGTAAAAGAATAGAGGGCCCAGAAATAAATCTAAACATCAATGGCCAACTGATATTCAACAAAAATGATAAGACACACAATGTGGAAAGAAAACTATCTTCAATAAGTGGTGTAGTAAATGGATATCCATATGATGAGATGTAAGTAGACCCTTATTTCATACCATGGGCAAATATTAGCTAAAAATGATTTAAAGACCCCAAACTATAAAACTGTTAGAAGAAAACACAGACAAAGCTTCTCGACATTGGTCTGGCAATGATTTTTTTATATTATTCAAGAACACACGCAACACAAACAAATAGACAAATAGGGTTGCATCAAACTATAAAGCTTAAGAACAGCAAAGGAATCAATCAACAAAGAGACAACCTATGAAATGGGAGAAGATATTTACAGACAATGTATCTGATAAGGGATTAATATGTGAAATATATAAAGAACTCAAGCTACTCAATACTATAAAAATAAACTCATTAAAAATGAGCAAAAAATGACAGACATTTCTCAGAGATGACATACAAATGAACAACAGGTGCATAAAAATACTCTATATCATTAATCATCATGGTAATGCAAATTAAAACCACAATGAGATATCAACTCACACCTGTTAGGATGGCTATTACCAAAAAGACAAAAGACAGGTGTTGATAAGTATGTGTGGAAAAAGTAATCCTTTCCCATCATTGGCAGGAAGATAAAATAGTACAACCATTATGGAAAACAGCATAAAGGTTCTCAAAAATTAAAAATAGAGAAACTGCACGATCCAGTTATCCCATGTCTGTCTATATAGCCAAAGGAAATGAAATCATAATTTCAAAGATATACCTGCACTCCCATGTTCAATAAAGTTTATTCCCACAAGTCAAGATATGGAATCAACCTAACTGCACACCAATGGATGAATGAATTAAGAAACTGTGGTATATATGCATTGGAATATTATTCTTCCTTAAAAAAAAGGAAATTCATTCATTTGCAAAAACAGGTGAACCTAAATGACATCACACTAAGTGAAAATAATCCAGAGACAGAAAAACAAAACATTGTATGATTTCACTTAGGTATAAGATATCAAAGAGTCAAACTCACAGAAGCATAGAATAAAATGGTAGTTGCTATGGGCCAAGGAGTGGGAAAAATTTGGAAGATGGTGATCAAAGGCAATTTAGTGCTACTTACGCAGGATAAATTCTGGAGATCAAATAAACAGTGTGGAGACAATAGATGATAACTCTGTACTATATTCTCGAAACTTGCTCAGATAGTAGATCTTAAATATACTCACCATAAACATATACAAAATGTAACTATGTAAGCTGATGAAAATGTTAATTAGCTTAATTGTGGTAACTATTGCACAATGTATACACTGTCAAAACCCCAGATTATCTGACATAAATATATGTAGGTTTTATGTTAATAAAACCTCAAAAACTCTGGAAAAGGGGCTGGGGTTATGGCGGAGTGGTAGTGTGCTCGCCTAGCACGCGTGAGGCACTGGGTTCGATCCTCAGCACCACATAAAAAATAAAATAAAGATATTCTGTCCACCTACAACTAAAAAAAGAAATATTTAAAAAAAAATACCAACTATGGAAAAATAAAGAATACACCCAAGGCAAGCAGAAGAAAGGAATAAAGCAGAGTTCAGAAATCAATCAACCAGAAAACAAACTGTAAAAGTTGGAAAATAAAAGGTTTATTAAATAGACCAACTAAATGAATGAACCCATGGCAAGAACAGGAGAGAAGGTATGAGCACAGAATATGACTTGAGGAATAATTAGTGTTATAAATAAGGAATATAATTATAGATGCAGTCAATATTTAAAAATCATAGCTAGCCAGGCATGGTCACACACATCTGTAATCCTAGGTTCTTGGAAGGCTGAGGCAAGAGGATCAAAAGTTCAAGGTCAGCCTGGACAACTGAGCAAGATTCTGCCTCAAAGAAAAATTTTTAAAAAGGGCTGGGGATGTAGCTCAGTGATAGAGTGATTGTCTAGCACAAGGCTCTGGATACAATTCTCAGAACCACAAATTAATTAATTAAAATCTTTATCTGTAAAATTGAAAAATGAAAAAAAATTAAAATTCCTTTTTTTAAAAAAAAAATTGCCTAAACTGAAGGGAAAAAACCAAAAGACCTATAATCATTAAATAAATTAACACAAAATGATAAAATCTATCACAAAAAGACTACCAGATCCTGCTAGTCTTATAAGCAAATTCCACCAAGATTCAAGGATCAGATGCCTCATGTTATGAAAAGAGAACATTCAACAACTCTTAATGTTTTGTTCTTGGTTTTCAGTATTAGGGAGTGAACCCAGGGGTACTGTACCACTGAGCTACTTGTTTTTTCTTTGAGACAGAGTCTCACCTAAATTGGCCAGACTGGCCTCAAACTTTCCATCTTCCTGCCTCAGCCTCCCAGGTCACTGGTACCATAGGTGTAAGGCACTAAACCCAGTTCTCTAATTCTTTTTTGAGGATAACCTTGATTAGATGATAGAGCTGAGGAAAGGAAAATTATAGGTCAACCTTATTCATGAATATTGATGCAAAAATTTCATGGTAACATTACAATCAGCCCACAATGTGAAGCAAAGTGGGTTCAATTTTTTTAAAAAAAATTTTCATATAATGCAACACACTTACAGATTAATTTAGAAAAATTATGTTACTGTTTCAATGGAGGCAGATAAAAGATTTTATCATTTTCTTGATACAAATTTTGTTCAAAAGAAAATGGAAGGAAAGTCCTCCATACAATAAATCACTTTTACCAGAAACATCTATGGAAAGTATCATTCTTTAAGTAAAACTTTTCTCAACATCAGTAATACAACAGTGTTAGCCAATGCTTTTAAATCTTGAAATACCACAAGTTGGTGAGACTTTGAGGTCATGGAACTCTCCTACACTGCTGCTGTAGAGAAATTGGAAAGCATTTTGCAATATGTTAAGCTGAAATTTCATGTAAGCTAATACTAAGAATTGCCACAAGAATTGCCACTCCAAGTATATGACTAAAATCAGTCACTGTCCATAAACTGTTATCATAGAATGGACCATTTGAGTAACGCCACTCTTAAAAAATTCTAGCAAACGTGCCAGGGGAAGCAATTACAAAAATGTCACTAGAGAACTATTTGGAACAGCAAAAAATTGGAAATTTACTTTAGTTGGTCAAATTGTGTTATATTCATGTGATGGAATACTATACATTAATTAAAACCAGTAATCTAGCCATAGATTTACCAACACTTACATATTCATAAGAAAAAAAAAAGTATAAAAAAAATAAAATAAAAATAAAAATGTAAAAAAAAAAGAATATTACTGAGTATAAAAGATAAACTTCAGCATCAAATAAACAATATTGTTATTTGAAGACTAAACCATGTGAAATCGAGCCCTTTTTAAGGATGTCAGAGTATTTCTAATAAAGGTAGAGAACATACTTTATATGATTTATACATGAAGCATGAAATGACAAACAAATCCGAGGCCTAAGGAGGGAGAGAGAGGACTTAGACAAAGGAGAAATGCATGACTACTTTAACTGTGTCAGTTAATTTTTTTCTTTGTTAGCAATGAGAAAGAAACAAAAAAGAGCTTCCATGACTTATAATGAATAGATCATAATGGCCTCATTTTAGAAATAAGGAAGTGAACCACAGAGAAATTAAGAGTTTTACCCAAGTTTATACAATCGGCCTTAGAAGTTATATTCATGGATCTCCAAACTCCCATGCCACATTGAACACTACGTGAGAGTCACAGAAAACCTTTAAATGTTGTCTCACTAATATGTTTGACATCACCATGCAATAATATTTACTTTCTCTGGGCAAACTGAGGGAAATAACAAATTCTCAATTGAACAAGTTTTACCAAGAACCTGTAAACCTCTCTTCAGAATATGAATTATGTAAAAGGTGGTTATCAGCACTGCAGAATCCCTTGCTCACAGTCTCTGGAGATTTTGTTAGCTTGCTTTCCATAATTCTATTAAAGAATAGAGAAAACCTACATGGAAATGTCCAAATGTAGTGATAAATGCCTCTACTGAACCTGCCTGAGACAAAATCTTGTGATTACATGTCACCAAAAGCCATATTTTCTGACCCAGGGGAAGCAGTAAAGTGGCCATAACACCTCCCCTCTCTGAAGCCAACTTCCCTGCAGAGCTGGCGGTGGGGTAGGTATGCAGGCACTTGCAGGTCTGCTTCTGTTATAAATTGTGAGTCATACTGCCTGCAGAATCCACACATCTAGACCATGAACAATCCCTCCCAATGGGAAAGCTAGAAGCATTTGAAGTAATATCTGAATTATGTTCATACTTGGTTAGATAAGGCAATAAAGCCCATACACTGTCATTCTGGTATGCCATGGTTTAAAAAATGTTTAAGACTCAGTCTAATCAGAGGAAGCAGCTCTTTACCACAACCACAAGACAGAGTCCCACTGATCAAGGCACTAATTAATCCCAGTAGGGATACAGAGTAGAGATATAAGAAATATAATATCTGTCTACTAGAATCTTCTGAATTTGATTCATATTAGTTTGTCCTGTGCTTTGACTTGGAACAATGGAGGACTAGGCAGTCTAGAGAGCCAGCTTTATTAAAAAAGCTTAAAAAATGACAGATATCAGTTTCATTTATCAGAGATGTTCAGCAAATGTTTGTTGAATTCCTATATAAACAATCAAAGTATTCTTCAGGACAACTTTATCAGTCCTGTGTCTTCTTGGGTTTTATTTAATGTGTAAAATTTATATCCTAGAAAGTTTTGGTTTCTAAGTATTAAATTCACAAAGAATATTGTATTGAATCTGTGGTTATATTGTTTGCTTAATACTTAACACTCCTTTCCTCTTATTAATATTTAGAGTACCTGGTTTAATTTTCCAGATGGGTATAGGCATGCAAAGCTTCAAAGTGTCTGTAGGGGTCACAAACTTTTTCTATACAATCTCTGTAGAATATTCTTATTGGTTTTCAAACAACACTTTAAAAATATCAAAGTTTTAGTTGATAAATAAAAATATCAACACTTTTAGTTAGTGAGCTATATTTTTAAAATAGGCATGATATGACCCTGGGACCACAGTTTACTGATCCCTCTTCTGCAAGAAGGCACATTTGTCCCAGGTGTCGATATGCAATATGAATATTTTTCAAGAATAATTACTAATAATCATGGTAAAGCAAGTGAGGTTCCAGAAGCACAAATTATATGAAAGCCGTCACTTAGAGTACCTCTTTTACACAAACCTTTGAGTGCTTCCTTAAAATATACACAACTCTAAGAGTCAGTGCCCCTTTAAATATGTGTCTTAGGAGCCTCAATAGCCTCATGTGAATTTTGACCCAGATGAGTGGTATATAGCAAAAAATAGCTGGACACACCAGGAAGTGAGGTACTGTTAACAAAAATCAGTGGAAACAGACTAATTTCCAACTACTCAAAATATAAGAGCCAAGTAACATTTCATAAACATATCTACAGAGCTCTTTTTCTGTGAGTTCTTCACTGGATCCACCTAATCTCCTCCAAATAATTTGGTCCTTACATGGATGTCATTAGGAGCAACATGATGTTGCCTACCATGTAAGACCAATCAATGGTTTCCCAAAATACATGAGTTTCTTAGATACGGAAGGAGAATTTAGAAAACCACATTTATGTCAGTCAGTTTGGGTTATTCAATCATTTACTGAATAGCTGGGTTGATGTTAAAGTTGTTAAATTATTCAGATAGTTTAAAAATCTATTCCTTAAAATACCATAGGAGATGAATCAGTTCACACAGACAAGCAGTTATCTCCAGGAAGCTGGTTTACCTTTTGCTTGCTTTGATTTGTATACAGTTTTCTAACACTGTTAAGGTTGATTCAGTATTTTATATCTCAGCACAAATTTGCCTATATAATTAATTATAAAAATGTAAATGTAGTCAAGACTGAGATTTAAGTAGCATTGAATTTTCTGTCTTCAACAGTACTGAAACCTCCACTTTGAACTGAGCTCTATTTGTGTTATTTTTGCTCATAAGAGCTAAAGAATACCTCATGTTTTAATCAATTGTTCGTGGATATTTTAAGATACACACTCTTTCCCCCTACTCTTCTCCAAATGCATTCTTTGCAATTTCCTGGTTACCTTAGTGACTCCAAGTTGGAGGGTGTGGTCTATCTCCAAGGAGCCAAAAGGTTCTTCAGTTCCTTTTCAGCTGCTCACAGACTTTGCTCATTGGTTTTCAGAATGCACTACGTGATTTAAAATGGGGTCAGAGGGATTATATGATTCAAGTGAAGATCAATCTGGACAAGTGGGGGAAAAGGAGATACAGGTATCTATTTCTATTTCTAATATTGCAATTTTTCCAAAATTTTGGTAACAATAATGAAGAAGAAAGCAGTAGCCTCTTCCATTGGTATAATAGTTTTGTACTTTTTCCTCTTTTTTCTTTAAAATATAAGGCACTCTGAGCACCATCAGGCATATTATAGTTGAATATAACAGTTGGGTTCATTTTGATATAATCATACACACATGGGATTAAATTTCCCTATTCCCCTCCTTTTCTTCCCCTCCTCCCTCCCCCTATTTGCCTTCCTCTTCTCTACTGGTGTACCTTCCACTTATGCATTTATTTTTAATTGGTGCTTTATAGATATACATGCACGTAGTGTACTTTTGTCAAGTTCATTCTGCATTTCCTCCTCTTTCCTATCTTTCTTATTCATTCTCCTCCTTCTCCACTGACCATCCTTCTATCTTTTTGGTATCAACAGACCCATTTCCACCTTTTTGCTCTAACTTCCGCACATGAAATAAAACACTTGACACTTTTTACAGTGCTTTAGAGATGCATCTCATTTGTGTGCTCAATTAGGGAGACAAGCATTGGAAGGAGAAAGAGAAATAGAGACAAGAGTATCACTATCAGTTAGATATAGAAAATGAATGCAGAGATATTAAGTATCTTTTCCAATATTCTTTTAGTCTATTGGTGAGATGGGGAGAATGGGATATATGCTTAATTGAGACAGGTACACCTCTATCTAAAACATTTTGCTCAAATGGGCTTGATGACCATTCCTTCTACTACTAGAGTTTGGGAAATGAAAGACAAAGATTCATCTCCTGCCATGCAACCTGCTGGCTTCCTCCCATTTACAGGCTTGCTAGGAAAGCATCATCCTGCTTGACTACCAGCTACCATTAAGTATGTACAATTCAATTCAGTTTCCTTGTTTTTCTTCTACACATATTTCTTCTCACTGTGGGTCTATTATCTGTTGATAGAGATTTAAGGATATTATAGCTTCATAGATTTAAAGAGAAATAATAATGGAACTCTGCCATCATATATCTCACTGCCACCAAAACACATTGATTTGTACTCTGGAGAACATCAACCAGACAAACACGGTGTGCCTAAACACTCAGAGGGGAAAATAGAGTGGACAGCTTCATGTTTCTGGGATCCTAGAATTCATATTTCTCTTTGTTTAAAATCACCATACAGCAATCAGTTTGGAAAACTTTTACAGCATACCTTCCTCCCTTCTGTGACACCATTATGGCACAGCTGCCAAAACACTAAACAATGGTCAATTGCACCTGAAGAATAGGGTCACACTGGGTCAGTGCCTGATATGATCACTCCAGATTTTGTCCTAACTGTTGCATCTTGGGTTTAAAAGATTTTGAATTTGGCTTGCTCTCCATGACAAATCATAGGCATTCAATTTCTCCCAGCCTGATGGTGCTCACAGTGCCCATCCTGTTATGGAGGAGTCTCTAAATATGTTTTACCTGACATTCCATTAATACGGAACAAGCCTCTGAGTTCACAGATCAGATTTTATAAGCAAATACTCCTAGAAGATGAAAAACAATTGTTTCTTGCTAGAATCCAAATGGCTGGTATCTTATCCATTCGTCAACCAAAACCCAGCTAGAAATGACAAGACCACAAACGTGCACCGCCCTCTCCAGGTAGGAGGGACCACAAAATGGCGGGGGGGATAGGCACAACCCCAAAATTCTGCTTACCATTCACGGAGAAAGGACTTGGGCCCATCCTGAACTTCATTGTCCCCTGATTATGTTGACTAAATGTCATTCTATAGTCTAAGCATCCTCCTATCACCTCTTTGCCCATCAAAAGCTGTCCTATTACAGCAATCAGCTGCAATCTCTGACAGAGACCTTTGAAAAACATTTCACCAATTTTTCACAGAGAAACCAAGGAGCACCCTAACACAAACCCTATTGTGACTCTGCGTATGTCTAGGATCACAGAAGTAAACTATATACCTGTACCCCAATCCCTTTCAGAGGCAGAAACTGACGATCTGTAACAAGAGAAATGTAGAGTTCTCAGATACCTTGAGATCAAACATCTGTTCCTCTGTAAGTACATTTGAATTGTTTTGATTAGATCATGAAGCTTTTCTTGAAAACCTACTGAAATCAAAGCTGCCTTGATGGAAGACAACTCTAATAGGTAACAGAATTGCTCCAAAATGAAGGCATCTAATTAGATTCCTTGCTAGATGGAAGCAGTGTCCCTAGATGTATTCAGAAACCCAGCTGATAAGAAACAATGAGGCCAAAACACAAAGCAGTGAACAACATGAAGTGTTTGCATTGCAAAAACTCCAACTGCAGTATCATTGTTTGGCATCACACTTTCCCAAAATAGGACACAGACTGTCAAAACTGGGGTCTTAATTACAGTAGGTTAATAAAAACACAGCTACTACAGAACCTCAGAAACCAGAATCAGCAACATCTGGGCACATATTCCAAGGGTGGTTAGTGCTCTGAAGACATAGGTGCTTGTCAGATATGCTCTCTTGAGGCTGGCAGCACCAACCAAAGCTCCACAGAGAACTAGAATTCCAAACAGAGGCTGGGAACCTTCAAATCCATTATTTAAGGAATACAATCCATGCTAATAGCAGAAAAATTTTGTTTTGCAAATCAAAAACATTTTTAAAACTTACCACTATGGCCCATCCCATTATCCCCCTACCATCATTCACTTGTCAGAGCACATAACTAAGAAATGGAGACCATTAGAGAGAAAAGGTGTTCCTATTGGGAAGAAAGATTAGAGGGCTTTTTACAATTAAAAAATGGATTTGCAAACAGTCTTTATTGTCAAATTAGATAATTCACACAAAGTAATATCCTTTATTCTGAAATATCACCTTAATTCCCCAATTGATTATTCAATCCCTTTTTACTAAAATTTGCCCTCCTAAAAAATGGAATAGGAGCACACTCACATTTTAATATGAAATTCAAGTTTAAATAGAAATAGTAATACCAAGCATTGATATTACTGAATAGAGCCTGCTTTTGTGAAACCCTTCCATACGTCCACTTGAATCTCAAAGTCAGCCATGAAGAGGTTCCAAGGACCTTACTTTCAACTTGCTTTCATTTTTCTATCTGAAAATCTGCCCTTATGAAAAAGGGGCCAGTAAGTGGTTCTTAAAAAGACATTCATCAAACCTGAAATGAAATAGATTTCCTAGTATAGATTACAAAATATCTAACTCTTACCTGGCATTTTTTTTCACTGGGGATTTATGCATCTCACAAAATTTAGTGCTATTGACTTCAGATTAGTTATCAATATATTTCAGTTTTCCTAAAATGGAGGCCATAGTAAACACAAAATCACTTTTCAAGTTCCTAAAAATAGCAATCCACTTCACAAATGTCTCCAAATCAATTTAATCTTAGACCCAACACGCATACAGCATTATTCCCTGCTTACCAAACACACATTATTTCTTTCCTTTGTCAAGTCAGTATGTATCTGACATAGTTATATTATAAATCATTTCCACTTGTTTTGAGTTCAATAGCAAGAAGTTATGACTGAGCAATAAAATGGCTTTGAAAAAAATCATTTCTCAAGTTTTCTATCTATCGAAAACCTTCCTTTTAGGTCATGGTCTTTGGAAATAGAATCTGAGATTCAGATTCCAGTTTGAGAGGTTTATTTGGAGAGTGAGGGAAGCAGGGGAATTCAAAAGGCAATGATGCGGACTTGGCCTCAGTCTGATCCCTGCAGGACCTGTGAGCACAAATGCACCAGTTGCAGGACAGATGGTCCCTTGTTGAGACAAAGAAGGGGCCAGAGTCTGGAGAGGAGGAAAAGGAGGCAGATTAGCTCCCCTTTTGGGCAAAGGCAGTTCTGTAACTGAGATGTCTTATAAGCCAAGATTCACATCAGCTGGAAAATGGGTACAGGACTGACAAAGGTGACCAAGGTAGGTGACCAACAGTGTCCTCTAAAAGCCTTTAAAAATACCAAGATGAACTTCAACTGTTTCAACTTGGTTAACTTCACATACTTTGCCCTTATTTAGAGATGTGAAATTTCAAATAATGATAAATGCAGATTGTGAGACAGTTAATATGTGAATAGATTAAACATTACTTTATGCAGAGATAAAACTGAAGCGAAACTCCTTTCTGACATTCTCCTACCCAAACTTATCACTAAGAAAGAGAAAAAAGGACAAGGAAGAGAAGGGTTTGGAGGAGGAGGAGGTAGGCAGTGGTATTAAAAAGCTCTGTTGTGCTGGGCACAACGGTGCACGCCTGTAATCTCAGTGGCTCCAGAGGCTGATGAGGCAGGAGGATCGTGAGTTCAAAGCCAGCCTCAGCAAAAGCAAGGTGTTAAGCAACTCAGTGAAACCCTGTCTCTAAACAGAATACAAAATTGGGCTGGGGATGTGGCTCAGTGGTCTCTTGCCCCTGAGTTCAATCCCTGGTACCCACTTCCTCCCCCCAAAAAAGACCAGCCTCAGCAACTTAGTGAGTCCCTAACAACTTAGGAAGACCCTGTCTCAAAAAATAAAAAGGGCTGGGGATATAGCTTAGGGGTTAAGCACCTCTGGTACCAATCAATCCCTAGTACCAATAAATAAATTAAAAAAATAAAAGCTCTTCTATTGCATCATGATACCCTGCTGATGGAAGCATGAATTCATCAAAATTCTAGAGAAAATAGTGTAATATTCACCAAAAGCTTCAAATATTTCTATTTACATATATTTAACATAAAACATGTTTTTCTGATGCTTTTTCTTAAGGAAATAATCAGGCAATAGTGCGAAGATACTCATTGAAGCATCATTCAATCACTGCAAAAAAAATCAGAAATAATATTAACAAATGTTCATCAACCAAAGATTGATTAAATTCTGAAGGACTAGACATGTAATAACACCTTAACCTTTTAAAATGATGACATAGATGCATATAACTAATGTGGAAAGACTATTAGAACTTATGTTAACAGAAAAGGAGGTTACAGAATCTATGCTTTGTTCATTATGATCCTGAGTGCAGTTTTTAAGCACCACAGTTGTGTTATACATGACTATAAACATAAAGAGTACTGAAAGGTTTGTGTTAACAATTGTTATTTCTCTCAGGGATTATAGATAATTTTTATGTTCCTCTTTTTAATTTTACTATATTCTTTGTGTTTTGGGCAACACTCATGTATTAATTTTATGATTTATAAAAAATAAATCTATTTTGTTTTCTTGAACCTATACTCAGCCAAATAATCTTACAAACATTTGTAGTGCTAACTAAGATGTACAACAATAGCAACAAGAAAATCCATAAGTGACCAGGAGAAAATAGGCCAGCCAAAAACAAACAAAAGTAAAAAAAATTCTGAGTAGCAACTATGTGGAGACAGATTTGATGAAGCTTAATTATTAATGTCCTTTTGGGAGGTCCTAGGTCCTCTAAGTGAGGCATGTGACCCCTTTGTACTTAGTTTTTTCCATCTGTTAAAAGGTAATAATACAACTTTCCATTAATTGTTTTTATCAAAAAAAAAAAAAAACCTCAAAACCTCACAACTCTAGTTAAAGTACTTAGATTCCCATGAAAAAGTATGGTTATTATAGGCAATTTAATATTAAAATGAATAAAAACTTGCAATTATTTTCAGGGAGTACTTAAGAAATACAAGGAAAAAAAAAAAAAAGGAGGAGGAAGACATCCTGCATTCTAAACAATTCTTTTAGTTCCAGAACATGGTACACACCTTAAAGAGTTAGAAGAAGATTTCCTGATTCTCTGTTTAAACCACTTTCTGATCTCTTATGATCAGAAAATTACTCAACTGGGAGCCATAAGCTTATGTGGCCACTACCTAACAGACTTCTCAGAGGCACTTGAGAAGCTATTAGAATCGGGCAAATGCACTGCCTGAACACTAACAGAGTCCAAACACAAGAGCTTCCATTTCTTAACCACCTCCTGAAGCAGGCCCAGGAGCAGTCTTTCAAGCATGCTCCTGAATTGTGTCATCATGTGCTAATGAATCTAGAAAGTGCTAACTGCTTTCTCCATTCCCTGACTGACCCAGTAATCAAGAGTCCCAAATCAGCCTGATAGGAGCCAGGAGTCCACAGGAAGCTGGGTGTAAGGTAACAGGAGGGTAAGGACCTTAGAAAGTGAGAATATGAGCCCCATGTAAAGAGCAGCTGGTGCACTCTGCCCCCCTTGAGGGAATCTGAAACCAGGCCGGTCAGATTTTCTATTTTCCCAGAATTTTCAGTTTTCATAAGAAAAGGAAATCCACAGGTGCATATGAAATCTCTTCATTTTTTTTTTAACTCGTGTGGACCAAACAAAAATTCTAAAGACTAGGTTGTGCTCAGAAGCTGCCAATCTGTGACCTTTTCTGTAAATCATGCAGAGCTTCTCTCTGTGGTTAGTGTTGGTCCAGCTGTGAGACTAGTGTCAGCAACTTGGGCTCAGTGTCTTTAAACCCATTGTGTAATAATGCAGAGTGTTCATTGAATCATAAATGAATGGGAGTCAGTGAAAGAACAGATATGAGATTAGGAAACAGAAGTCTTGCTTACTACCTAGATTTTGCCATTCAGTAGATTCATAAAATTGGAGATTTTTTTTTAAGGTTCAATCTTTCATTTAATTGGGTAAATAAGTTCAGATGGTTAGGTTACTCACAGGTCACATAATCTGTGCTGGCAGAATCAGGCGGCCATGTAGATCTTTGAACTACTTGCCTAGTGCTCTTTCATTTATCTTTATTTTTTTAAATATTTTTTGCTTTAATTAGTTATAAATGACAGTGGAATGCACTTTGATACATCATATATAATGGCGTATAATTTCTCATTCTTCTGGTTGTATGTGATGTAGAATCATACTGGTCATATAGTTATACTTGTACATAGGGTGATAATGTCTGATTCATTCTACTATCCCCACATATCTACTCCCCTCCCTTCAGTCCTCTCTACCTGATCTAAAGTAACTCTATTCTTCCCTTTCTCCCCCCCCCCCCATTGTGAATTAGCGTCCCTATATAACAGAAAACATTTGGCCTTTGGGTTTTGGAGATGTTACTCTTAACTTTTCTGTCCTCGTATCTGCAAGACAGAGTCCTCTCTCCCTTCCCCTCCCCCCCACGTTCTATACACACATACACGCACACAAATATATATACAGTCCTGCCTCATATAATATCAGAGACTGCATATACAACAGTGGTAACATAAGATTATGATGGATTATTATTTAGAAATCATTTTCCAGTGACGTTGTGGCCCTTGTACTGCTGTAAATAGTACAACGTGTTGCCCACATATGGTGGTAATGTTGTCATTGCCAGTCTTATGAAAGTATAATATAGCACATGCAGTTATGTACAGTACATAATACTTGATAACAAATGACTATTTTGCTCACTTATGTATTTACTATAGTATATATTCTTTATTGTTTACTGAATTTATTAAGTTACTAATGCACCCTCAAGGGGCATGTCAAGTGATTGACTTAGACAATCTAGATGTACGTAAGTACACTCTCTGCTTGAGAAGGATAAAATCCTTAAGGAGGTATTTCTCAAAATATCCCCATCATTAAGCAATACATGATTGTATATATTTGGGGTTGGTTATTGCCCTCAAATCATTTATAAAAATATGATTTTTATTCTCTTTGCAGATAAGTCAAATAGAAACTAAAAGCAGGATGAAAATGGACTTCTTGAAATATCTCTTAGTGCACCAATACCATTTCTCTGAAGAACCACCAGCCTGAGGATAGAAAGGCTAATAAGAGGAGATGATTCAGACCAAAGGGAACAGAAAAAGATATCACAGGAAAGCAGCAAGGATTTTTGTAAACACTGAAGCACCCATGGGTTTCATTCTGAGGCTGAAAAAATCAAGGAAGATTGATTGACTTACCACTGTCAGTACTGATGTAATTTTCAGGAAGCCTTGCCAGGAGTCTGTTGGAAGACTTAAAATACCACCACCACTTTTTCATTAAGGTCTTTGTTCTTTTTAAGCCAACCATTGATGTTTTAAGGCATGCGTTTCAGTAACAAAAGAGGGAAAATGCATGAATTGACACAGGAAATGGGATGTTTCTTGAAAAACATCACAAATTGTGTAGGTCCTTTAATTTTAAAAGTTTGATATAACAGTACTGAATGATACCCCAGAATTCCATTGTGCAGCCGAAAGAGATTTTCAAGCTTCACCAGTTGTTTTCAGTTGTCAAAAGAAAGGAAGAAATAGGAGCAAGAAGAAAGGGACAAGAGAAATAATAGTAACCGGGGTGGGGGGGGGGGAGAGAGAGAGAGAGAGAGAGAGAGAGAAAGGGAAGAAAAGGGAGAGAAAGGGATAGCAAGGAAGCATTAAATCATTTCAAATATTAACAATTCACATCAGCAGTCCTTCAAAGGCAAGACTAGATAAATTGTCAGCTGTCCCTGACCACAGTGAGCACTTGGGAAAAAAAAGTTAACAAATATAATGGCATTTTACTGTAAAAATTATCACACTTAATATTCCAGGATATCAAAAAAGAGAACTATCAGCACATCTAGGGACACTTGGAAGGCCATTTTCAATTTGAAACATTATTTTTTAATAATGGGCTTTCTGTTCCACCCAGAATCGCTGGCCACAAGTAGAAAAAAAGTGGGCACATGCACTAATAGGGGAAATGCGGAGTAGGGGTCACTAAAAACCTTTGTGGGCTATAGTTTAGAGACCACTGCTTCACACTGATTCTTTATGAAAGGGAAAAGAATCTCTTCAATAAAAAGAGCTATTGAAATAATTCAAACAATATTAAGTTAAAAAGAGGACAAATAAGAAAAAAAAAATGTCTTTGATGGTATCCATGCCTTTCTGCCACAGCCCTGCTTTGAGTTGGGGTGACAGAGTCCATTTTGAAATTTCTGACCTCTGTGCACATGAGATGCTGTTTCAGTTTCTGAATGCAGAAAGGTACACTACCTGTCCTTTGGAACTGGGATGTGTTTTGTTCACCTCTTTGTTTAACCTAAACTTTACTTAAATATTATCTGAGGGCTTTCACAGTACATTTGAAACAGTCAGGAGAATTCAGGACAGGGTGTTGCCAATGACTTTCCACTCCTGCATAATGGATGAGTTCAAAGTGAGCTTCATAGTTCCCCTTATCAGACTTGGGCTTCCGGAAATAAACGGTCCAAAATGCTCAAAGAGTTTGTTCTTGAAAGTTGTGTCGGTAGCCTTAGGAAACAGTCATTCTTCTTTGAGGATGAACAGGAGACCCATGGGCTGTTGGAGAGACATGAAGATAGTACGTTTTTAAAAACTCCAGGAAACAGTGGGTCTGGTGGGGAATCAGTATAAATTCATTCCTTAATAACTGAAAAAGGAGAGAATATTCACTGCATGTAACTAGTCAATCATCCTTCCAACAAATATGTATGAAATGCCTACGATTCAATACTGACAGCCGGAGAAAAGAACCATTGGTTTGAAACAGGAGTGGGCAAAGTTGACTGGGAATACTTAGTAGCCGGAGCTGCTAAGGCCACATACTCTCCTTGGGGTGCTTACATTCTGGGGGAGCAGACAGATCACAGAAAGTAGACAAAGATATAACGAGAAAAAATAAATAACATAGCCTCATGTAACTGCTCTGGAGATGCAAAGTGAAGGGAGACAATTCAGGAGGGAGCAGGCTGAGTGAATTCTATTTTAGATGGGGTGGTCAGGGAAGACTTCTCTGACCTGACTGAGAAGAATAACCTGAAAAAATCTGGGCACAGGCATTCCAGGCAGAAAAATGAAGAGCCCAAAGGCCCCAAGGCAGAAGCACACTTGACAAGTTTGAGATCCTGTCAGAACCAAATATGGCCAGAGCACAGCTAGCCAGACAGAGCATAGGGTGAGATGCTACTGGTGTGAGGTTTGTGCATTTAAGTTATAGAGTTAAGTGCAGCTGGATCCCAAAGAATTCATAGGCTGAGGTAAAACATTTGGACTTTAATGTAATGAGAAGCCTTTGGAGACTTTGAACATGAAGTGATGTGATTTAATTTATACTTGAAAAGAACCATTGGTTTGAAACAGGAGTGGGCAAAGTTGCCTGGGAAGTTGTGAACTAACAATGGTTTTTATATTTTTAAAGAGTTGTAAGAGCAAAAAGGAATGCTGACAGAAAATCCTATGCTTCTCTTAAGCAAATTCTTCTCTAAAGGGTCATTGAGTCTCTTTCACACCTTTTCATCCACTCAGCCATTGTAGCACTGAAAGCAGCAGTTAACATGTAAAATAAGCCAGGCACGGTGGTGCAAGCCTGTAATCCCAGCATTTAGGGAGGCTGAAACAAGAGAATCGCAAGTTCAAAGCCAGCCTCAGCAACGGCGAGGTGCTAAGCAACTCTGTGAGACCCTGTCTCTACATAAAACCCAAAATAGGGCTGGGGATGTGGCTCAGTGGTCGAGTGCCCCTGAGTTCAATCTCCAGTACCAAACAGACAAACAAACAAACAAACAAAACATGTAAAATAAATGAGTGGCAATGTTCCAATAAAACTTTATTTACCAAAACAGACGGCAGGCTATATTTGGCCCACAAAATTGGTTTGCTGACCCATAGTCTAGTTTAATTATAATGTTGAGGCGTGTGAGAACTCATTAGAAATGTGAGATATGTTGAAAATGCAGCTTTTGCAACTTCCTTATGGATAGAATGTGAGGTGTAAGGTGAAGAGGTTCTTGGCCTGAGCACCTGGTTAGTGGGTGCTGCCATTAACTGATATACACATATGTATCTACAGGAAAACACACAGTGGGCAGGGGAAGATGGATGAAGTTTTTATTTGCATATGTATTTTTAGATTCCTTTATCTACTCCATAAATATTTGGAAAGTGCCTTTTGTGATCAAATCACTATATCAGACACTTCAGTTTGTACTAGGATGAATCAGACATGGGCTCTGGTTCCAGATTATCTATCCTAGAAGACAAGACATGGACATAATGTACAGATCTCAAAACAGGTACAGATAAAATTTGAGCATTTCAAGGTATGACAAGCAAGATAGACCATGACCCCCACCCCAGCAATATAGATTTCATTATTCTCTACCAACCCTTTGAACCTAAGAACCATAGACACTCAGATTTGGAAGAGACATTGAAGGTGTGGTCCACCTTTCCTAATACATCATTGAATTCCCCCTCAGAATTCCCCTCTAAAAGGCTGAATGCTTGAATTCAGCTTATGTTTGAATATCTTTATGGCATGAGATAAGAAACAAACTCTTAGCCAAGTGTCTGGACAGGTAAGGTATCAAAACAAAATTTGTTTATAGTTTGGAATCCTTTGTTTAGAAGCTGTTCAAATGTGTCTAATAATTATTCTTCTCATCATATATTTGAAGATCATGTTTTCTATCCACCAGAGTCTATCACTCTAATGGCTTTCAATCACTTGTGTATTTTCTCATAGCCCTAGAACTTGAATTTTATGGAAAGCATATTAAACAACTTTCCAGCATTAGCTCTTGAGTTCTGGGTATGAACTACCTTCATCCCAAGCATCTAACTGGGGAATGCTGCAGAGGGAGGAGGTGAACTACTCTAATGGGGCAAAGTACTCCAGGTGAAAGTGACACCTATCCTGCTCCTGACCTTGTGAGTTTTAGGCAATGTAGCAAGTGAGGAGGGAGAGGGAAAGAGGGAATTTAGAAATTAAACATTTGATTTTCTGGTGTTAACTCTTGGATATATGAACTCCATGTGTACCCTGTGGAGTACACATGGAGTTCATGCATCCTACATTCTCTCTAGCAAACCCTCAGTGAAAACAAAAATGATTTGTTTAAAAATGCAAGCATCTCCTCAGATGGTGCTTGTTAACAAGAGTACTGAGGCAAAGCTTCACCAGGAACAGCAGCTCCCAACTCAGGCAGAAGGCAGAGCAGCCTCCCACACATGAGGATCTCATTTCCCTGGTCTCCAGTGAAGCCAACTTCCCCCTTTGGGAAGAGGGGAAGTTTTATGTGAAACAAGCAGATT
Organism: Xerus rutilus; assembly: GCA_028644305.1. Taxonomy (NCBI): domain Eukaryota; kingdom Metazoa; phylum Chordata; class Mammalia; order Rodentia; family Sciuridae; genus Xerus; species Xerus rutilus. Next base: position 72,828,117 of record CM053409.1, on the reverse strand, counting down.
TCACACCTCAAAATATAACAACTGTACCACTGAGGAGAGAAATACAGTTCGTATAAGGTCTTCACTATTTCTCAAGTGCTCAGGAGGTGTAAAACTTCTAATAAATATGGGGCTGCTGAGCAAATTAATTTCCAAATGGGTTGGAGAATAAAGTAATTATTTTCTTCCCCACAGAATCAGTTGTTCTATATTGTATAATAAATGGTTTGAGTTAAGTTTCCTGACTCCTCCGTCTTCAAATACCATCAGGTCTGCCTTTCCCCGTTTCTCTCTGTTACTTTCTCACTACTTGTACTTCTGTTGTCCTGGATCAAGATCTCTTAATTTCTCCCTCACACTGCTATACCAGCTTCCTACCTGCTTATCATTAGCCTGTCTTCCCAGCCCAGACATTTTGCACAAACCTATCAGGTTAAACACAAGCAGCTCTGATTTCTCCATTACCCAGCTCAGACCCCTCTTGCCTCCATTGCCTTAAAATCAAGTATGAATTAATTAAAACCTCTTCACAATCTGACCTTCCTTTTTTCTTCAAGATACTTTCTTCTGCATGTTCTGTGCTCCAACTAGACTATCTGATATTTTAGAACATGTTCTTTGCTTTCCTGTCTCCACATCTTTGCTCTGGTCTGTCCCCTCTTCTTGCTGTCTTCCTATGTTTATTTGCTAAAATTACAGCCATTTCTTAAGATCTAATCTAAATTTTGTGCTCCCTCCCACCAGGCCTTTCTAGATTCTTATAGGCAGAGGGGACCTCTATGCTTCTTATCACTTGAGGCTTTTCTTTGTGGCTTTTGTTGCATTTATATTACAAATAATCATTTTAAAATATACTTTTACATTTATTAGACTTATAAATCCCTTAATTGACTGCATATTTCCTAAAGGCAAGTGTTACTAAAACAAATGCTACCTTTTCTATAGCATTTAATTCAAAGTCTTATATGCAGAGCAGTGTGCTATCATTATGGCCCAGTATTATGTACGCTTTGACATCTAGGGAAAAGCAACAGAGGCTCAAATAACCTAATTACAAATTCCCATCCCATTTCCCCTCCTAGGTTAGGCCTCCCAGCAAACAGCCCTCATATGACAAGGAACAGACTCAGTGTCTGTTTATTATCCCTGAATAATTGGTCTTGATTCCCTCTTAGCCTGTGGAATTATTCAAACAAGCCAATCACATCCTTCTGCTTGAACTTAGGAACACTACACCTTACTTTTACTATAAAGCCTGCCTCTCACGCTCTCTGTGATTCATTCTATTCTGAGGGCCTGCATGCTGTGAGGTGTCTATGTTCCTGGGAACATGAGCATTTGTGACTAATGAGATGCTGATCTCATCCATCCAGGGTTGGATGTCATATGTTCAGCCATCCCCATAACCCTAGACTAGGAATCTCACCCTCACCAATGGCATGAGAAGAAGCAGGCTACCACTAGTTGCTAAACAGATTGACTTGTTTAATGAAAACAATAAAAGTCTTGGTTTTAAGACATCTTTTCAAAGTATACCAGCAGTTCTTTCAGTGCTAGGGTAATGCCTTCTGGGGTTTTCATTCCTCCAAACCCTTAGCACAGTGGGTCCTGAAGTGACTAAAGTATAGACCCTCTACAAGTTTCTGCTGGGGACTGATTGACAGGTGAACACTGAGATATAAAGGTTTGAGTTCTGGAACCTGGGCTAATTTGCTGTGGTGAACAGTCAGACAAAAGTGAGAGTTGCCAACAATGACAAAAATAATGAAGTTGTGTTTAAAGAAAATATTCATGTGTGTACGAGATATAATTAGATATTAATGTGATTAATTTTATATTTAAAATACTCAAATCATCACATTCAAAAAGTCCCCTTGGGAGGCAACAACATTTTTTAGTGCCTCTGTGCTACCAGGGTTGAAATATTTTAGAACTTTATTTGGAATACTTGATATGATTGACTATGGACACATTAAACATTCCTGCAGTCTGATATTTTATCATTATATAAAAACAATCAAGTTATTCAGACCAAGTTCAGGCAGATAGGCAAATAATGTATCAATCAAGTAATATAGATTAGACTCAAAGTTCTGAAAGATGTAAGTATAGAGCAAATTTTCTATTGAGGTCGATAAAATTCTAAAACTGAATCTTTATTCCAAACCTATGAGAATGTCCAAAAAATCTAAATCATTGAGAATATAGCCTCTCAATGCTAATACACTGAAAGAGTTACAATTTTAAATGTATATTTTTATTGTATTTTTAAGGAAATAGGAAAAATCTCTGCTAATATCTTGTGTATAATCATAAATATGTAATTGTACATTAATATGTTCAGATGTAGATTATTATTGTTCAAGTTCTAAATGAAGTAGACTATTTCAAGTAATGAAGTAAGTAAGAGCTAATCCTATAATAGATTTATTAACATATATATGGAAGAAGTTTATGGTAAGCCTGAAAATCAAGTTAACAACGTTGTATTTGTTATTTCAGTTTGAGATACAATTTTTTGTAAACAATATGCAACTTTTCTGTATGAAAATCTTTTTTCCTAATATGCAGAGATGCAGATTATAAAATATTTTGCAGATATTGATGTATTTTAGTTATTTTTAATGTTAAAAATTCCATGATTTGTGCTATTTTAAGGAGTGTTTTTACTATATATTTGCTATAAATTTTCTTCAGATAGCCTGAACCAACATAATAGTCTTTTCAAAAAAGAATGTCTTAGAGACATATTTTTGTATTCCTTATTTGCCTGACCTGAATTTCTCTGAAATCACTCATAGGAAATCAAAGACTTGACCTTGCTTTCTTTTATATGTTTTTTTTTAATTCTTCTTCTTCTCATTTTATCATATCAGTAGAAAATATACCAGGAAATCACAACCTTGTTGTTGTAGTAACAGAGGCTGGAAAAATAAGGCAATGATCTACTAAAAATCAGTAACATTTACAGAGGAATCAGCATCGAAACAATATCCATATTTCACTTTCCTGCCTGAAAACAGTATTGGTCATCATCAAAAATGCAGATATTAAGGTGACAAGTGTCAGAAACTAAATCAGTCCCTCCTAGGACCTCCAGCTTGTTTCATTTTTGATCAGAAAACTGTAGCTTTGAGAATGTCACAAAAATTTTATCAGATCAAAGTTGCATCATTATTTTTTCAAATCAGTTCATTTGATTT
>CM053409.1:72782680-72824835 GCA_028644305.1 Xerus rutilus | reverse complement strand
CCTTCCTGACAGGGTTGCTGAGAATCAAAGGTGACAGTGTAGCTGCAGAACATTCAGAAAGTTAAAGACATTGGTTTGCGCAGACCTCTCTCCAAAATTCCCTGTAACCCACAAGCTGCTAACATGTTACCGTGCTTGCTCACGTGGACAAAGCCACAGAAAAGAACATACAGAACTCTCCCAGAGCATGCAGAAAGATTCCAGAGTCCAGGGGCATCAACAAATTTGCAAACCATACACTGCAGCTAATTTACTAATAAAGCATGAAGTATTGTCATAAGTTACTTCAACTAAGTGGTAATTGTCCAATTAAATCAACAAACTCCATCCTGCAAGGTAGTGGCCTGAGGATTTATGGCAGTTGTTTGTTTGCATGCTAATTTGCCAAATTTCGTTAAGCGTCTCTGAATCTACTTGTCCACCTTATGTTAATCAGCCATACTGTACAGTGCCCATATTTTCAGCCCTGTTTTCCCAGTCAACAGTAGGATCATTTTGAATCACAACAAGCCTCTTCATGTATTTATCATGGAAACCATGCCCAAGCTGACAGATATGTAGCTACGGTCTGCATTAGAGATGATGGAGTAGGGCAACTGGCATGAGAGTTCAGCTAGGATGCTACGGGTGCTGCACGCAAAGACCCATCAGGAGGAAATATGCAGGACTTTCCCGCCCCATTTCCCATCCCCTGACAGAGCTTGGTTCCTGACATGGATCAACATGGCAAACAGGGACAATTCTCTTTAAATGAAAATGGACAAGGAGACAAACATATAGCACCTTTTCAATGGGATCTATGCAGGCTTGCAAATCCAGAGCAAAGTCAATGGATGCCCAGTCAATGCTTCTTCCCACTGTTCCTCTTGCCCCAGAATAAATATGTGCTGAAGGAAGAGCTGTTGTAATGTTTTATGATAAAACTAATTCAAAGTTGCTCATGGTTATTATACTTCAAAGATATGAATAGTTGAAAGAAGAGATAAAAACAGTTCCATTGCAAGAAAATACATTAAGGAAAAAATAATACTCACTATCATATAATGGCAGATAGAGCCAACAAGTGACAAATGCTCTATTAAATTCTTGTCTCCTTCAGATATACCTACAGACTAAAGATTATTACAATAAAATAACATGTATCCATTTATACTTCTATTTAAAACAAATATGAGAGGAATACATTCTTATTACAACAATAATTGTTAATTATAGCTCTTTTCCAACCAAGGTAGCTCTTAAAATTTACTAAGAATAGTTTCCATCATTCTTTGACCTTAGTTTTCCACATTTGGGCTATATTTTCAAATCTGCTTGTCAATATGGATTGGCTGCATCCTCCACACATTCTTACATCAAGAACTTCAAATCTGTGGTGTTGAGAATGGCAGTGAAGAAAAGCCTAGACAGCCTGGCACCCAGGACCCTGCTGATATGTGCCACCAGCCACTTAAACTTTCTTTCACATATTGACAGGGCATCAAGGTGTAGATTATCTAGAAATCACATTGAAAACACTTCATCATCTTACAGAAGTATTAATTTTAACCCTGGGCATTCTCTATGAGCAAACATCTTCTAGTCAACTTAGAATGTATTTACTAACCTGTGCTTCTCATGTTCTGCTGAATATAACAGGAGAAAAGAAAGAAGTGATGGAGGGAAAGAGGAAGAAAGAAAGGGTAGAAGAAAGTAGTGAGTAAGCTTGCTGCCTCCCTACTAAGAGGATAGGTGAGAGAAATCATATTCCTATTAATAAACAGCTAAATATGCTGGGCATGGTACTCTAATGGTAATGTACTCTAATGTCTTCCTATTCAATGTGTCCTAAGACCAGCAGCCTCAGCATCACTCGAAGCTTGTGAAAGATGCAAAATCTAAGCCCCGTCCCAGAGCTCTAGATTTTATACTCTTAACACTCATTCCAGCTGTCTCCTTTTGTCAAAAACTCCTTGAACTAACTGTAATCAGGCTCTTCCGACCTTACCTTACCTGTCCTGTCTTCAGCCTAGCCCAACTTGGTTGCATGAAGAATCCTGCTAAATTACTGGGCACAGAGCTGCATGCCTATAATCTCAGCAACTCAAGAGGCTGAGGCAGGAGAATCACAAGTTCAAGGCCAGACTCAGCAACTTAGGTCCTAAGCAACTTAGTAAAACCCTGTCTCAAAATAAAAAATAAAAATGGCAGGGGATGTGTATCAGTATTTAAGTACTTCTGGGTCCAATCCCCAGTACCAAAAAACAAACCAAAAATCATAGCAAAGCAAAAAGAATTCTGCTAAGTTGCTTGAGGGAAAATCTCCCCATCCTTGATACCCAATTGTGTTCTTCATGGCCTGTATGTCATGTATAAATTCTTAGCCTGTCTGCAACAAGAAGCTTGTTAGGCCAGCTCAGCAGGAATACTCCTATCTTCAGTCTCCTCTTCATAATTTTCCATCCACTGCTCTTTGCCTATAAATTCCCTCTTGTCCTGGTTGTATTTGGAATTGAGTCTAATGTCTCTACCATATTGCATACTGTATTATAACAGTCCTGAATAGAAATCTGCCTTGCCATTTTAACAAATGTCATAATTTTTTCTTTAACACTACACACAGCAAAGGTTGGCTATTACAGATATAGTAGGTTAGAAATTTGCAATTCCTAGACTGATCTGTTGTTACTGTTGCAGCTACTTACAAATTGTATAATCTGTGGCAAGTGACCTACCCTCTCTGGCATGTAGCACCTTCTTCCAAATAATAAACTTTAAGTTTTTTCTAATCCTGGCTTCCAACACTTCATTATATTAGTTCCCAAAGTGGCCCTCATCACCCTAAATGGAGAATGGCCTTTGGTAGCATCATTCTGGCTCAGATTGTTCTAGTGTCAAAGTGATCCTGCATGTCCCTTCCCTGGAGGGCTATGGCAAAGGCTCTCATGTAACCTACAGGGGATGGATCCAATCTCTGTGCCTGCATGATGCCATAGAAATGCAGATCCTGCTTCCACAATGCAAAAGTGTTATTGCAGTAGCAGGTTTCTGATAGACTCCAAGTAGGAGTGAATGTCAGGGACACTCTCCAAGCCTGGAAACAGAATGTGCCCCAAAGTGTAACTTCCAAAACAGGCCTAGGAGAGAGCACACAGCAGGGCCAATTGGTGTCTGGTTGTGATTTAGTTGGGAGTCATCCACCCTGATCAGTTATCTGGTGTAATTCGCACAGGCATCCATAAGCTGGATGGCATCAGTTTTTCATGATGAGCTTTACAAGTATACATCTTCAGGAAGGTTTTCGTGCTGTTGACAACAGGCAAATCACTCTGTCTCAACAGTCAGTTTGAAACTGTAAAAAGAGCATGAATAACTTGCTCACCCCATTTTCATTTCCTAAATACTTGAGAAGCTGTTTGGACAGGTGGGGGGAGTGGTGAAGAAAACAGGAACAAAGTCTGGAAATGCAGACAGCGGGAGACGTAGACAGTATGCTGTCTGTTGAATAAATGAATGAACCCATAGACCAATACGCTGACTGGTTAAGTAATCACTATAATCTTTTTCATCCTTTTGTGTCCAATGAAAGAGCAAGAAGGGAAAATGTATACTTCCAGGGGCAAATGAACCCACTTTTTGATTCTTTAAAAACATAACCAGACAGAAGACTTTGATTACTGCAGGGCAAAACTTTAGGATAAAAAAATAAAAATAGAAAAACAAAAAAATGGAATCAAAAGTCAAAATTCATTGCCTTTCTCACCTACAAAATAATAACATATGCATGTCTCAGGTTTTTGTCAGAGAGCCAGTGAATCAAAGTACGGCACTTAGGATTGCTATCCATTGTTAGCTCCCCCTTTCCCATTCCATATCACCTGCATCACTTCTCATCCTCACCCCAGCATTCACTAGCTGTGTCATCTTAAGCAGTTACTCTTTTTAAGAGTCACTGTCTTTAGCTGTAAACAGAAATATTAATAAGCCCTACTTTGCATGGTCGCTATTAGATAGGACATGATAATCCACACAAATCATTCAGCACAGTAGCCATAGTAAGGACTTGGCAGATACTGATTACAAGTATTATTGCTATGTCATCATTATTAATCTTTTCTAAAATCAAATAACTTATTTCTAATAGACTTAAATCTATCATGGAATTATAAAATACTTGATAATCATGTTTAATAGCTCTTATCTTGGGAGCAGCACACTTGGAATGTGGAGGGCATCTTCTGGCTGCCATAGTGACTGAGAATGTTATTGGCATTTAGTACCTGGGGACAAGGGATGTCAAGCATCTACAAAGTACAGTATGCTCTCATTCATGAAAATTGTCCCATTGTAGAGGCCAAATACCTCTCCATGGAGAGACAAAAAGTCATTCAACTTTTTCTCTGTGGGGCCCAGAGACATGAAGATAATTGACAAAGGAACCAGAGTGACGTAGCATTAGAGCTAGAAGTAAACTTTATACAGTGTTAACACTGCAGGAATTTTCTCCATCTTTTGCAGTTGTCATCAACAAAGCATACATGTTTCTATTCTTAGCAGTGGCAATTGTCTATATAAAGTCTGTAAACTTCCTAAGAAAAGCAAAGCCTTATAGTATGCTCACTCTAACTCTAGGAGGGAGGGGAGAGAAAAAGGGCGAGGAAGGGAGAGGGAGGTTTATACTTTATGTTGAATAATAATAGCCTAGCTTGCTTTACCTATTAAAGGCTGGAGTGGTAACTCAGTCCCTTAGAATATAATATTAAAGGGATGAAAGTTTGATTTCAGTCCTCTTATGGGCTCATTAGTTTGATAAAGTGAAACACCCTGTTCTATCATCATAGCATGCCATGCGTATGCATGTCATGGTGAATATCTAAGAAATCAGGAAACTGCCAAACACCTGTAACCTCGATGCTGAGAAATACCTCAATTATTGTCCTGCAGAACAGGGCTCAAGTTCCACTCAATTTAGTCCATTTTTACGTTGGTAGATCACCTATTGGTTGCAGGGAACTGTGCTAGATGCCAGGGTACTAAGATGAATTAGACACAGTCCAAGGCCTCAAAAAGGCTAGGTCACCAGGAATATAGAAATGTAGGCAAACTATGTCAAGACAGTAAAATTAGTATTATGGTAAAAGTAGCATTATTGGTTTATAAAGTAAGATAATCTAACTATAATAAAAATTAATAAAATTGATTTTGATTATAGTTGTTTTAACTAACATGAACACATCAGATACCTTAACAAAGAAAATAGTTTATTAGACTATTTTCTATCATAATTATGTACATTTGTCTATCTTTTTTTCAGGTTTGAGATGTATGCAGAAAAGATATCTGAGTGTCATCTGAATACTAGCTGCATGTCCTTTGGAATATTACTGAAGTTCTTTTAGCCTCAGTTTCCCCAACTGGAGAAATACAAGTATTCCTTTTTCATTTAAGAATGAAAAGTGGGGGCTGGGACTATAGCTCAGCAGTAGAGCGCTTGCCTCGCATGCGTGAGGCCCTGGGTTCGATCCTCAGCACCACATACAAAGCAATAAAATAAAGACATTGTGTCCATCTACAACTAAAAAAATATATATATTTAAAAAAAAAAAGAATGAAAAGTGATCATACCTATGAATACATCACAAATATTATATGTGACAGAGGAGGCTATCGCTTCCCCTTGCCAATGCCTCTATCCAGGAGACAGTATTTCTCAGTTTCCTGTAGCTAACTGGATAATTTGACTAATTCTCACCAATGGAATATTAGTGAAAGTGATGTTACTTCTACCTTAAGCAGTTGGGCTGGATAGACTTTCTCCATAAATTATCTTTTCTACTTTCAGCAACTTTGGAGGCCAAATGTCCCAGAAGTCATAACTACAAAATGGAGAAGGCTATACACATTGTCTGGGACTTAATATTTTGATTGTCACTGAGATTTTAATGTGTATGTATTACTGTAGTATGGCCTATATCAGACTAATCTATACAGCAGGTACAAATTATTATTTTGAAATGTGCCAGCTTACATAAATGATGTCATTAGCCAGTAGTCTTGGAAACATTTACTGCATGCAGGCAAAAACCTCAAGATGAGCAGTTCTCAGAACTTTCACTGTTCTGTCATTGTAACATTCTCCTAGATGCAAAGTAAAACCTTCAAGACCATCCATCTCTCAGTTTTAACCCTTCCTCCCTTAAAATACTGACTTCAGCCTATGTGTGGAGACCCTCTCTCAATTATTATGTCACCATGTGTCTGTTACACTAAATGTGCCAAGTAGATGAGGAATGCCAATTTATCAATTTTATTCATATCAGGAACCAATAGTTTTGAAAGCACCATAGCTACAAACACAATGTTGATCACATGTGAAATGTTTGCCTGTATCTGCAAAGAGACATGTTACCTAAGGCACGACTGTCAAAACATGCATTTCAGATTAGAGAGACTCTTAGCACAGGATCATTTACTGTCCCATGCCTCATAAGTAAAAGCATTGGGAATACTCATCATAGTAGCTATTTTTTTGCTTCTTAATATAAACTCTCATTGTTGACAATTTCAGTGGTTGAAAACATTCAATACTTATATAAATAGTACAAGATCATAGAATCATAATGTTCTTGAATCATACTGGTTCCATATTTTGTCTTTTGGTAACATTAATTATCAGTTTGGTTCTGAACCAAGCCCTTCAACAACTCAAAGGAGCTAGTGCCCTTGAAGAAAACAGCTTTGTCAGCACCTGATCATAAGAAAGGAAGGCAGGGAAGAAGGACGAGAGGTAAAGAGTGAGCGAGCGGGTAAAAATCCATTCCATTAAAGCCAAACACATTACCCAGAGAATTAAAGGTTATTGTTTTAACATCAATGTAACAAGATAAATTTTAAGCTTGAAACGAATGCCTGAATCCTAAATGTTTAAATGAATCTATTTCTTGGAGATGAAAATCAAAAACACACTGAAATGCCCACTAGAGTAGCTATAATCAAAAAGCCATAGACAAGAACAAGTGTTGACAATGATGAGAAATTAGAACCTCTGCATCCTGCTGGGAGGAACATAAATGGTGTGAGCACTGTAGAAAACAGTTTGACAGTTACAAATTAAACACAGAGTTACCATAGGACCCAGCAATTCTTCTCTTAGGTATATATCCAGGACAAATGAAAACATTTTTACACCAAAAGTTATATGCAATGTTCCTACTAATATTAGTCAAAAAGTGGGGGGAAATGCCTGTAAACTGATGAACAGATAGATAAAATGTGATATATTCAAACAATGGAGTATTTTCAGCCCTGAAGGAAACGAAGTAATGACGTATTATACTATCATATGGCTGAAACTTTAAAAAATTACACTATATAAAGAAGGCACAAAAAGCCACATATCGTAGGATTCCATTTTTTTTATGAATTGTCAAGAATGAGTAAATCCAGAGACAAATAGTAGTTTTGTGGTTGTGAAAGTAGTAATAGGTAGTAGTAGTAGGTTGCGGTTGTGTGAGGGGCTGGGGAAAGAAGTAATTACTAAAGAGTACAGGGCTTGGGGCTGGGATTGTGGCTCAGCGGTAGAGCGCTTGCCTCGCATGCGTGAGGCCCTGGGTTCGATCCTCAGCACCACGTACAAAGCAATAAAATAAAGACATTGTGTCCATCCACAACTAAAAAATATTTAAAAAAAAAAAAAAGAGTACAGGGCTTTATGGGGAGATGAAATGTTCTGAATTATATGATGGTGATTGTTGTACAACCTTGAATATACTAAAATCCACTAAAAAATACACTTTAAAAGGTGAATTTTATAGTATGAGAATTATTTCTCAATTTAAAAATAAATTGATTTCTTGATACCAGCCCTTTTCTAATAAGAACTATTTCTAGGCATAGCTTATAGATTCTTTTAATAAAACAGGAACTTTGGCTGTGGAATTTGATCATTCAAGACAATCAACACATGTCAGGACACTTGTCCACATCTGTCAAAAACCCTTCCTTTTCCCGTGAAGCCTGTTTACTCCACAGTGCCCTCTGCTGTCCAACAGGAATACAGATAAGGCACTAAATGTTTTCTAAAACAAAACTTCCATTTTCTAAAGAAGTAGGAAGGATAAATGTTTTTGATTTTAGTTACTAAAGCACACTGAATATTCCACTCCTCTGGAACCTCTCTGGTATGCCTTGCATTTTAAATAAATTCTGAGATATGCTAGTATATCTTACATAGTAATTATGTAAAATGTCTTATAATAGGAGGTGATGCAGTTTTTCATTACTTCACTAAAAAAAAAAACGGAAAAAGGTAGAGGTGAGGGAGACAGAGAAGGTTGATCAATGGGTACTAAGTTATAGTTAGCTAGGAATAAGTAGCTCTGGTTTGCTACTGCACAGTAGGGTAACTAGCGACAAAAATTATGTACTATTCATTTCAAAAATCTAGAAGGAAGTATTTTGAATGCTTTCATCATAAAGATTTGATTGATGTTTGAAGAGATTCATATGATTAACCTGATTAAAACATTACATGATGTATCAAAGCATTGTCACTACAATAATACTGTATGATTTTTGTATTTTATGGATATTAAAAATATGTGTTAAAAAAAATAAGGACCTCCAGGTAGAAGGGACAGTATAGGCAAAATGCCTGTTATTCTGTTTAAAAATTTTTTGTCTCTTTGGTTTTCAAAGCAATACGTGTTTGTTTCAAGTATCGAAATGATATAGAAACAAATGTCCTAGAAAGTTAGAGTCCTCCATAAACAGGACCTTCAGAGAGATACTACTGTCTGTTTGGTATATAAGTGCCTAGATATTTTTCTCATATGTAAGTTATTCAATTAAATTATACTTGTTCTTTTGCAACATGTTTCTAAGCAAGTAGTATAATCAAGTGCACTTTGCTATTGTCTCATCTTTGGATATATAGTGTCACATTGTTCAAATTGGGTGGCAGGACAGCATAGTAATTAAAGGGGAAAGTGCTGGAGTCAGATAGATCCCAGTGATGCCTCTTACTAACTGTGTGTGTGAACTTGGGTAAGTCACTTAACTGTCCTGGCCTCAATATCCCTCTGTGTATTGTAAGGATCAAAAAGATACATATCTATTCTTGTGATTACTGTGATGACTTAAGAAGTTAACATTTGCAAACTCTTTAGAATGTTATATCATGCAGTAAGTTCTTTAAATGTGAGCTTATATTACCAAAAGTCATTTAATCAGTCCCTGTTGACAATATCTATGCTAGTTCCATTTTTTTTGCATGTTTTAGCTTCTAAAGAAACTTTCAAGACAAATTTTGAATTACTTTTACTTTCTATTACATTTGGGCTCCTCTTTCTTACTTACCTACCACCACCCAATGCATTTTTACAAGCACTTAATAAGTGTATACTAATGTTGCCTCCATCAGGGGCAGTACAAATTGTGGTAGGTAAAGTCCAGTGGAGGAGCTTCTAGATCAGACCCAAGAGGAGCCACTGCAGATTTTCTTTCTGCATAGAGGCCTTACCAAGGTGAATACTAAGCAAAGACTGGGAAGGAAGGCAGGAAGATTAGGAAGGAAGAGATCTGATGGTAAGTTAAACAGTGGAGGCCTGGGCTAGAAAGTAGCCAGAGAATGGATGCAGGTCAGAAACAAAACCAGAGACAAACCTGTAGACAGAGAACTCAAAAGGATGCTTGGGGCACCACATTTTTGATGTACCTTCTTTGAGGAGATGCTTCACTATATCTATGGTTCTCATCAGCCTATGTATACAAATGAGGTCATGTTAATAATAACGACAAAGTCACAAGGCTTCAACCCTTCTTACACAGAACTCAGCCTTCAACTCCCAGAGTCTTCCTGGACCACTTCTGGGAGTCAGGAGACTAAGAAAATTCTCATATGCACCAGAACAACAACAACAAAAATACACACACACACATGTATATATACACACATGCATATATGTATGTGTATACATACATGTGTATGTCTGTATACACGTGTGCGTCTATGTCTGTATAAACACATATGTGTATATATGCCTGTGTACAGGTGTATAGATATATATGATTTATTGCACAATAATCCCAAACAGGAAATAAGTTTAAAACAAACAAAGCACAACTAGAGAGGTATATGTCATTTGCATTAGCAATACATATCAATTTCCTATTTTTGGATCATTGAAATTTTCACAGGAGTTTTAAAAGCTGCAAATGTTTGGCACATTAACAACTAAAGTCAATATATTATTTGCATACATTTCTACAAACTACATACTTAACTTGATGTTAATTTGTAATGGCAATGGTTTGGGTACTCAGTTGCTATTGAGATAGAAAAGGCCAACGCCTGGCAGTGGAGAGGAGGGAAAGAGCAGTTAAGGTCAACAAGAGGGCAAACACTAACACAGTCATTTTAATAGCCCTGACACATAAAGCAGTTTGTTTCCCAGAAGCCATAATCCACAGGCACCCACAGCAGGACAATTAAAATATCAAGAACCAACCAAAGGAGCTTATCAACTTCTTACCTGCCTTTAAAAGAAGGAGTCCTGGAAGACTTACAGGGCACTCTTACCCCTCCTAGATGCACTGCTCTGGGAGTTCTCAGTATCTTTCTCACTTTGCTTTTAAATAACATCCCTGCTTGATCACTTACCTCAGCATTCCTGGTATTCATTCTTTGACTCCATGCAGCATGAACCTGGTGGTCCTGACTCCTGTCAGAAACACTATGAAACCTTTCAAAATTCCAAATCTATCTGGGAAAATAAATGGAAAATCAAAATAGAACAAACATACTCATCCTATGCTGACATGTCCCTGTTAGAGGTGACAGATTTGGGGACAAAAGCCTCATTATTTCAAGTTGAGAATTTAATGAGTCAGAATCATAGGCTTTTTGAACTGGAAAAACTATGAAAAGCATCTAATCCAATATGAAAATACTTAGAAGGAAAAATGCAATGGTGTGCCTGGTCAATGTGAATGGAGACAAACAGTACCTGACCATGTGAAAAGCAAGCAAGTACATAGTGACTGTCCAGGCAGAAGATAAGGGAAAAAGTTGGTTTTCTAAGCTTTGGAGGCAGTCAGATGGATAACATAGGCAATAACCCTCTCAAAGAATAGCTTCCCACACCAAGAGCCACCTTTTTCCTTTTTCCTGTGTGAAGACAGAACTTGAAAGCTATTTTTATCCACAAACAAAAGAAACCAAATTCTCTGTATAGTGTCTCCCTTTAAGCTTTAACAGAAATAGCATCCAATGTCACAGATAATTCCTCATCCACTCCAGAGGTAGTTGAGTGGATACGGACAGAACCAGTGTGCCTGAATTTTTCCCAGAGATTTACACTAAACATCATAATGTGTGTTCTCTTTTGACTGGGCAGAAAATAATCGTGGTCATAACATTCTGAAAAATAAATTACCTCATTTGCACTAAATGTTTATAGTTATACAATCAAGACAAAGTATAAATTTATGGAATCAAAAGTCCATCTGGCATTCAGGAAATATTATTTTAAACCTAGCAATATCTGGAAATATATTTTCATCATGTTCCCAAAGAGGCTTATGAAATTCCCACCAATAAGTATCATTAGGACTTTGTGAATGATCCCATAGACATTATGAATGCCCTCATGTCTTTTTATTAAGATTTAACTACAGATTTAACCATAGATTTAATTCAGTGGCATAATCTTATCTAGGAGTGGATAACTAAGCACAGTGGTTCTCAAATGTTGATGAGTATCAGAGTAGCCTGGAGATAAAGGACCTAAGGATGACCCTCACTATAATAGGTTAGAACCTGAGACTATAGGTTTATCATGTTACCTAGGTAATTCTGAAACAGAAAAGTTTTATTCCTCCATACTGGGGATTGAACCCAGGGGCACTTTACCACTGAGATATATCCTCAGCCACTTTTATTTTGACACAGGTTCTCACTATGTTACTGAGGCTGCCTTCAAACGTATAATCCTCCTACCTCAAGCCTCCCAAGTAGCTGGGATTAGTGGTATGTACCCACTCCACTTCTGATACCCAGGAAAGTTCGAGGACAATGTCCTTATGACAATGGACTTCAATCTTGCCCACATATTGGGATCACCAAGAAAGTTATAAAAACAAATACTGATGTCTGCATCCCACAACCAGAGACATCAGAGACATATTTTCTTGGGCCCGTGTAAGCCCTGAACTTCAGGAATTTTTCCCTCAGGTGAGTCTGGTGTACAGCCAACTTTGCAAACTATCATCTAGAGATGAGTAGTAAGATTTGGTAAGCACATTTGGAAGTCAAGAAGATGGAGAGAATGAAATACAACTTTACCTAAAAACTGCTAAAGAGAGAAATCCAAGAAGCATTGTTTTCTAGCATTCTAATTCTATCCCAGTGCAGTCCCATCTGTAAATATAAATGAAAGGAACAATGTCAGTTTTATTAATATCAAATCTGACTAATCTTCAGAGAAGTTATGATGATGACATTCAGTCTTTCATGGAGGGTTAATGATTTCTGAGCTGTTCACATTTCATTAATTTATTGAACAAAGTTTTAGTGGGCTCTTGCATTGTACAAAGCCTGGTGCTAGGTGCTGTGGGAAGTCAGAAAAGCCAGACAAAATTCCCTTGCATCAAGGAGTTTATCATCCATGAGAGTAAATAAAATATAAGTATAAATTATCTGTCAGTGAATCAACTACACAAGAGACACAAAAATCAACTATCATGAAAACCTACAATAAAGAAAAGCCCTTCTAGAAGACATGACCAGGGAAGGTTCAAAGAAAGCAACATTTGATCTGAGACTTGAAAGGTTTTGATGGGCAAATATGGGAGAACAAGAATTTCTGAAACAGAATGGCTTAAAGTCATAAATGTGGAAGAGTTTGAGGTATGGTCAAAGAAGAGGTTATAGCCCAGACACATTGTACCATGAAAACCTAAGAAAAGTCAGTATTTCTGGTTATGATCACTAAGGTATTAGTGAAGTAATAGAGAAATGTTAAAGAGACTTTAAGCAGACAACACAGAGTTATGCTTCAGAACAATTAATTTTCTCGAAGTGTGCAAGACAGACTACTATTGGAAGAGTTTAAAAGTACAGTCAGTGAACCTGTTGCAGAATGCCAAAGTGCAAGATGCTGATGGTCTACACAAGTAATGGGAAAGGGAAAATAGAGATTGAGAAACATGACTGAGATCTGTTAGGTTGGCGAGGCAGATGCAGACTATACAAACGAGGCAGGCTTAGGTGGTAAACAGCGCGCATGCACAGAATGCACCAACCTGGCCAACGCAGGTCGCATGCGCAAGCTGGAGCAGCAAACAGCACGCATGCGCCAAACGCACCAACATGGCCACCGGGATCCTCACGCACAGAGGGACACGGAATACTCAGCATGGACGCCGCCATGCTTCCCGGCTCATCCCAGAAGGACTCTGACCTCAGGAGGATCCCCTGACCAATCTCAGAGAACATCGGACTCTAGATCACCTCCCCTTCCTGACTGGGCCTTTAAAAATTCTCCTATACACACTCTGATGGATGGGAGAGTTCAACCCCAGAGCGTGTATTTCCAATAAAGCCTTGCCCAGAGGTTTTAATTCACTTCCTTTTCGTCATCTGGCTTTACAAGACCTTTTCTGTCTATGAAATAGAAAAAGAGCAATAAATATCATGAATATGGACAGGAACTCAGGAAGACAACAACATGTAGAGAAGAAGATGCACTGAGTTCTAGCCATGCAGAGTGAAAAGTTAGAAATGTGAGGGTGAAAGTCAAAGTCCTAGGACTCCACGTTAGGTTTGATGTTCGTTCCTCTGTACCCTCTTCTTCATCTGCCCCACTCCTTCAATTTTTTCCTAAACAATTAGCTGCAAAAAATTATCAAAGCTTATTAAGAGCCCTCAGAGGAAGATCCAAGATGTGCCCAGGACTCACCTCCTCCACACAGAAGAAATACTATTGTATTTCAAGGAGAACGATGAGGGAGAAGACTAGAACATGGCATGAAAGTGACAGGAACCCTAAATGGCGTAGAAATAACTTGGGAGGGCAGTATAGAGAGAGCAACAAAATGCACTGCAACTGTGACTGTGGCTCCTCATATTGTCAAAACGTAAGCAGGAAAGTCCCAGTGGCCCCCATTATCATTGTGGACCTGGAGTCCCAACTACAAGAGAATTCTACAATTGTCACAGGTACTGGACCCTGTCTAGGGAGCTGTCTGGGGTCCACATGACTGCTCTGCTCCAGAGAGGAACTCACATTGCATATTTGCAACCTCCAGAACCCAAGCTGCAATAGCACAGCAACATCTTGAGAAAGGAGCCATTGCTGGAGTCCATCCTATTACAGGTCCCAGCAGTCTCTGCATCCCCCATCCTTGGCACCCTACAGCCATTCTACCACACTCACAAAAGGCTGCAACCTCACAAACCCAACTAAATTTAACCATGCACTTGCAGTCCTGGTACGTAAGTCTACAAAGTGCTCTGTACTCCAGAGAAGAGATAGGTTAGCACATCAGAGGGACTGTCTCCAACCAGTGAAACTGACATACATTCCCCTTGGGGCCTAAGGATCACTACCGCCAATGCTCCCATCTGAAGCCTGGTGCCTCAGATGCCATCACAGGTGTAAGTCCTCCTTTTGGGGGACTAAGGACATGTCCTACCACAGTCCATGGCCCCAGCACTGTGACTATCATATTCAGAGGCCCTAGTGCAAATGGCAGTTACCTCCATGGGGGCCAGAGGACACATCCCTCTACAGACATTACCCCCAGCATTGTGGCTACTACCATACTATTGCCACTAGCATTCACCTCAGTGGGACCTGAGGGCATGCTGCTCTGCAATGAACCCCCTGTCCCCTAGCATTGCAGCTACTGCTGCTAGGCGATACACTGCCTTTGGTACTCACTCCCCAAGCACAGCCTGAAAACACATCCCTCTTGTGGCCGCCAGAGTCTTCATCAGTACTTGTCTCTTTGGGACCTAAACTGATGTTCACTGAAAAGTTTCACCACTGCTTCCACAAACAAGTGCAGTCTAGACCCTGAGGAAATTAGACACCACTGATATTGATTGTATCTGAAGAAATCAGAGAGGCTATAATTCTGTGCCTACTCAGAAATGAGGCCAAAGCATCTAGTGAACTGATACCCTATGACCCTTTAATTGAAAAAGTCTTTCCCTATGAAAGCTAGTCCATAAAATTGGGAGTCGATCATTACCACAGATGCGCACATATCAACACAGGGTTACAAGGAGCATGTAAAAGCAAGGAAGCATGACACTTTCAAGGGAACAAAATAATTTTCCAGAAACAGACTGCAACAGAGAGAGAATCTACTAAATGCCTGAATAGAATTCAAAATAATAATCCTTTGGAAATTCAATGAGATACAAGAGACTATAGTTAGGTGATCAATGAAATGAGGAAAATGATTCATGATATAGTTGAGAAATTCAATGAAGGGATAGAAATCATACCCAAAAAAGAAACAAACAGAAAACTTGGAGCTGAAAAATTCAATTCATGAAATGAAAAATAAAAATTGAGAGCTTTGAAAACAGACTTGAGAAAGGAAAAAGAATTTCTGAAGTTGAAGATAGGTCTTTTAAAATAGCCCAGTCAGGAATCAAAGGAAAAATAGAAGGGAAGGAAGAAGGGAAAGAAGAAAAAGGCAGGCAGGAAGAAAGAGGGTAAAAAAGCCCAAGAGACTTCTGGGTGAAAAAATATTTGCCTCATTGGAGTTTCAGAAGGAAAAGAGAAGGGAAAAGTCATTAAAAGGCTACTTAATGAAATGATATCTATAATATTCCCAAGTAAGAAAGAGGTATTGACATGCAGATCAAGGAAGCTAAAAATAAAAAACCCAAGCAGACTCAACCAAAAAAGACTCTCTCCAGGGCAAATTATAATCAAATTGTCAAACGTCAGAGACAAAGATAATTCTAAAAACTGCAAGGAAAAAAGAATCAAGTCACATGTAAGGAAATCCCTATTACCCTATAAGCAGATTTCTCAGCAGAGACCTTAAAGGCCAGAAGAGATTGGAGTGATATATTCAAAGGCCTGAAGAAAAAAATACTGCCAACTAAGAATATGCTACTCTGCAATGCCATATTCAGAAATTAAGATGAAACAAAGTATTCCCATACAAGCAAAAACTGAGGGAATTCTCCATCACTAGAACAACCTTATAAGATATATTTAAAGGAGTCCTACATTTGGAAGCGAAACATTAGTAACTATCATAATAAAGAATAAGCAAAAGATTAAAACTCACTGGTAGAACAGACACAAAAAAATGAACAAGTAAAAAAACAAAAACTTGTCATTATAGGAAACTACCAAATCACAGAGATAAATAAGAAGAGAAGCAGGAAAGAACAAAGAATAGAGAAAATACTCAGAAAACTATAACCAAAATGGCAGGAGTAAGTTCCTACATATCAAGAACTGAATGGAAATGGATTAAATTCTCCAATCAAAGAAATAGATTGGCTAAATGGATTTGAAAAAACAAAACAAAACAACAAGACCAGCTATATTCTGTACCTACAAGAGACTCACTTCACTGGTGAAGATACACATAGATTTAAACTGAAGGAATAGAAAAATTCTATGCAATCTAAAACCAAAAATGAGCAAACACAACACAAAACAAAACAAAAATCCAACTAAGTCAAAATCTGTGAAGAGAAATGGAGGATACAATGATAAAAAGATCAAATCAGTAAGAAGAAATAATATATATTTTTATATATTTGAAGTTTTATATGTATGTGTGTGTATATACATATATATGATATATATCTCAAATACCCAAGCATCCATACATAAAGCTAATACTACTGAATCTAAAGAGAAAAGCAGATGCCAATACAATAAAACTTGGAGAGTAGTTACATCAAAAATCCTGCAACAGGAATGTGTTCACATACTCCAAGAACAGCCAAGTGGCCAGGAGGGCCGCATGGAAGTGAGTGAGAGAAAATGGCAGAATATGGAATTTAAGAATTTAGAGAAGCATCACAGATGACAAGGAGGCTGTCACAGGGCTTGGGTTGCATTTAGAGTAAGCAGGGAGACACTGTTGGGTGTAGAGCAGAGGAGAGACATGGTCTGATTTACACTGTGAAAGAACTGATGTTGGCTCCTACATGCAAAAGTACCTACCCTTGAAGAGGGTGGAGGCAGGGAGACCAGTCAGGAGGCTATTGCAATAATGAAGAAAATGATGGTTCAGGTAGGTAGTAGCAGTGGTCATGGTCATGGAGAGAAGTTATGAGTTGGTGTGTGCTTCAAAGGCAGAAGCAATAAGAGAGGAGTTCAGGATGACTCTACAATTTGAATCACAGCAACTGGCACGATCCACTTGACACCTACTGAGAAGGCAGAAATGAAGAGCGGGTAGCCAGAGCTGTGTGAGATGAGGTATTTGGTTCTACACATTGAGTTGAAATGATAACCTATGAAATGAGAATAGAAAGAAAAGAGAGGATTCAATGGTTGAGCCTTGCAGCCCTACAGCATGTAAAACTTGGGACGATGACAAAACTCTGGTAAAGAACCTGAGGAGTCACTATGGAGATTGGATGACATTATATACTTCATTTGCTCACGTATGTCTTATTTATTAATAAATACACTTTTTGTTTTTGTGACAAAAAAAAATCTTCAAGGGACTGTCAAAGCACAGAAAAACCAAAAAAACAATGACAAAAACAACAAAAGAAGTCACTATGAGGGGCTGGGATTGTAGCTCAGTGGTAGAGCGCTTGCCTCGCATGCATGAGGCCCTGGGTTCGATCCTCAGCACCACATACAAAGCAATAAAATAAAGACATTATGTCCATCTACAACTAAAAAAATATTTTAAAAAAAAGAAGTCACCATAAAAGCACATATTATCATGTTAGTGTATAAAATATTCATCTTCACATCACTTTCCCTTACTTTACTCACGTCTGTACTCAAGTACCCTCTTCTCTGAGGGGACATTCTGACCAAATTATGTATAAGAAACTCCTCCTCCTCCTTTTACTCTGCTTTGGCTTCTTTTCACTATTATTTCATATTATTTGTCTGTTTATTGTTTATGTCCCACACAGACCAGGCAGGGACAACATCGTGTTCATAGATGTATCCTCAGCAGCAAGATTAGGCTCCAGTACAGAATGGCCTCAAAAACTATATATTGAATAACAAATGAACAAACAGTCCAATTAAAAATGGGCAAAGGATGTGAATAGACATTTCTCAGAAGAATATATATAAACTGCCAATAAGCACTGAAAAGATGGTTAATAACACTAATCGTGAAGGAAATGCAAATCAAAATAATAATGAGATACCACTTTACACCCATTAAGATGACTAGCATAAAAAACAAAAACAAGAGACAAACGGTTGTCCATATGTAGAATGAGACTAGATCTTTATCTCTTGCTCTGCATAAAAGTCAATTTTAAAATGAATTAAAGATGTAGGAATTAGATCAGAAACAAAGCAACTTCTAGAAGGAAACAGGGTCAACACTCCAGCATAGAGGCAGAGGCAATCAACTTTCTCAATAGGACTCCTAAAAGCTCAGGAAATAATACCAAGTGTTAATAAATGGGATGACATTGAATTGAAAAGCTTCTTTACAGCAAAGGAAACAAGAATGTGAAGAGAGAACCTACAGAGTGGAAGAAAATCTTTGTTAGCTACTCTTCTGACAGAGGATTAATATGCAGAATATATAAAGAACTCAAAAAAATTAACACCAAAAAATCAAATGACCCAATTAATAAAGAGGCACATGAGCTAAACAGACACTTCTCAAAGGAAAAAAATACAACTATATGAAAAAATTGTTCAACATCATTAGCAATTCGGGAATTACAAATCAAAACTGAGATTTCATCTCACTCCAGTCAGAATGGCAACCTTCAAGAAAAAATAAATTTAAAAAATTTTAAAAAATTGGACTGCCCAGTTCTATAGGATCACTGTAGAACATTTTTACCTTTAGTGGAAAATAATGTTTGTTACCCTACACAGTTTTAGTTTCTTATCCAAAACAGCCCTACCTTTTCATGCCATAAAATATTTTCTAATCTGAGCAGCAAAATTAAATCAATTTATTTTTTAACAAACAAACAAAAAAGCATACAATAATAAATGCTAGAGAAAAAGTGGGAAAATAAGGAACATTGACACTGTTAGTAGGATTATGAATTAGTACAACCACTGTGGAAATCATTATGGAGATTCCTCAAAAACCTAAGAATGGAATCATCATATGACCCAGCTATACCACTTCCCAGTAGATATCCTAAAAAGTTACTATAGGATACTATAGCAACACGTGCATACCCATGTTTATAGCAGCACAATTCATAATAGCCAAACTATGGGACCAGCCGAGGTGTCTATCAAGATATAAATGGATAAAGAAAATGTGTATATATATACAATGGAGTTTTATTCAGACATAAAGAAAAGTGAAGTTACACCATTTGCAGGAAAATTGATAGAACTTGAAAACATAAAGTTAAACAAAATAAGCCAATCTTATCTTGCTGCTGAGGGGGCAGGAAAGATGGTGGAATGAGATGGACATCAGAAAGAGGAAAAGTAGGCCCAAATCTTCATCACGTAGAAATAGGCTCTGACTTCCTTAACAAGACTCCTAAAGTGCAAGAAATAAAAAAGAATCAATAAATGGGATGGATGCAAACTAAGAAGCTTCTTCTCAACAAAAGAATCAATCAATGAGGTGAACAGAGAGTCTACATTCTGGGAGCAAATTTTTGCCACATACACATCAGATAGAGCACTAGTCTCCAGGATATATAAAGAACTCAAAGAGCTTTACATCAAAAAACCAAACAACCCAATAAATAAATAGGCTAAGGAGCTGAACAGATATTTCTCAGAAGAATATATATATATAATCAATCAACACATATATGAAAAAATGTTCAACATCTCTAGCCATTAGAAAAATGCAAATCAAAACTACTCTAAGATTTCATCTCACACCAGTCAGAATGGCAGTTATCAATAACAATAACAACAAATGTTGGCGAGGATGTGGGGGAAAAGGCACACTCAATCATTGCTGGTGGGACTGCAAATTGGTGCAACTAATCTGGAAAGCAATATTGAGATTTCTCAGAAAACTTGGAATGGAATCATCATTTGACCCAGCTATCCCACTCCTTGGTCTATACCCAAAGGACTTAAAAATATCATACTACAGTGACACAGCTATTTCAATGTTTATAGCAGCTCAATTCACAAAAGCTAAACTGGTACCAACCTAGATGCCCTTCGATAGATGAATGGATAAAGAAACTATAGTATATATACACAATGGAATATTACTCATCATTAAAAGAGAATCAAATTATGGCCTTTGCAGGTAAATGGAGTTGGAGAATATCATGCTAAGTGAAGTAAGCCAATCCCCCAAAACCAAAAGCCAAATGTTCTCTGATAAGTATATACTGATCCATAATGTGTGGGAGGGCATAGGGAGGAACTTTGGTCAAAGGAGAGGGTAGGAAGGGGAGGGGACATGGGGGCAGGAAAGATGGTGGAATGAGATGGACATCAATGCCCTAGGTATATGTATGGACTGCACATATGTGACTGCATGGTGTACAAGCAGAGAAATGGAAAGTTGTGCTCCATTTGTATACAATGAATCAAAATGCATTCTGTCATGTGTATCTAATTAGAATAAATTTTAAAAAAAAGAAAATCAAAGGGACATCAGTAAAATAGAGGAAAAGGACAGGAGAGGGAGGAGGGAAAGGAAACGGGGACTGAGGAATGATAATGGCCAAATTATACTGTTATATTGTGTACACATACAGATATGTAACAACAGATCCCACCATTATGAACAACTATACTGTAACAATAAAAATATAAAAACAAAAATAGAAAACAAGTGCTGGACTGGATGTGAAGAACTGAGATGCTCATGCATTGCTGATGACAATGTAAAATGGTACATACACTGTCGAAAACAGTAGAGTGGCTACTCAAAAATATAACATGGAATTACCATAAAATATAGCAATTCCACTTCTAGGTATATACACAAAAGAATTAAAAACAAAGACAAACAAGTATCCGAATAGCAATATTTATAGCAGCACTATTCACATAACTCAAGTAGAAGAAACTGAAGTGTCCATCAATGAATGGATAAACAAAATGTGATATATACATACAATGGAACATTATTCAGCCTTAAAAAGAAATGAAATCCTGATACATGCTACAACACAGATGAAATGGGAAACATTATACTAAGTTAAATAAGCCAGGTAGGAAAGGTGAAATATTACATGATTTCACTTACTTAAGATACCTAGAGTAGTCAAACTCAAAGTAGACCAATGGTTGCCAGAGGATAGGGGAAGGAGCTAATGAGAAGTTTTTGTTTAATGGATACAGTTTCAG
Source organism: Xerus rutilus (assembly GCA_028644305.1). Classification (NCBI taxonomy): domain Eukaryota; kingdom Metazoa; phylum Chordata; class Mammalia; order Rodentia; family Sciuridae; genus Xerus; species Xerus rutilus. The sequence continues at coordinate 72,803,362 of CM053409.1, read as the reverse complement.
TTTGGGATTATAAAAATGGTCTGGAGATAGAGAATATTAATGGTCATATACAATGTAAATGTACTGAATACCACCTGAAATGGCTAAAATGATAACTGTTATGTTTTACCACAATTAAAAATACAAAATTAAAAAAAATATTTGTTGAAAGACTTGAATGAATGGGTTACTTCCTTCTTTCTATAATTGTGGTATTCTATTTTAATGATCATTCTAGATAAGTCATTTATTGTAAGATGCCTCAAATCTTCTTGGTAAGCAGGCAAAAGTATAGTTTTTGTTTGTTTTAAGTATAAATTGAAAGCCACAGGAAATGAAGTCTTATGGTTTCACCTCCATGGAATCAATTACTTTGCCTTGAAATTCTAAGGGTCTTTGTTCATACCTCCTTTATGTCATTAAATACATTTTATGGCAATTTACTCCCTTCTGTTTCTCCCAATGGTCTATGTGCTAAAGGCAGAGTATGTCTTAGTCAATCTTACTTCACCGAAATTTAGCAAATTCACTAGCTTCATCAAATATTAACTGAGGAATGCTTCTTACTCTGTTATGACAGAATGATGGGTGACAGAATGTTAAAGAATGGCAATTAAAAGAGAGGATATTAACTTCAATATTTTCCTAACCCCCAAGGAGTGGGTTCAAATTCAAGTGTAACAGTGGTCCCTTCACCTTCTGAATATAACCATCATTGTTCTATGGCTTAGTTTTTTAAAAAATGTTTTTTTCTCTCTTGTCCCCTTTCTCCCTCCCTAACAAGATTAGGGAGACAGTGTTATCTTTTCTTCCCCTAGCTAACTGCCCTTAAACACACCCATCACAGGAAGGATCTGGGGATCTGCAAAGTGAATGTCTCCCAAATTAACAACTGAATCCTCACACACCATTAGGGCATTCCTTTAAAACCCCACTGTCTCTCCTGATAGAGTCACAGCTTGGGACAGGAGTCAACTGTGTTTCTCCTTTGCTAGCCAAGCAATAAATCTTCTTTTTCCTTTTTCTCAAAACCATGTTTAAATTGGCATTGATTGGCATTGAGTACAGGGATTGAGCTTCGATTACACAAGGAAAACAGGTGGGCTTGGGGTCAGGGATTTGAATGGAAGTACAAACCATGTCTTCAAAATAATTCTTACTTTCTGTGCCATCTGCTTCCAGATGCTTCTCTCTGGGTTTCTGTTTATATTTCCAAAGTGCATGATGGCTCCAGAGAGTCTGTAGTATCCATACTTCTCATCAGGAAGAAAGTACAAGATGTCCATGGCTTGTTGTAAAAAGAGAAACAGATGGTCCTGTCTTCTTTTTCCTAATGGGTACAGTAAGCACCTCACCCCACTGTGTGTCACACCTCCTCCACCAGGCTGTAGGATGGCAGGAGTGAGACCCTACAGACCCCAGGGTTGACAGCTATGTTCAAAGAAATGCAAATAGTCCCTGTTGGCAGTTGGCTACCTACAGGCTGCTAATCCCTTAAAAAAAGAATCAGGCAGACACAGACTTGGCTTTTTTATTTCCAATAGCTTTAGAACTTTCCTTCAATACTCTGCTCCTCTCCTGTCCCTAACAGTAATAGATCACTAACTGGTTGTATGAGGTCAATTATTTTGCCTTTCATGATTATTTTAGCAAGCACCATATCTCCTGGGTTGCTTGTTTATGTGATCCCATGTGTTCTCATTTTAATCCAGAGCAGGCTCATTTCAAACACTGGTAAAAGGAAGTGTTTAAGAAAGAAAAACCAAAAAAACAAAAAACAACAAAACCAAACTTCATCATCATAGAATTGCATCTTGAGAAACCACTGCACATGGTAAGATGTGCACTCTCATATATTCCAGGAGTGTAAAAATAGGTATGCTTTTCCTAGTGGTTAATTTACAAAGTCAAGAGACTATATGAGGAACTGGGGCTGTAGCTCAGTCTTTCCTAGCATGTGTGAGGCACTGGGTTCAATCCTTAGCACCACATGAAATTTAAACATAATAAAGGCATGCTGTCTATCTACAACTACAAAAAAAATTTTAAACACAGACTATATGAAGTTCATATTCCTTACCTGGTAATTTCATTTCTAGGAATGTAGCATAAAATGAATCCAATATGCAGAAAAATAGTTTCCCTACCAAGATATTCATGGTGTGTGGGGTATTGTAGGGGGCTGGGGGGTGCTTGAAACTAACAATAGGATAAGGCACAATAACAGACCAAATGCCTTATAAAATACTGAGTATCCATTTAAATGTTTATGAATAATTTGTAATAATACTTAAAATGCTTATAAGATGAAATTGAAAAAGCAAACTCTATAAACCAAATAGTATATGCAGTGTATTTATAAACATCTATTGAAAAACCAAATTAAAAAAACAAACACACAAAACATAATGCCCATACCAAAGCAACTGCAAATAGAGAAATCCAAGGCCTGAGAAAATTATTGACCAATATTCACAGTTTAGTCTTACAGCTTATAGTATACTCGTAAACAAGTCAAAATAAAAATCCACATTCTGGACTCAAACCTCTGCAATCAATTTTTACCCTGTATTAACTTGTTAGTCATGTCAGTCAAGTGTTAATGCCTCTCAAGAGAAGAGGAGGCTGGCCAAATCCAAAAGCAAGTTCAACTACAACAGCTTGAATTGGTGTGAAAACAAAGCAAGATAATGTGTGTTGACAAAACTTTAAAAACAGAAATTTGGCCTAGATTCATGGCTGAGGGCCAGAGGACAAAAAAATTTTTTGTGAAACTGTAAGTAAAACAGACCTGAGCTTGAAAGGGTAGGAAGCAGCCAGATCCTGGGGTCAGCACCCAGGGAACATCAGCACTGTAGCCTGTCAAATCACATCTTCAGGGTTAGGAGGCTGAGTCTGACTTTGAAGGTATCCATAAATCTGCTACTGTGTTTAATAGTGCACCACTGACATGTCTGACTCCTGATGTGATTCACTTCATCAGGAAACATAATGCAGGCCAAAGCCAAGGCAGGCTGTCAGCAGCACATCAAGTGACCTGGCAGAATCACTCTAACCTTACTACCAAACACTTACTCCTGAGGAAGTTATTTTGAGATGGTCATGTCTTCCTGTTTATTACTCACTGAAGTGAAGATCTATTATCTTGAACCCCAATCTCAGAAACAAGAAACTGGACTATAGAAATGCTCATGCAGGTCTTTTTGGAAACAAGTCAAATCTCTACAGCAATTGAAAGACTTAACTGTTGTAATATCCACACAGTGGGTTATAACTTAATATTCAAAGTTCCATGAACCATAACACGAGAGAATGTCAAAATAATTGTGCTGACAGAAATCAGCCAAAGAGTATACATGGTATAATTTTGCATTATAAAATTCTATAATATGCAACCAGTCTCTAGCGACAGAAATAATAGTAGTTGCCTAGGGATGAGGAAGGAACCCAACAAGGTAGGAAGCAGGGATTACAAAAGGCCTAGAGGAAACTTTTCAATGGATTTGTGAGTTATCTTGATTGTAGTGACGGTTTTACACATATATACTATGACAGCACATCCTAATTGTATACTTCTAACATGTACAGTTGTGGTAACTCTTAGCTTAAGAAACTCCATTTTGTCTGGGTGTCAGCCATCTCAACCTTAGCCTACATACTGGGAGGTCCCTAACATCAACATACTTTATCTTTGCAAAGAGTTGTGGTCATTTTAACCTAAGTTTCAGTTAAAAAAATAACTCCGGATGGAACACAGGGTAGGCTTAGCTAACTGCAATTTCTGCTTCTGTACTGTTGGCTTGCTTGCATTGGCTAAAAGAGAAAACGTCATAGCACCTGACTTGTAGTTTTCTTTTGCTCTATAATCCAACCTAAACCAAGTTAGCAATTTTGGATTGGCTTTGAATTGGCTTTGCAGTCCCGCCAGCTGAAAAATAAACCTTTAACGAATAAATGTATGAGTTTGTTGATTCTCGCTGATCGGGTATAACACAGTTCCTCTTAGTTCATCATAGGTCAATAATACTTAAAACTGTTTTATAAAATTTTTAAAATAAACTGGCTAACTCAAAGGAAATCAAGGAAAAGAATGTATTTTAAGTAGAAGTACATAAAATATGTTAAATGTTTAAATGATTTTTAATATTAACATAAAATATGTTAACGTTGAAATGATTTTTATTTTCCTACTTGACAAATGCTACATGTATTTATGGCATACAAAATGTTTTGAGATATAATGGTACAATGGCTTGTTCTAGGTAATTAATATATTAAATATATTACCTTACATACTTACCTTTTTTGTGGCAAGACTATCATAAATCTACAAAATAGCAATTTTCAAATATCTGCTGCACTGTTATTATCACCATGTTACACAACAAATCTCATGAACTCACGCAACTGTTTTAGATTCCACCTATAAGTGAATTCATGTGGTAGCTGATTTTCTGTGTCTGGCTCATTTTGCTTAGCATAACATCCTCTAGCTTTATCCACGTTGTCACTAATCCACGTTGTCATGTCACTAATGACATGACAGTTTATTTTTATTTATTTAGGCGGAACTGTTTTCCTTTGTGTAGACATATAACAAATTTTCTTCATCCTTGTTATGGTTTGAATGTGAGATGTCCCCAAAAGCTCCTGTGTTAATGCAGAAATATTTTTTAGAGGTGATTGGATTGTGACAGTTGATACCATCAATTACCATGACAAGTTCTGCTTCCTCACATGTTGAAGTATAACATTAGAGAAGTACACTAAGGCAAACATTTAAGCAGGATTTCTTTAAAAGAGGTAACAGACTTCTCTTGGGAGGGAGAAGGGGGCCATAGCTGGTATTCTGGTATCCCAAGAAGTACACGTGCTTTGCCTTTTTATATATCCTAGGCTTCCTTTGTTCTCTTCCCCTTATCTCCTTCTTAGGCCCAGAATATGCTCGGTGGGATGGCCAAAAAGGTGAAAAGCACATGGATAGGGGAAAGGGCCCAGGTGGAGTGATTTGGGCAGGAAGGATTGTAAGTAACCCTCTGGGTCAGGTTACCTTAGCAACAGTTTGGAGCAGGGGCAGGTTATCCTGATAAGGGTGGAAGAGGGCCTCTGAAGGCATTAGCATTTCAATCCTTCAACTTCCCAGACCCAAATCCTTGATCCTACTGACTCGATTTTCCTATTTATAGTGACTGCCTAATTCTGGCTTCACAGCTATGACTGAATCAGTCCATTCTAGTTTGGATGGGTGTTAACTGCATGTTAACTGTAGGCAGGTGACACATGGCTAGGGGAGGTAGGTCACTGAGGTGGGCCCTGGAAGGGTATATCTTTCATGTGACCCCCTTCTCCCATGTTTTCCCTCTCTGCTGCTTGACCCTATTATGAACTAAGTAGTTTTCCTCTGCTGGCCTGACCCCCATGATGTGCTGTCTCGTCTTGGGCCCAGAGCAAGAGAATCAGTCTTCTAGGTACTAATGAAGCCAGAATTAAACAGACAGGTAGGCAACTGTTGAATCCAGAGTTAGAGAGGAATTGAAATGCTAATACCTTCACAGCCCTCTCTCAACCCTTATCAAGATAACCTGCCCCAGCTCCAACCCGTTGCTAAGGTAACCTGTACTAGGAATTGTGCCTCCCTACAGGGAGTTACAAAAGTTGTTAATAGGTCCTGAGTTGCTCCATCCAGGCCTTCCCCCTGTCCATCTGCTTCTCACCTTTTGGCCATCCCACTGGGTCATCCTAGCAGGTGTTGTAATGCCCAGACTCATGAGACCACCAGAGACCACCAGGAGTCTGATCCCGATGCAATTACAAAAGGGGTCTTTTATTCAAGCTCTAGCAGGGTCTGTACACACCTTCACCCACACAGCGGGTAGGCAGATGCGCCCTGAGTCTAGGGGAGCAGGGATTTTTATGGATTACAATCGCAAGCAGGGGAGTACATGCCTTGGCATTACATGATTGGGTAAGGAAAAGCGCGCACAGGGGGACAGTGGTCTTGTCACTACAGGACTGGGTAAGGGTGAGTGTGGTCAGTATGAGGTCAGTTGGCCTTTAGGCTGATAGGTTTGGCTATGGTGGGCCCAACGCTTAATTTCCTGATTGGTTGGCCCAGATTGCAAAACGATTCACTGGCGCCAGAGCAGTGTGCCATTAAGTGTGTCGCAATTTTTCAGAATCTGGGTCGGGAGCTGCTGGGTTGAGGACAAAGGCTCAGAGTCACAAAATGGCGCAGGTCTTGTCCTCTCAGTGTGAGGTGATATTCGTGTGATTTTGATTTACATTTCTGTGAGAATCAACAGTGTTGGGCATCTTTTCCTAAAATTTTTAGCCTTGTATGTCTTTTGAGAAATGTCTTCAAATCCTTTGTCTACTTTTTAATCGTTTTTTTCCTTTTAATTAAGTTCCTTATGTTTTAGATATTAACCCCTTATCAAATGTATGGTTTGCAAATATTTTCTCCTATACCACAAGTTGTTTCTTCTCTATGCATGACTGTCAGGCACTGTAGGTAGTGAATATTAGGGTGGAGGCAGAATGTCACAAAGCCTAATTCTATCTTAAGATTGAAAGCCATTTCAACAAGAGGTCATAAAGGTTTATTTTTTTGTTTTCCTTGCCTGGACCATGTTTGGCTTTGATTAGGTAACTGCCCTTCTTAAAATCTCAGCGGCACCCCCATGCTGGAACCTGAGTTTATTCCCTACCTGAAGATGTTAAGCCATGTAAATCATTGATTTGCTATCTGCTTCTGTATTGCAATTGCCAGAACCCTGTCAGTTGTAAATTCCTAAGATACCTACTTTTATAATTCTCTGTGTTATAAAAGCCTCCCTGCTCCTGGACAAAGCTGCTGCTCTCACTTTTTTTTGAAGAGGACAGCTGTTGTACAGCTAATTTGTGTGCACAATATAAGCTTGCTTAATTTGATTTAAAATTGGAGTCGGTGGTCCTTTCTTTAAGTCCTGGGTTCAACACAATAAATCAAACGAGGAAAGACCAGAAAGGAAGAAAAATATACATAGGGTCAAGCATCAGAGATGGCATTAAAAACTGAAGGATTTTGAAGGGGCCACATCTGATGGTGATACCGCCTATTATAAGTGACAAGTTGAAGTATACCATTAGAAAAGCACGCTGAGGCAAGCATATAAAGCTAGGTTTATTTAAAAGGGGGTAACAGACTTCTCTTGGAAGGGAGAAGGGGGCCATAGCTGGTATTCGGGTATCCCAAGTGAGAGCGTTCTTTTTATATATCCTACATTTTCTTTGTTCTCCTGTTCTCTTCCCTCTTATCTCTCTTCCTGCATACAGATGTCCCAGTGAGATGGCCAAAAGGTGAGAAGCAGATGGACAGGGGAAAGGGGGGATAGAGCAGTCCAGGACACATTAACAACTTCTATAACTCCCTATAGGGAGGGACAATTCCTGGTACAGGTTACCTTAGCAACAGGTTGGAGCTGGGGCAGGTTATCTTGGTAAGGGTAGAGGAAGGGATCTGAAGGAATTAAAAATTCAGTCCCTCAGGGGTGGTCTCCAACTTTCCAGACCCAAATTGGCCTCCATTCGACCCTTGCCTATCTGCCTGTCTTTAATTCTGGCTTCAAAGGGACTGAGGAGGGAGGTCTGAGCCATGCCTAGAACAAGAGTCAGACCTGAGAGTAAAGGAGAAAAGGGGGATTCATGGCCACATAGTGTCTAATTGGGGGATGGCTCAATTCATTTCCTTTGCTCTTTCAATGGGTGGGCAGCCTGCCTGCAGTGGTTTCTTGTGCCCAGTTCGTGTGTGGTATGGGCAAATTCCTATAGTTTAGGAAATTTGGATATAATCTTATATTACTGAGATTTGCTGTGTTGTATCTGTCTTCAGGACACTTTGAAACTTGTGTTTGGCGAGGATAAAAAGAATTCCAGATCATCTTTTAAAATGTCTCCTTGAACAATGAGTGCTGAAAACAAGTGGTCTGGCAATACCCATTTTTGACCAGCAGATGTCAGCGTTTGCACAATAATGGATCTGAAAAGCCCAAAGACCTGGTAAGATAAATTAATTCAGGAAAAACATGAATTTTTCAGAGTAGTATAAAGGCTTCCATGTTCTTCAAATTAGTAATTATAGGATTGTCACAAAATCCTGCACAGTGTAAAAACTCATGTCCAGAATGTGAGATCTGACAGGGTTAATCAATGGAAGACCAAAATATCCTGTTCCAGGTTGAGGAGGAAAAAAGGTGGGGAGAACAATAGCTGCCATTTACATTATCAAGAATTACACCCAATGACAACAAGAATTGTCTAGTATGCAGTTTTCCCCAAGTAAACACAATTTGGAGTTAAAAACCAAGTAGTCAAAATGTTGTCATATGTATATCATGCTTAATCTAAACATAGTGGACCCTAAGAAAGGTTCACATCATTTGCTAGCCTGGTTCTGCAACCTCAGCCCACACCCACTCTTGTGGGAGCTTTTCTGTCCTCAATGGTGCATCTCAAATGCAACTGAATCAGCTTGTTATTCTCCCCTTCCAATGACTTCCCATAGCATTTAAAATATAAACCAACTTTGTCATGGCCTGCAAGGTGCTTCATAATCTGGCTTATAACTAACTTCCTCTATATGACCCTTCCCACTCTATAGTGGCTGTTTTGCTATTCCCCAAAGCAGCCAGATGCATTTCTGCCTGGAGGCTTTCATAGTCGTCATTTCTTCCTCCTGGAATTTTATTCCTGGAAATCTTTGCCTCCTCACTCCCTCACTGAGTCTGCAAAAATATTGTCTTCTAGAACAACTGCCTCACCATTCTACCTAAAATGAAGCCACCCAAAACCTTACCAAACCTCATTCTCTTTACACCTCACTCTTTTTTCTTTTCTTTTTTTTGGGAAGGGGAGGCGGGTACCAGGGATTGAACTCAGGGGCACTCGACCACTGAGCTACATCCCCAGCCCTGTTTTGTATTTTATTTAGAGACAGGGTCTCACTGAGTTGCTTAACACCTCGCCATTGCTGAGGCTGGCTTTAAACTACCGATCCTCCTGCCTCAGCCTCCTGAGCTGCTGGGATTACAGGTGCATGCCCCCCTCATGCACACTCTGAAATTATGTATTCCCTTGTTACTCATTTGTTGCCTGTCTTCCATACTTGAATGTGATTTCACAAGGGCAAGAAGCTGTAACTACTCTATCGCCCATGCTCAAGTAGCTGTGCCTGCTGCATACATGAGCAGCTGTAGCATACAAATACGTGTTGAATGAACCCATGAAATTTATGGTCTGACCCCATAATGTGCTTTTATCTTTCTGTTCATAGCTACAACTATCTTGGTCACACAACCTGGGAATATTTTTTGAATAATCATTCTCTCATTTTCTCAGCCATTGCCAAGATCTTTTTGTCCAGGAACTTCTACTGGACAAAGGGGGAACTTCTACTCCCCCTATTCCCATAGACACTACCTTGGGAAACTGTCTTGTCCTCTTATACTGACTATGGTAATCACTTCCCTCAAGTGTTTCTGCCTCCAGGCAATCCTGCCCATCATATCAGCTTAATTACCTCCAACACTGCTCTACTGACTCCATATTACCCCACCAACCCCTGCAACACAGATGCATGCACACCCTCCCAAGTCCCTTAGTGCCCAACCTATCAAAATAAAATCTCGCTGTTACTATATGCAAATCCTCTGCTTCAGGAAAACTGTACTCCATTCCTGCTCTTGATATGTCCTCTCCTGGTATTATTTACATTGTTTCTCCTTCCAGAAACACTTACTCTTAACTGTCTTGTGAAACCCCTTCCCCCTTCTTTATGCCAACCCAAATCCCCCTTGTTTATAAAATTTACAGAGACGACCATACACCATGGTGATGTCTCTCCTCCGTGTCTTTGTCTATACCACTCAGGACTCTAATCATGTACGGCCTTTATTATCTAACACTTTCATAAATACACACACATACCGTATCTACACTCACAATCCTACTAACCTCCACTCTTCTTTTATTACTAAATTGAGAAACAGTGATACCATTTACTCTCTACCATTTACTCTCTCTATATAAACATATAGAACATTGATTATTGGTTCAAAGTCCTTAAATTGTAGGACCAATAAACTAAGGTCTACAAAGGCTGAGACTTCCTAAAACATTTTTCAGGATCTGAATCTGTTTCTTTCTTTTGTTCTGGAATGACTCAGGTCCAGAATCTTATACTTACCATGAAATTTTTTTCCCTCGCAAACAAATTTGATAAAATATGTGGTAGTTCCTCTCTCTAGCCTGCTGGTAAATCACCTAGGATTTTTCTAGCAAATATGGATGAGTAGAAAATAGATAAAAATGCATACTTAGATGTCCCTGCAAAACTCAGAAGAAGCCTGGCATGGTATTGCATGCCTGTAATCCCAGTGGTTCAGGAGGCTGAGGCAGGAGGATCTCAAGTTCAAGCCAGCCTCAGCAAATTAGCGAGGCTCTAAGCAACTTAGTGAGACCATGTCTCAAATTTTAAAAAATTATTAAAAAGTAGGGCTGGGGATGTGGCTCAGTGGTTAAGTGCCCTTGGGTTCAATCCCTGGTACAAACAAACAAAAGAAAACTAAACAAGAAACACTCAAGAAAAACAATCAATGCAATTGCTTTCTATAAGTCACTTATTGTAGAGACTTAGACATCTTGATATCTGCAGATGGTATTGTGCCTCGGGTGTCAAACTACATCCTGACAAATATTCCCTAGGTGAACACAGAATTCAGTCTCTGATTCAAACTTTCCAAATAATTGGAATGCTATCTATCTCAGCATGTGTTTAAGAGGAGATAGCACCTGTTAATGTTTGGAGGTAGCTAGAAAGATTGCCAGGACTAGTAATGTTCCAGACTTTTACCTAGATCTGCTTGTTGCTTTGTATTCTTGGGTGTACTGTGGAATCTCTCTGGGTCTCAATGTTCTTATTTAAAAAGGAGAAATCTATTTGCTTGGCATACTCTCTTCTTCACTGAACAAACATTCACTGAACATCTGCTATGATCGCGGGCCCTTCCTCTATGAAGCATATAAGGGGAAGTGACTACTGCAGCAGCCCTAACAAACGTTGGCATGTTTTGAAATCCAAGTAAAAGCCAGCTGTGCTACATCTTAGCAGGTAAGAGAAAAGAATAATACTGAATGTGAGCGGTAGACAGCACCCTGTCATGTACACCATGTAGAACCAAGGAAAGAATAGGGCTTCATTTCACCTGTGCTCAGGAGACACTGGAATATTCTAAGCAGAGGAATTATATGACCTGATTAATGTTTCAAACACACCTCACATTAACAATTGATGGGTATCGTTCCTTCCTTCTTAGTAAAAGCCATAAGGCAGGGCAGAAACGCTGTCCAGAGGTGACAGTGCCCATGTCAGAATGTCAGATGCAGTTAAGACGACTGTCTGGTGGCCTGGAGGACAGATGAGGATGTTGGAGAAGGACAGAAGACAACCTTCTGGAGGTCAGCACATGCCAGGATGGTACCAGTACAGGACAGCAGCTGGTAGGGGAAGGAGATGGCCATGCACAGCAGGATTGAATTTAAAAACGTACGGCAAAGGGAGCAATGCATACAAATGCACACATGCATATTTGCACATATATACACATGTATACAAATACATAATTATACATAGTATTGACTGAAAATGAACTGGATTTATTGATATTTTAGACCCCCCTTTTCTTGTCCCTTCCTTCCATCCATCTTTATGTAATTTTGCTTCTCTACTTTTTATTCTTCCAACTTTATCCTTATCTCTTTCAATTGCTCCTCATCTTTTTGTTCTTTCCCTTCTTCCTTTCTCATAATCTTTTCTCTCACTTTCCTTTTTAAAGACTTTTTTTTCTCTTTCCCTGTTTTGTCCCTTTTTCCTCTCTTGTTTCTTTTGGTTTCTGTCTTTCGTATTTCATCAGAAAATGTCAGCATTTTAACAGTTGTTTTATGTACTAGTATGAGTATCTGCTAGGCCAAACATTAAAAGCAGAGTAAAAAAAGACAGCACTATTCTAAACCTTGGGATAGAAATTAGGAAAATCAGCATGAGACTATTATTTAATTATGTCCAGAGACTCAAACAAGAAGCCTTCTGCAGATTTCATTGTAAATTATGCAGTGGCTCCCTGCCAGTCATTCTTGGCATAAAATGGATTTGTGAAAATAGGTTTTGAAGTCCAAATTCTTTCTCTGTCATGGGACTTCTAGTTATCAAAAGCCACTTAAAAAGTACTTTCTCCAAATAACAAAAAATCCCCAGTGAAAAATATGTGGAAGTAGGGAGGCTATATGCAAGAGTGGAAGCAATAATTATAATAAGTGAACTAGGAAATACCTGCCAAATTGCCTTGTTATAAGTAGTACAGGAAATTACATAAAAAATATTCAAATATGTAAAATATAATAAAATATAAAGCATTACTATAATTTTAGGGGCCAGCTTGTCTGAGAAGGGAAAGAAATTTGAAACAATTAAGATAAATACTTTTTTTTTTTAAAGAAGAATTAAGTTTATTGAAGGGAAAGGGGACACTCTTAAGGGAGAGAGTAGTTCCTCTCAAAGAGGAGAGAGACAATGTGCTTCTCTTGCCCTCCAGTTTTATTGGGGATCCCAGAGAAATTTCCAGAGTCCCACCCAGGTCCACCTCTTGACTTTTGACTGACAGCAAGATGACATCAGACTTTTAAGTGCCCCACTGCCATGGCAACTCCAGGTCACCTGTGCCCATGCTGACCAGTTCTAATTTGATTCTTAACAATACATTCTGAAAGATTTTGTAGTTAGAAGGAACTATTCTTATTTCTAAGAGTTTTAGGATCTGGTCACAAAAGTCTCCTGGATTTCTCTCATGGACAAAGATAAATACTTCCTTCTTGAATTGACTAAACAAACTTCTCAGACATATTTATAGGTAGTTTTAATTGTCTGAATGATGAGGTGGTTAATTTTTTTGAGGAATCTAACAGTATTATAGATTTTAGTCTAAAAGATCTTTGATGTTTTAGAATTTTTATTATATCTATTTGCTTGGACATGAGTTTTATCATTGCTTAAAAGTTAAAACCTCTGATACTATGCACAATCATGTTACTTATAATGACAAGAGGAATTGTTATTTCAGGGTTTTAGCATTTCCAAATGCTTCCAAGATAGCATTCACTTACATGATATGATGTTCTAATTTTTTTTCCCCTTGTACTGGGGTTGAATCCAGGGATGCTCTGCCACTGAGCTACTTCCCCAGCCCTTTGTATTTATTTCTTAATTTTCGAAAGGGCCTTGCTATGTTCCCAGGCTGGTCTAGAACTTGTGATCTGCCTGCCTCAGCCTCCCCAGTAGCTAGGATTGTAGATACACAACACGATTTGATCATCTAAAGTCCCCTGAGATTCATGCAAGAGAAGGGCAACTGTTTAAGTTTTTGTGAGTATTCTATAATTTACCAAGTTCCCATCTTCAAGTTCATCCCCATTCTGGCTATGATAACCCATAGCCAAACCTATTTACAAACTTGGTTATAAGGTATTATTTTGGAATGAAATGCAAAAACAAAACAAAAAATCCCCAACAACAAATAGAACAAAGAACATAAATAAGCCAAAATAAACAAAAAGTACCAAAGCCTATTTCCAGACTAACTCCATTCCATGCATTCCTCCATTGTTAATTACCTCTCTGCCCATCTAACTCACATATCTGGAAATTTATCCTAGGATAATACAGCAAACTTTTACCATTACCATATTTATTTTTGCTTGTTACTATTCTTAAGTAATCTAGAGGTTCATACCAAGCAATAACTTCCAATGGTATTGATGCTGAATGTGAATCATGCACACTTAGCTGATGAATCAAAACAGCTGATGAACCAAAATATAGTATTCAAGAATATATAACTTTACATATACTGTATCCATTCTATGTAATATGGATCTTTCATCCTTCCAATAAGTAAAAGATCTATATAAACAAAGATTTCCACAGATGTGCTATGCACTATGTAATCATAAGACTCAATGACTAGACCAAACCAATTAATATACACCAAACCTCACAAATGCACACAAAAACAAGTCATATCTAGTGAATAGCAGAGTTCAATGACTGGAAAAGAAATCAATCAAATTTGAGAATGTGGTGATTAGAAAGGAAATTTTCTGTAGCTTAAAAATTGAACCAGATAACTTTTTGATATACTTTTTTGCAAATATAAGTCAATGTCCAGGATGAAATTAAACAAGCAAAATGTCAGACATAGATAAGAGGTGTAACAGCTCAATAACTCATTAATTTTGGGTTCCATTTACATCACCTAATTTTATTTTGCATGACAACTTTCGTGGTGCATTTTGAATTATTATGAAGCCCATTGGCATATTAATAGAGCTAAACAAAGTAAACAAAGTTAAAAATTGCCAATAGGTTGGGGGGTATAGCTCAGCTGGTAGAGAACTGCATATCATATACAAAGCTGAGTTCAATCCACAGCACTACACACACACACACACACACACACACACACACACACACACACACGTGTGGCCCTGGGTTCAATCCTCAGCACCACATTATATATAAATAAAAGTCCATCAACAACTAATAAAATATTTAAAAAAAATAAGATTGGGGATGTGGCTCAGTGGTCTAGTGCTCCTGCATTCAATCTCTGGCACCCACCCCACCACATCTCCCCCCACCCCTGCAAAAAGAAAAAAGAAGCCTATTCCTCATAAACTTCTTTTGGAAAAGTAGGAAAAGACCTTGATTAAGTAGAGGCAATCTCCTCACTACCAACTCTTCAAGAAACTGTTGTTTATCCTTGCTGTGACTTGGCCAAATTGAACCTTCTTTTCAGAAAGAAAATGATTCTATCAATCATTTCACGAGGCAGGTATGCTCTGGGCTTACCCTTTGCCTTTGATAACCGGATGTTATGATTTGGATCTGGACTGTCTCCCCAAAGCTCATGTGTTGAAGGCTTGGTCCCCTTTCAGTGTTCAGAGGTGGGGATTTGGGGACGTGATTGGAACATGAGGGCTCTGACTTCACCTGTAGTTGAATAATTTAAAGGCATGATTGGACAGTAGGAGGTGGAGCCTAGTTGGAGGAAGTGAGTCATTGGTGACATGGCCTGGAAGGGTTTATCTTGTCCCCAGTCTCTTCCTTTCTCTCTGTTTGCTTTCTGGCTGCCATGAGCTGAGCAGCTTGCCTCTGCCATGATCTTCCACCATGATGTTCTGCCTCACTATAAGCACAAAGCAACAGAGCCAGCTGACCATAGACAGAAACCTTTGAAACCATGAGCCCAAATAAACCTTTCCTCTTTTGTTTTTGTCAGGTATTTGTCACAGAGACCAGCTAACTTTGTCATGTGGAAAGAATACAGTAGTAAACTTACGGCTTTATCACCCAAGCATCAATGAACCAGGGTCAGAGTTTGTGTATCTTGGAATAGCAGAAGCCAATGGAAAACCCAACACACAAAGGGACATCAGCATTTATAGGAACGCCAAGGACTTAAGCACTTCACAGCCTCATGGGTCTCAGTCACATGGTGACATTCACCTGCCCTGCTAAGGTTATTTCCATCAAAATTACCACCAAAAAAAAAAAAAAAAAAGGTTTCACTGAAACCCTTTCCTTTCTCTTGACTTCTTACTCTGCAAAGCCACACCATCTTTTAGTTCCCACTACTTACTGCACCTTGCCCTGCCCTAACCTGGCTGCTCACAACAGCATGTTATCTGTTCCATACTCCTATCCACTCACTTTCAGTCCCTTTTCTTAGTCAGTTGAAGGACCTTTGAATGTGAGCACTTGGGAGAATGGAGTCCTTTGCTCCGAAAGGCAGCTTCAGCCCAGCTTGTGCACTGTGGTCTCTAAAAGGTTTCTCTAAAGGATGGAACCAGACTGTTCTATACCATATGTGGAGTAGTCACTGACTAATGCATTATGACAATTTGCTGAGAGTATCTTATTCTTGCCAAGAATGTATTCTGCATCTAAAAAGCAAACAATTCAAAAGGATCAAATGTAGGCTTTAGTCTCAGTGAAATGTAGGTGTCTGTTTCCATTGAAACTTCATGCAGGGCTTAAGAAAAGCACAGCAAACAGTATAGACTTGTTCTATATCTACGCAGCTTTACTTTCAGTTAGCAAAATAGTATCACTTCAAAGGTGTAGAATAAAATGGATTTTCTCTTGTCCCTATGCACAACAGTCCTAAGGACATATAAATTCTAGGCTTATTTCATTTCTCTAAATACAAATGATTATCAACAAATGGGTGATATGTTTGCCACTTTAAGCCTTTTAGAAATCATTGTATAATAATAGCTATAGAATAACTTCTTTGTGTCAGACAGTATAGCAGAAACTTCATGTAATAAAAGCTGACATCTAAAGTGGACTTATTCTGGGTTAGCCACACAGCCCAGGCACTTTAAGATATCTCACTTTGACATGTAAGATCATCATCCCAGTAACCCTAGGAGGTAAGCACTATTTTGCCCACATATTATCCAGAAGGAAAGAGGCTTCACTGCATTAGATCCCTGTAAAGGCCATGCTCTGCTCACAGTGCTTAAGTGCCACTTGGTGACAGAGAAATCACAGATCAGATGGTTTTACTTTTCATTTTCTAGGGCAGCTACTTACTGTGAAGCATATCCTGAAAGGCATTATCAGCAACAGCAAAGATGTGACGAGGAGCCTCAGAGAGCCTGTTCCCTTTGTAGGCAGCCACGCCTTCCTTCTGATCCACGGGAAGGCACTTGTAAGAGTTTACAGCCACGCAGAAGAGACCTGAATATGTCTGAGGGATAATCAGAACAGATTTCATAAAACAGATTAGAAATACTTTCAGGCTTGCCAGTTCTTCCCCTGTCAGGTAACATTTGCTCAAATATTTACTTATAAAGGAATACAAAAGAAGAGAGCTTTTAGATTCTTATAAAGAAAGGACTTCTAACAGGAAGAAGCAGAACCAGGTTAGACTAACATCAAGACCTGAGATTACCTCTCCTCTGTGAGATCTGCTAACTACTAACATGTCTGACACATACAGATTTGGAAAACGAATGGCAGGGATTTTGATAACCAGTCATTAGGCATTTGAGGCCAGAGGTCATCTCTGCTGCAACAAGATCAAGAACCTGACTTTCAAGACAATCAGTCACTGAAGTGGTTGAATTGTGCAAAATTCAAATTGAAAATGTGCAAAACTACATGGGACATGTTAGCTACTCAGCATATATTAGTATCTTGATTAGTGTGGGTAAGCTGCTACTATCAGAGAGTTGCTTGGCATTCTTGTCAAAGGTATCCTAATACGTTTTTAGAACCCTCTTCCTTGATTAGAAAGTACTGGGGTCAAGTGACTGCCCCATTCCACGCAGCTGATGATGTCTCTTCTTTACAAGGCTCTCAGTCTATATGGTCTTGATCCAATCCTCAACCACAGGACTCTTTGACAGGGTTCCAGCAGTGATCCCTTCCCTATCGGAGTCCTGCTGAGAGACAGCTGTGCCCTGCCTAGTTATTCATGTTGTATAGAACAACATTGCCTGTATTACTCGATTTTATAAAGTAGTTTGCCATGGTTACTACCTTTTGAGTAAAAAGGGGAATGACTCCACACCTTGTTTGTACAAATACACAACCGCCATCTGCACAGCACCATCATTAGGCCTAAACTAATTAATTATGCTAATGGAATGATCACCTGTGAACTTATTGCATTACATCAGAAGCACCTGGATGCATGGGTGTATGAAATCCCTATCAGAGAAACCAGGCCTGTGCGCTTATCAGTCTCACCTGCTATAACCTCCTCACCTGAAACACATAAAAGGAGAGGCACCTAAGATGAAGGTCTGTCCATCTGTAGATGGATCATTGCTGGGGCCGGAGGAGAAAGGGAGAAGACAAGGACTGCCAAAAAGGCACAGGCTTCTTTTATGGGGTTTTGGAAACTGCCTAACACCAGATATGGTGATGTTTCCCCAATTCTTTAAATGTCTTAAAACCATTTAAATAAGCACTTTGAAGTGGTGAGCTATCAGATATGCAAATTTTGTCAATAAAGTTGATTTTAAAACTTTTGCCATGAACAAGGGCAGAGACAAGACACATTCAAATCTGCTTTTTCTCTAATAAAAATGTGTCTCAAAGCTAAATAGCCCTCTGAATTTGCCCTTGCCAGCTAATTATATTTTTATTTAAAGGAACAAGTTTTTTCCATAATTCCATGAATCTTAAAAATCTACCCAGTTAAAGATTTTATTTTATTTTACATACAGACATTAGTGATCAGAAAGGCATATGAAAGTACCCCAAGTGGTATTTATGAGTGGCCTCTAGAACTTTACAGCTCAAATGGCACTGTTTTAGATCATAATTTGTCCAAATAGAAAGACAGCATGGAAAAGTCGAATTTTCTTGATAATGATTATTATAGAGTTGAGAAAGGATAGAATTGGAAAGAGTTTTGAGAAGTGAATATGGGAAGGGAATCGTCTGGAAAATCTCACAATGTGGTGATAAAAACACCAGGTCAGTGATGAAGGTGAAGGTTCTGGGAGTGAGCTGCCTTCTCAACGCTGCACTTCTGCTCTGAAGGCCCGGATGACAGGCAGAAGGATGTGGGGGCTTCACGGCTTCACTTCACATTCCCACCTGGAGCTTGTAGTCTTATGAACCAGCACTTGACATAATCCTCTCTTCCAGAGGTCATAGATGGACTCCTCATTCTCAAATCCAAGGCTTTCTCAAGCCCTTCAAGTGTTTCTTTAGCATTTGATGTAAATAGCCAATCTCCCATTTCTTGGCTACTTTGGCACTACATTGTTACTCAAATCATACGTGTTTCTTAATCCAACAAACACAGCTTGTTTCATAGGCTTACAGGTCATTATTCACTCCACAGGGCACCCTACAAAAATACTGGAACCATTGATGGAAGTTGGAAATGGCTGTGAGGACTAGAGACAGTACGCTTGCCTTAGCAATCCTTTTACTGATTTATTCATGCTCTTCATTAGCTGGACCAGACCTTTAATAAAAATATTAGAGAAAGATGTTTGATGATGTGATTAAATAGAGAACAAGGTCATTTCCAAAATGAAATAGACATCTTTTACCTTTCTGTCTCTAGTTTCAACCATTATTTTTCCATCGTCTTCATTCCTTTTAACTTTGGCCTCCAGGAATCCATTCTTCCCATCATAAACCTAGCATTTTTTTCCCTGTAAAGATAGATTATAACTATTGTAATTATAGAAATATTAATTAGACACTTTCATACTGATAGACAATCTTTCTGCTAAGTCTTCTTGTTGATTTAGAGTCATCAATATGGGAATTTTATAAATTATGTGAATTTTGTACAAAAATTTACATAGTTATGCAATAAAAATTTTATGTAAAAAACTTACTTGAAATTATATGAAATCATGAATGCAGCCAGGAGTGATGGTACATGCCCATAATCCCAGGGTTTTGGGAGGCCGAAGCAGGGGGATCACAAGTTTAAGACCAGCGTGGGCAATGTAGCAAGACTCTGCCTCAAAATAAAAATAAAAAGATTTGGAAGGTGTAGCCGAGTGGCAGAGCACCCCTTAGTTCAATCCCTAGTACCACAATCTTTTTTCTTCTTTAAAGAAAATAAATAGATTAAATAAATAAATAAATAAATAAAAATAATAAAAAATAAATAAATAAAAGAAATAAATCATGAATCCTTACTGTTTTTTACTGCTCTGACCAAAGACCTGACAAGAATAATTTAAGAGGCGGAAAAGTTTATTTGGTACTAATAGTTTCAGAGGTATCTGTTCATAGGCAGGTGACCCCATTGCTTTGATCTACAGGTGAAGCAGAACATCATCTCAGAAGTGTGTGGAGGAGGAAAGCAGCTCAGTACATACCCACCAGGAAGCAGAAAGAAGGTTCCCCTCAACTCAGATAAAATATATATACCCCATAGTCACGCCCCTCAGTGATCCACCTCCTCCAGCTGCACACTATCTGCCTACAGTTACCACCCAGTTAATCTCTATCAGTGGATTAATGCACTGATTAGGTTAGGACTCACAAACCTAATCATTTTACCTCTAAATTTTCTTGGATTTTCTCACACATGAGCTTCTGGGGGACAATTTCATCTAAACCAGAATGCTTACCCTGAAGATACTCCCACACAATAACTCTACAAGAAAAAGAAACATCTCAGTAACAGAGGGTTGGCAGCACCATAGATCATTTGGATAAAAAACATTACCTACCAACACCTGTTTAAAGCTTACCCACCCCAATCCCACCACTTACCACCACTCATAACCCCAGGCCCTTGGGTGTTGCCTTGGTCCTCATATCCTCTTCCATATCCTTACCAAAGTCTTCACTCAGAAAGTTCTGGAACTAAGCAAAAATTTAGGTCAGTGGTCCTGTCTTGCAGGGTTTCTTTAGATGATAATTTTAATCTTTGAATGAAAGTCTGTAAAGAAAATGGTGTGCTAGAATTGGAGGGGAGATTGAGGACAAGAATACAGTTTATTTTTGTTGTATGGTAAAACTGACTCATATTTTCTCCCATGTACTATTTTTCTCTCCTCAGCCTCTTCATACCCGTGCTTCTGCCTTAAGCAAAGAAACCCCTCCACAAAGTGATCAAC
>CM053409.1:72745999-72782180 GCA_028644305.1 Xerus rutilus | reverse complement strand
TGGTAAAACTGACTCATATTTTCTCCCATGTACTATTTTTCTCTCCTCAGCCTCTTCATACCCGTGCTTCTGCCTTAAGCAAAGAAACCCCTCCACAAAGTGATCAACCAGAAAAGATTTTAGGTGAAATGGGGCAGAACTCTTGTGAACACCTGAGGCAGGTTCTCTAGGCTGACGTCAATACTTCCCAAGTTCTCTCCACCTGAGGCAGGTGGCCAGTGAAGATGAGAAGAAATAACTGTCAACGGAAAATGAGTCTTAACAGAAGATCACAGGCGTCCTCAGATCACAGCTCCTCAGGCAGATAGCAGGAAGGAGGAGGGGAGAACATTGGCTGGAAGGCAGAACATCGTAGCCCAGGGCCAAGGAAGACAGTGAAAACCCCACTGCACCTGTGGCACTAATAGGTAATGCCAGCTCAGTCGCCACCACCACCTCTAATGTAGGGGTCACAAAAGCTAGAGAGACCTCACAGCTAGAGGCACCAGATGTTTTGCCCAGAGTAGACAATGGGACCAGGAAAAGAGTGTGTATGAAGAAGGTGGGAAACTTTCCCACCTTCTTCCAACAAGCTTGTCTCTCTATTTTGTTTTTGTTTCTCTCTCTCTCTCTCTCTCTCTCTATATATATATTTTGTTGTTGTTGTTGTTGTTCTGGCAATTGAAGCCAAGTGTCACACACAATAATTCTGCACTCTACCACTGAGCTACACTTCCAGCTCATTCACTACTTACTTGCTATCACAATCTACAATTTGCTGACTTCTCTGTTTCCATGATTACAAACAATTCACTGCTCAAACTGCCTGGAGAGAGGATTTTAAATTCCCATCTAGCACACTGTGCATTTGCATTCTGCTTGGCATCTGTGTTTTAAATACTGGTTTGGCATTGTATGCATTATTTTTGTCTCTTTTAGCAAAAAATTGGAATTTCTTTGTGATGTGTCTATAAAAATGTGCTTGTTTTTGAAAAGTAAAATGTCATGTGTGTGTGTTTAAGGTAAATGCTCTGCATTTTAAACCAAATGTTATTGCCTAAAAGAAAACTGAAGATCACCTGGCACAGACATTTCTCTTCTAAGAAAAAGAACCTGGGAGGAGAGTGTGAAGAGAGTTGTCCCTAGTCACACCATAGTCACATAACTAATTGGTGGCAGTCAGAATAATGACTCTAGAAATTAGATCACTCACCTCCTAAGTGTTGTCTCCATTGTAGCATGCTTCTTCTAACATGTGCTTAGATTTTCTTCCTCCAATTTTTCTCACAACCTGATCCATGATGATCTTTGTTTTATTATTCCTAGAAACTGGGAGAAAAAAAAATTTTTGGAAACTCTTCCCTCTCTGAGGCCCAGGGTCTGAAAGGGATGTTTTAAAAGATAAGGCAAATGAACTCAGTCAAATTTTAGTTTCTTGTGCTCTTGAATCATGCAGAGCTGTAAATGTTAACAGCAATTTCTTTGCATCAGGCAACATGGGTTCTGGTACCAGCTCTGTTAGTAAGAAGACATAAAGCAATTGCCTCATTATTTTGGCCTGGTTTTTTTTAACCTGTAAAATGAGGAGATCTCTAACTATATGATTTCCTACTTTTAGATGATTAAATATATTTTCCAATATATAGATAATAGGCATTGGAGAAAACTCAAAAAGTAGAGAGAAAATTTGTCAATCATCCATAATCAATGTAATTATAACTACTATCTATATGAAGCATTTCTTGTGAAATGCTCATAGTAGAAAACAAAATTGGGTTTACATTAGTCTAGTTTGGATCTACAGTGTTCCCCAAAGGCCCATGTTTTAAAGGCCTTTAAACCAACCTGTGGCACTATTGGGAGATGGTGGAACATTTAGGAGGTGGAGCCTACTAAAAGGACGGTTGAGGGCATGTCCTTCAGGGAGATATAAAGGCCTGTCCTCTTCCACTCTCTTTTTGTTTTTCCTCACCACCATGAGGCTCCTGTGGGGCCTCAGGCCAAGAAAACAGATTCAGGGTCCTGGCAAGTGAAGGAAGATGTAAGATGCAGTTAGGATAGTAGACATGCTTTATTCAGAGGTGGGAATGGCCTCCAGCCTCCAGCTTTAGCTTCAGACCCCAGTTAGTTCCATTTTAGTCCTCATTTTGCCCCCATTTTGTCTCTGAGTCTTTTCCATAGCCACTTTTTATACGCAGGCCAAACAAAGAAGGTACATTGCCAACAGATTACATAAGGGGATGCATGCTTACTCACGAGTTAATGTTTACGAACTTGAGTATATATACTGAATCAGACTGTTTCTGGCCTTGACTAATCATAACATAGCCAGTTCTAAGCCCTGGCTACACACTAAAAGCATCACATAGTCTACTAGAAGACTTGGGGAGGGAGGCTGATACAGCCATTTGGGGCCTGCACCATCAATGAGGTGAACAGACAGGCTTCCTCACTTCCTCTGCCATGTGCTCTCACTATAATGTACTGACCATCACAGGCCCAATAGGGTCTAGTGACCGTGGACTGAAACCATGAACCAAAATAAACCCTTACTTTATTTAGGTTTGTTATCGCAGGTATTTTATTGCAGTGAAAAAAAGCTGATAAATAAAATATTCAGGTTTTATGATGCACCGATGAATAATTTTGGAATTAAGAAACATAGGTGGCCTGATTCTAGATCACACTGGGAATCTGATTTCTAATCTCCAAATTAGTTGAAATCCAGAGGATGGCTGTGCCACTCAGACATGTAAAGGGAGAGGATATGAAAGGTAACATGTAGTTAGAGATTTTAGTGTAGATCTTGGCCTTTTTCTGGAGGCTAACTCCTTGTTAGCCTTTTCCCTTGCCTGAAAGGACCAAGAAGTTATGAATCACAGTGAACAAGTCTCCTAATTACCTTTCCTTTAGTGTTGGCCCAGTGACTCTGCTGACCTAGGAGACCACCAGAGGGCCAAGGTCCAACATTAAGAAATTCTGAAGAGGGCCTGAGACAAATTCTCATTCCCCAGCTTTGCCAGAGTCTCTTCCTTTCTTTTTCCTCACAGTGTACAGTCTCCATCTCCAGCCTAGGTCACTGTCTGCTCTCTCTAGTAAGGCATTTATTCATCTATAACTAGGCTTCTGAGAAAATCTTAATTGCTGGCCACTCCCTGATCATAAATATTATAATACTGGCTTCTGAAAAAAACAACTGAGAGTAGGGCCTGAGCCTGGGCCACCTCCCAGCCATCCTCCTCCATTCCTAGTGTAGACACTCTGAGCACTTCCATTGCTCAGAGTCAGAGATTCATAGAGGCTAATTGGACCCCACGCAAATAAATTTGGCTCCAGAACTGATGGCCCCCCTCAATCAAATATTTTAGTTGCTACCTTGAAGTAATAACATGAATAAAGCCAGCAGCCACCACAAATCTTACCATCAAAGTCAAGGTCTGCAGCAAAAACAGGTCAGTCTCCCTTCTTCTAAGGAAGGTTGCAGCTTTACCAAGCTCTGACAGATCCATGCTTCTAAAGAAATCCTCTGAAAAAGTGTAGACTTAATAGTGAGCTGAAGGTATTCTCTCTGCAGAAGATAAGTAAGAGGGAGAAAAAAGTAGAAAGCTCTAGAATTTAAATTAGTACCTTTTAGCTCAGATGTGACATCAGATTGGGTGACCAACCATCCAGGGCCTGACATATTTCCAATAACTTGTAATTTTTTTATTGCAAAACCCAGGAAAGCTCTGAGCAAGCTGGGACAAGTTGCTTGCCTCATTTTCAGATATAGTCCTGAAATTATTTATCAATCCTTATTTTGGAAACTAGCAATTTTTATGCTGATTATATTTTTCTGTGGTTATCTCCTCTCTCCCCATGTATTTTAAAGATGTCCTTTTAGAAAACTATCCATTTATTCTTTCATTCAACATATATTTATTGCCCATTTATAATTGTCCACACTCGGCTTAGGGGTGCAATAATGGTCAGCACAAATATTCGTTGCCTTCTTAGAGTAATGGATTTGGGTGAAAATAGGCATTCCTTCATTTACAATTATGGTTATACTCCAGGCAAATGTGTGGAATGAATCTTCAAGCCCTGGCACAAGCCACAATTAGCCATGTTTGCAATGTCACACAGGTGTCCTGGCCCAGCTTATCAGATAGACTTGAGAGTCTGATCCAAACAAAGACAATCATAGTGTCTCTAAGGATATGGATTTCGGGTCCAGACATCACTGCCAGTCTAGTCTGGCTCTTTGTGCGAATAGTGTGATACAAACTTGAGGGTTGAGGCTGGCATTGTGGTATGATCACATAGCACCACCTGCATTTTAATTAGCAAAATCATCAAGAGACAGGAAGTCATGAGAAAGAGGAGAAACAATAATAAGACACCAAGGAAAGAAAGAAAGAGAGAAAATTTGCTTTATGTCCCAAATAGAGTTCCTGGTAATAGTACCTGTTGAAAGTTAAGTTCAATCACCACCTTTGGTTTCTATAAAGTCTCTCAATAATCTTCCAATTAACTCCCATTTCTCCCCCAACTTTAAATAATTTTGGAGGAATTTTTGTTGTTCAAAATAACCTTAAATAAGACATTATCCCTTCTTATTATTCTAATACAGGCTCTTATTTTGTCTCCTAATATGATGTGAAGAGTGTATATAAAAGTCAGCACATAGTCTGGTGCAGAGTAAAATTTTAATCAATGTTAACTACTTTTTACTATTCAACAAACATTTATGCAGTTCTTGATTACTGTGCTAAATATGTAGGCGGGTAGCCTTACTTTCCAAATTACTTAGTGAATCGGAGATGTACAAAACCATAATACAGGACATTAACATAGAGAAAAGTCTTAGTTTTTCTTCTGTTTTTACAGTTGGAAACCACAGCCTGAGTAACTTATAAAAGACAAGAGGTTTAATTAGCTCCTGGTCCTGGAGACTGAGATGTTCAAGAGAATGGAGCCAGAATCTGCTAGCACTTGGTAAGGGTTTTCTCAATAGATCCTGAAACATCAGAGGGCATTTGATCCCAAGAAAAAGCATCCCAGAGAGAGCCTGCTTTTTAACAAAGTCACTCCCTCAATAATTCATTAATCCAAGAATCCCTGAATGGATTAGTCTATTTATAAAGGTAATTACCTCACCCAAATCCCACCTCCAAATATCATTAATATATGAATTTGGAAATTGTTTCTAATATATGAACTTTGGAGGACACTTCAAAACAAAGAAGTAAGTAAAGAGCCATCTGGAAATGGTAGCCAAATTTGAGCAGATGGAGGTAAGACAAGGCAATCATCTGTGGATGGAAATCTCTCTTGGGAGGGCGTTCTTACTCTAGTCCTCTCACTGCTAGCCACAATAAACCTATCACTCAGCAATCCTACACCTTTCTATAAGAGCCAGTTTCTGGGAAAAGAAGTACAGGGCTTTATACTGCCTTGGCATTTTAGTGCCTTAAATGTAAGCAGAAATTCAATGGATGCCTACTAAGTAAATTGTTAAGAGTTAAATTATTTTCATGTTAGCAACCCCAACATTTTTTTCATGTTAATTTCATCATAATTAATTAGATTCCCTTGAGTTCTCCATCTAGGTAGGTTATTACGTGTATTTACTTTCAGAGCTTTCCCCTGCTAGGAAACCATGATGCAAGTAACAAGAAAAAATATTAATATTCCTCTGAGTAAACAAATACTAAGCATCACTTGATAAAGCTTTTTTTATTAGTCAAATTGGAGACAAAGTGGTGGAAAATTACAATGGATTTATCCAGATATCAACAGAGGAAGGAGAGAATTACCATGCACTTAAATGATTCCAAACAAGCTGGAACACATGTTTTCAGGCAGTAAATGAAATGTATTTGAGTTACAATGAATGCCACAAGCCTGGGAAAATGTTACAAGATGCTCTTAATTAAGGGCACTGCTGAGTAGAAAAATGATGCTGATGCCTCCTAATATTCATGGTGCTGGGCTAATCTTGTTTTGTGCCTTAACTCATAAAGCTTTACTCAGTAGAAAATACCCAAGCTCTTAGTCTTTATGCACTAATCTCCCTGACCTAACTGGTTACAATACTTGTGTCTTATTTATGTACAACTTGGATCTCCATAAAAGCTGAGGACTAAGGAAGGCTTATCTCCTTAAAAGAGGAATGTTAAAATGTTGAACTGAATTACAAATCAAGAGTGCTGCACAAATTATTGATTATTTAAAGTCTTCCTTTCAGAGGGTGATCAGTGTGAGGACTCCAGGTCTCCAAGCAATACAGGTTATACTCCAAACCTCTGTTTGCTCTCCTAACCCTAGTCATCCCCAGCACATTTATTCAGCTTTACCTCCCACAACTCTACAGAAACTCTAATTTCTAATGATTTCCTAAATACAAACTGTAATGGGGAACTTCCCAAACTTTATTCATATTCTCCTTTTCTGCAGGATTTTTAGCCCTCCCTGGTTTTCTGGGATCCCTTCATCTTTTTGTTCTCTCTTCATGTGGTTCAATTACTAATTAAATGCTCACATTTTAATTAGTGAGTATCATTAACATTTCTTTTCAGCTCCATGATGTCCTAACAGGCAACATGTCCATAGTTAAAAAAGCATCACTACCTATTCTCTAAGCTGGATGAGAAAAGAAAATCCAGATTCATGGTTCAAAAGAAGTATGATGAGGATGAAAATCAACTGCTTAACTGTACCGAGAAAAGTGAACCATCGGGGAAAAAATAAATGAATAAGCTGTTTCCTTTTTGATAAAAGTATTTGTCATGATTTCTGAATTGTATTATTCCAAGATTTTTGAATCTATGGAATATTAGAACTAAAAACTCTAACTTCAGCTAGCTCAGCACTCAATAATTTATAAGACGGTATAACATGGACCAGCAATATAAATGAATGGGGCCAGACTTTGAGCAACAGCAACACCAGATGGCAGCTACCATGGGCTTAGACAATTTATGAAAACTGAATATACAGGCTTAAAATAGAATGTGGACCTAAATGCTCAGAAGCACCTCCCATTTGTAAGATTGGTAACAAAAATTAATACGAATGGAGTTAATGGTTCTAGTGGAGTGGTGGACCCAAGTGCCATATCAGTGCAAGCAAAATGGCGGAATTCATATAGCATTGAATTGTTCTGCAAGAGCTGTGGCACTTAATGATGTCTAACCAAAACATGAAACTCCCTCAGCCACCAGGACAGTGTTACAGAAATTAATCAAAAAGAAAAACCATAGGCCTTCCCCTCCTCATTCAATTTAAGTAGTTTTCATTTTCTACTGTAATAAACTTTTTAGATATATCTTATAGAACTCAAAGTACTGGAAAGGAAGCTCCCATTCAAAGGCAGTTTATCTTAAGGTACTATAAATGATACTAATCTGTGTACATTTGAAAAATATGTTATGCTAAAATAAATAGATTAGATAGATGATAGATAGAGAGATAGATATCCCAAGTTTGCCAGCCAATGACAATGAAACCATAATCAAAGTATGTACAGTATTGAGCAGTGTCTAGGAAAAAATTAATTATGCTTGCTCTTTGCAAAGAAGTTGAAGACAAGAAAGATTGATGGCTGTATTTTTATGGTTCAGGGTAGAAGGAAGATATACTCTTCAGCAAAATACCATTTTATACCATAGTCAAACAATAAATACTAGCTGAAATAGAACACTGTTATATTTGTATTTGTGAATACATTTAAATCTTGTAACAACCCTATATGTTTTATTTTTCCCATCTTACAAATAAGGAAACAGAGGGAGATGTGATGAGCTAGTAGGTTTTGGATATGAGACATAAGCATGGACTTATTGGGCTCCAAAATCTATTCTTGTAACCATTATGATTTATGACAATTAGAACATTATTTAATTTCTTCACCCCAAAGGTGCAATTTTTAAAAGCATCCTGTTTATCTAAGGAAATGCATGGCTATTTATCTCTCCCAAAATCCAGGAACTATTCCCTTCTTTTCTATGTAAGGCAAACAGCTAAAAATGTGTTATCAAATGAGAGACTAGCCAGTCAAGGTCCATGACTTTGAATCATTTTCCCAGACTTGACAACCTCTTGAGAAATATGAAAATGTTTCTCTGGGGTAAAGTACTTTCTGAACTACATTTAAAGTAAACTTTGGGAAGTGTTCAAAAAAAGAAACTTTGAGTTATGGGTGATAGCTCATGTAATCAGTTCTCACTACCAATGGCTAGTTCTGCATAATGACCTCACAAAACCAATTAATTCACCATTTCTCATTGGGGAAAAAGAGGAAATAGTAGAGAGACACATTGAAGCAGTGTAGTGTGAAGGTCAAATTGTCTAATAATGAATACTAAAGCAATACTGCATAACTATAACTAATTGGTTATACAAAAATGATCCAATAGCCAGGCACGGTGGCTCATGCTTGTAATCCCAGCACTTTGGGAGGCTGAGACAGGAGAATTGCAAGTTCAAAGCCAGCCTCAGCAACAGCAAGGCATTAAGCAATTCAGTGAGACCCTGTCTCTATATAAAACACAAAATAGGGCTGGGGATGTGGCTCAGTGTTTGAGTACCCCTGAGTTCAATCCCTGGTACCAAAAAAAAAAAAAAATATCCAATATGGCAGTCTAGTTGAGATGATCTTTGTGGCTTCTTACAGGAATATGATTTAATTAGAATGGGTAAACTGACAGCAGTAAACTCACAGGAATTCCAGGCAATATGATATGAAGCCAGGGAAACATCGTCCTGACTGGCATTTTGTTTGTGCAAGATGGACATTAAATCTCTCCACCTGGCTTTTGAGCTACTGCAAGCCATTTTCTTATGTGCTTAAGGCATGAGAAAAAGGGCATGTTGTATGCTTGGATGTTTTACAAAGAGTGAATCTGGATATAACAGACAGAACAAATTAACTTGCATTCTAATGAGCTTTGGAGGCTCAAAATGTCCAAATGCAAAGGAATAACCAGACTGGTCTTGAGAGGGGTTTAATTCACAAGAAATGGGAGGCAGCTGTTAAAAGCCTATTTCCACTTCTGACTACTCAGGAGGAGAGACATGCACCAGTAGGCTGTGAGGGTAGGTGGTGGGCAACAAGGGAGGGTGTATGAATGTAGTGATGGTGGTAGTGGTGGAAAGATAGTGTGCTTCTATATGCCAAAAAGTAAGTAAGTAAATAAATAAAATCATCCAGGAAAGGTCAGGAACAGGGAGATGATGTTGATATGGCTTAAGTAGCTTATTTAGTAGCTGACAAATCTACAGAGCAGATAGGTGTGACACCTGAAAATTCAAGTTGGTCTCTGTCATTATTATAACCATAGGAATGTGAGGCAGGGTTGCTTCTTCCCTGGGATGAAAAGAGAATGGTGAATAAAACAGTGATGTGAAGATCACGTAGATAGTGTTTTAAAAAGTCAGGTGAAAACCTGTCAAAAATTGCTCTGTTCAGATAATCAAATCTCCTAGATTATTGTTTTGAGAATGAAATTAAAGTAACTATTCCCAAAATAGAAGCTACCTTTGAAGATTTCTTGTATATTGGGGACATCAAATTATTGCACTCAAAATGTAGTTGATCAAGTACTCTAATTCAGAAAAAAAAGTCAAATCTGAAACTATATTATCATAATTGCAAAAGAGGAAAGGTTGTGCAGCATTGCCTACACAAATGTTGCTGAATCATTTGAGAACCTAGAGTTTATATGTTGCCTTGAAACATAATTTGTAACAACAGTTATTCTTTCCTATTCCTAACCTGGATAGCAAGGTTAATATCATAGATGTTAGAATATACTAGTGAGTAGAGGGAGGAAAAGAGGATGTCTTTTATACAGATTTACAAAAAAGAAAAAGTAGAAATTTTAAGTCCTCTCACTTCCTTGTTGCTCATTTTCTTCCTTTCCCAATTTTATTGGTGTGATTTGAGGATGAGAACATTTGTGAAAGGACCTGACATGTGGATATGAAGAGAGAGTTTCATATTTGTTATAAGATCAGATCATGTTTCTGAGGAGAATTGATTATTAAAGATGTCCACGGTACTTAAAGGAGAAAATTATAAAACAGTATCTACACTATATTTAGGAAATATTTGGGAGGCTGAGACAGGAGAATCGCGAATTCAAAGCCAGCCCCAGCAACGGCGAGATGCTAAGCAACTCAGTGAGACTCTGTCTCTACATAAAACACAAAATAGGGCTGGCGATGTGGCTCAGTGGTTGAGTACCCCTGAATTCAATCCCAGTACCAAAAAAAAAAAAAGAAAGAAAGAAATATAGGCACTAATTAAAGTCTCAAAGTGGCTATCTGAGTAGTGAAATTATGGATTTATTTTTCTGTGCTGGAGATTGAACCCAGCAGTGCTTTACCACTGAGCTATATCCCCAACCCTTTTTAATTTTTCTTTTGAGATAAGGACTTGCTAAATTGCTGAAGCCAGCCTTAAACTGGCAATCCTCCTGCTTAAGCCTCTCAAATTGCTGGGATTCCAGGCATGCACCACTGTGTCTGGCAGATTATGGATTCTTCAAAAAATTATTTTGCCATTTCTACATTTTCTACTCTTTCTCTAATAAATATGCATTTTCTGTAATAAGTACTATTTTAAAATAAAATAAGATGCTGGTCAGTATTTCTGGGTATAAATTAGGATTAGAATTAGATATGTGTCTTGATAAGCATCCATATATAATGATACCTATATATCTATATATACACACACACACATATATACACACACACACATATATACACACACACACAAACATAACATATATAATAAATTTTATATATTCATAGGTCAAACATATTCTAAAACATAGGTTTATTTTACAAGGCTCTGTTCTTTTTCCATAATCTAAATTAGGTCTTGCATTCTTCAACCTTTGTGCTTATAATCATTCTTCTTCCTTTTATCCATCCCATACATGATCCAGTTTAACAATTTAAAATATATTCTCCAATATTTTCCTCCATGCTTATATACTCAGGTAAATACACTAACACATTATACATTGTTGTGGGTTATTTAACAAAGTGGGATCAATTATTTATAAGTCTCTATGTGCTCCTTTTTCCTCGCTCAAAAATAAGTCATTGATCACCTGACAAATTAACTGCTACAACTCTAATCTATTA
The DNA here is from genome assembly GCA_028644305.1 of Xerus rutilus. Taxonomy (NCBI): domain Eukaryota; kingdom Metazoa; phylum Chordata; class Mammalia; order Rodentia; family Sciuridae; genus Xerus; species Xerus rutilus. The sequence continues at coordinate 72,771,062 of CM053409.1, read as the reverse complement.
TCTTAATGGCTGTGTGATATTGCATATCATACCATATGTATCATAATTTATTCAGTATTTCTGCTATTGAATTTCACAAAGCTTTATTGCCATTATAAAAAACGTTGCAATCAACAACCTTCCACATGTGTCATCACTCATGATTGACCTGGGGGGCGGGGGGAGTGCCCCAGGAGTGGGAATGTTAAGTCAAAGAAAATGTGCATTTAACATTATAAAACATACTGCCAAAGAGGCAGTAACAATTAACAGCTCCACTTATCATGTGTGGGATTTTCAAGTATTACTGATAGTAGAGGCATTCACATTCCTTTCCATTTTTGACAGTCCCACCGGCATAAAATATATTTCATTGTTATTTTATTTCCATATTAAAGAACTTGAGCCTCTTTTCAAATGCTGATCAGTCATTTGGCTTGGCTCTTGTCTAAGTTGTTCATTCTGATTATTTTGTCTTTTTTTTTTTAACTATGGGACCATTTACTTTTTCTTTTCAATTTGTAATTATTCTTTGCACATTTTGCATCTTAATCCCCAATCTCTCATTGTTATTAACTTAATTTAACAAATCTACTATTGGACTTTTGCATTTAATTATGATAATTTTGATATGGTTCAACATGTCTTTCTTTTTATAACTCAGAAATTTTTGACTAGTTTTGGAGGATTAAAAATGGTTGCATTTAGTCAGTATTTCTTAATAATCCCAGTATTAGTTACTAAGAGGAACATCAATTACAAAATTGCTCTTTGCAAGTTGATGAGTTAAGAAAAGAATACTTGAATAAGATAGACATTGAGGGTGGAGCAAGATGGCTGGCTAAAGGTGCCTGGCATGCTTTTCTCCATAATAAAGGGGGAAAATCAAGGGACATATAACAGCTATTTTGCTGGAGTGTTTGAAGCAGAGCCTCAAGAGTGCAGTGAGAATGTGACAGGGACACAAAAGAACTAGAAGATACAAAATGGCCTTATAAAGAAAGGAACCAAGTTTATGGCATGTACCATCACATCTCTTGTGATTAATCCCAACTCAAGAGGGACTTCCTTCAGTGTGGAAAGGGCTCTTGCTATAATGCATCCTGAGACCTCACTTACGTGGAGTTAGGTGAAGCAGCTGAGTAGCTATCTCTAGTCCCAGCCCTATGAACCACCCAGGAAGTCCTGCCCACCATCCTTCTACCTGGGAAGCACCTGGGTATCCTATACTGACAAGCTCAGCCTGTATAAGCCTCCAGGAAATAGCTGGGTCATCCTGCTCATGCTCCTGCTGCCCCAGAAGCAGACAATTGGCCTGCTCATATACCCTCAGTCTGGGAAGCTGTCAAGTAACCAACCCTTAGTGGCCTAGTCTGATGAGACTCCCAGGAAGCAGTCAGGCAAACTTACCCATCCGCCCTTAGCCCTAAAGTTCAGCTTAGATGCCCTAAGCATCTCTGCTCACAGAGGCATAGTAAAGAGCGAAACACCCCTGCCCACCACCCGAGTCTTGGGAAGCAGCCTGAGCAGCCTCTTAAGTCTTAGCCCTGCAATGCCCCCAGGAAGCAACCAGGTAGCCCTGCTAATCCTCCTCTGGTATCAATAAGCAGTTGAGCAACCCATTCTTAGGAGTTTGGCCCACTGAGGTACTAAGAAGCTGATGGACAATTACCTGAAAATCAGGTCAGCAGTCTTCCCTGAGAAGGTCAGAACCCAGAGGCCCAATACAGTCTAGTATGCAGCCCTTGGAAACTGAAGGATGTCTCATCTGGGTCCACTGGAGTAACCAAGCACCCATGCAGCCCCCACACACTGACAGGAACCCTACCCCACTAGACATGCTGTACTTCGCCCACCTGGGCTTACCAGAGTGGCTCCATCCTCACATGACTCACAGAAACTGATGGAAGCCCACAACCACAGGGAAGCATATCATTTATGAGATACCAATGACCTCACTTTCTAAAAGTGCTACATCTCAGTTTGTCATGCAATCTGATAACCCTACAGCGTAGACCACTAAGGCACTACAGACATTGCTTAAGAGTATTGCATCTGAAGAAGCCACATGATTACTACCCTAAAGCATTCACATGGACCCAATGCCAACACTGCATATCCAAACAGCACCCTAAGACATATCACTAGCATAAAACCTCACTTTATAAAATTAGTAGTAGTAGTAATCAACTCACCTAATGCAAAAATATCAATGTAGCAACACAAGAAAAAAATTTTAAAGTAAATAAGCAAATAAACAAACAAAAATACTCCCCAAACAAAAGACAAATAAAGGAACATGAAACCTCAAAAGGAATACAAAAACTCTCTAGCAGCAGACCCCAGAGAAAAGGAAGTTGGCAAATTGCCTAACAAAGAATTCAAAAGAATAATTTAAGCAAATTTAGAGAGATGCAAAAGAACAAAGAGAATTCAATGAAATTAGGAAGAAAAAGAATACAGAGATAAAATAGATCCAGTCAGAAATCTTGGAGCCAAAGAACTCAATAAATAAAATTTAAAAAAAATATATGTTGTTGATACTCTCAAGAGCAGAATTGATCAAGTAGAAGAAAGAATTTCTTTTTTTCCTTTTTCTTTAAGTTTTTATTGTTGGGGTTGAATTTACAGTCTTGAGCATGTTGGGAAAATTTTGTACCACTGAGCTCTATCCTCATTTACCTTTCTGAACTTGAAGATAGGTCTTTAAAAGAAACTAGTCAGAATGTTAAAAAGAAATAAAAAAATGAAAAAAATTTGAAAGAAGAATTCAAGATTTATGAGACACCATTAAGTGAGCAAATAATCACATTAAGGATATTTTAGAAGCAAAGGAAAAAATCATAGAAAACTTATTCAATAAAAACAAAAACAAAACTTATCATGGCTTAGGACTCTGAGACAGGAGGATCTCAAATTCAAAGCCAGCCTCAGCAAAAGCAAGTACCAAGAAACTCAGTGAGACCTTGTCTCTAAGTAAAATACAAAATAGGGCTAGAGATGTGTCTCAGTGGTCCAGTGCCTCTGAGTTCAGTCCCTGGTACCAAAAAAAAAAAAAAAAAAAAAAAGGAAAGATAATGAAAACATTCCAAATCTGGGGTAAAATATGGACATCCAGGTTTAGAAAGTGAAAAGAGTATTAATAGATTTGACAAAAAAGACCCTCTCTCAGGCAAATTATAGTAAAACTGTCAAATTAAAAGAAAAGAGATAATCTAAAAAGAGCAAGAGAAAAGTATGAAATCAATTATATGGGCATATCATCACACAATGAGCATACTTTGTTGCTAAAGACTTAAGGCCCAGAGAGAATAAGATGACATATTCAGCCAGGCACAGTGTGCATGCCTGTAATCCCAGCAGCTCAGGAGGCTGGAGCAGGAAGATTGTGAATTCAAAGCCAGCCTCAGCAACTTAGTGAGGCCCTAAGTAATTCAGTGAGACCCTGTCTCTAGATAAAATACAAAAAAGGGGCTAAGGATGTGGCTCACTGGTTAAGTGCCCTTGGGTTCAATATGGTAGTATTTTAAAAAAATATATTCAAAATCCTGAAAAAAATAAAAACTGGGTATAGAAAAAATTCTATACCCAGCAAAGCTATTTTCAAGAGTGAATGATAAATACAGACTTTGCAGGACAAACAAAACCTAAAGCAATTCACCACCTACAAGAAATTATTAAAGGATTCATGCATCTGGCAGCAAAAGTATGATAACTACCATCATGAAATATGCAAAAGTACAAAACTTACCAGGAGAAGAGATACACACAAAAAAGTTTTTTTAAAAAGCCCTATTAGTATGTGAAAAACTGAACTACAAAGATGAAAAGGAGAGGAAGGAAGGAGCAGAGGCTATACAAAACAACCAGAAAATACATTAATAGGATGACAAGATTATGACTTTACTCATAACTAATATCCTTAAGTGTAAGCTGGTTAAATTTCCCAATTTAAATATTCAGACTGTCTGAATGGATGAAGGAGAAAGAAAGAAAAAAAAACTAGACTCAAATATATTCTGCTTACAAAAAAAACTCACTTTACCAGTAAAACATAGAGAGTAAAGGACTGGAAAATGATATGCCATTGAAATGGAAAAAAAAAAAAGCAGTAGTAGTCTTTCTTGTATTAGATAAAGTGGATTTTAAACAACAATAAAGCCAAAAAAAAAAAAACCCATAAAAATAGACATGAAAGTCATTACATAGTTATGAAGAAACAAATTTAATAAGAAGAAATAAAAATTGTAATATATATTCACAATATATATTCAACAATTGTAATATATATTCACCCAATGCTGGAGCACCCAATTATATAAAGCAAATATTGGTAGATTTTAAAGGAGAGATAGACTCTAATACAATAACAGCTTGAGACTTCGACATCCTACTTTCATCAGTGGAAAGATAATCCAGACAAATTCAATAAAGAACAATGATGTTATACAATACCATAGAGCAAATAAACCTTATAGACACGCAAAGAGCATTGCATCAAACTGCTGCAGAGTAAACATTCTTATCATGAGCACATGGAGCATATTCCAGGCTAAATCAACTATTAAGCCATTAAACAAGGCTCAACAACTTTTAAAAAAATGAAGTCATAGTACATATCTTCTGTGACCAAAAAAGAATAAAAAAAAATCAACATGAGGTACTTTAGAAATTGCACAAATGCATGGAAACTGAAGAACACATTCTTGAGTTACCACTGGGTTAACAAAGAAATTGAAGGGGTAACATTTAAAGTGCTTGAAACAAATGAAAATGGAAACAACATATCAAAACTTACAGGATACAGCAAGAGCAGTGCAAAAAAGAAAATTTATAGCACTAAGTACCTACATCAAAACAGGAGAAAAATTTCAAATAAATAAACTGATACTAAAACTCACAAACTGGAAAAGCATGAACACACCAAACCCAAAATTGTAGAAGAAAATAAATAAAGATAAGAACAGAAGTAATCAAATTAGAAGCTAACAGTTTACAAAAGATCAACAAAATAATGAGTTCTTTGCTGGACAAGAAGCAAATGTGGCAAGACTTTGACTAGACTAACCAAGAAAAAAAGAGAGAAGCTGGGCGCGGTGGCGCAAGCCTGTAATCCCAGCACTTAGGGAGGCTGAGACAGGAGAATCGCAAATTCAAAGCCAGCCTCAGCAATGGCGAGGCACTAAGCAACTCAGCGAGACCCTATCTCTACATAAAACACAAAATAGGGCTGGGGATGTGGCTCAGTGGTCGAGTGCCCCTGAGTTCCATCCCCAGTACTCTCCCCCCCCAACAAAAAAAAGAGAGAGAGAGAAGACCCAAATAAATTAAATCAGACCTGAAGATAAGGACAATACAACTAATACCATGGATACATGAAAAAAATTCCTTAGGGATTATTATGAACACCAATATTCCAACTAGTTGGAAAATGTAAAAGAAATAGATAAATTTTAGGACATATATAACCAATCAAAATTAAGCCATAAGAACATAAAAAATCTGAACAAATAATAAGTAACAATACTGAATCAGTAATAAAAATATCTCAACAAAGAAAATCAGTTTTTACAAAATGTCTAAAGAAGAACTAATATTGATCCAATCCTTCTCAAACTATTTTCAAAGTAATGAAAAGATGAAACTCTTCCAAACTCTTTTTACAAGGCCAAAGCCTTACCCTGATATCAAAAGCAGATAAAGACAAAAAGAAAATATTCCTGATGAACATAGCTGCAACAATATTCCTGATAAACATAGCTGCAACAATAAAATGCTGTTCATAAAAGTCAATAAAATGCTGTTCATAAAAGTCAAGCTGTCCATCAAAAAGATTGTACACTGTGATCAAGTGAGCTTTATCTTAGAGATGCAAGGATGGTTTGGAATATGCAAATTAATAAACAATATATCACATCCAAGAAGGAAGCACAAAAGGCATATAATTAGCTCATCAGATACATCAAAAATATTTGGTAAAATTTAATCACTTCATTTTTTAAACAATCCTCAAAAACTTAGGCATAGAAGGAACATATCTCAATACAATAAGGATCTTGTAAGACAAACCCTCAGCCTATAACATATTGAATGAGGAAAAATTGAAATTATTTCCCTAAGATCTGGAAAAAGACAAAGGTGTCCACCATTTTTATTAGTGTCAGTCAGTATAGTATTAGAAGCCTTGTCCAGAGCAATGAGACAAGAGAGATATATAAATGGCATCCAAATAGGAAAGAAAGAGACCAAGTATACCTATTTGAAGATGAATGACTTAATATACAGAAAATCAAAAGACATTACCCCCAAATATTGTTAGGGCTAAAAAAAAAAAACAATAGGTGGCAGAATACAAAATTGACATTCAAAAATCAGTAGCTTTTTAATATACCAAAACAAAATTGCAAAAGGGAATTAAGAAAAAGCAATCCAATTCACTAAAAACAAAACAAAATAAAATAACTAGGAGTAAATTTTCTCAAGGAAATGAATGATTCCTACAATGAAAATCACAAAACACTGATGGAAGAAATTGAAAAAAATGGGGTGGTGGTTAAGAGTGGGAGATATTCCATGTTCATGGATTGGAAATGTCCATAGTTCCCTAAACTATATACAAATTAAATGTAATTCCTATCAAAATACCAATGACATTCTTTACAAAAATAGAAATTACTTCTGAAGTTTTTATGAAATAAAAAATACCTCAAATAGCCAAATCAATCCTGAACAAAAAGGACAAAAACTGATGGCATTATAATTACCTGCACTAAAAACACACTACAAAATGAAAGTGGCCAAAGCAGCATGGTACCAGTGTAACAAAAGACAGAGAGACCAATGAAACAAGGTATAAACAATTCAGAAATATAACAGAATAAACAACCCAGAAATAATCCCTTTACTTAAGGCCAACAAAGTACCTTTATTTTCAACAAAGGTAACAAGAATACAGATTGGAGAAAGAAAAATATCTTCAATAAATGGGGCTGGGAAAATTATTTTGATATTTATACATAAAAGAAACTGGACCCTTATCTCTTAACATACACAAAACTCAATGCCAGATGAATCAAAGACTGAAATGAAAGACCCAGACTATATAACTTCTAGAATAAAACATAACTGAAATACCTCAGGACATTGGTTTGGGCAAATAAATTTTCGATATAATTCCAAAAGGTAAGGCAATGAAGCAAAAGTTGACAAATGAGATTATATCAAGGGAAGAAAATTCAGGAGAATAGTGTGAGCATTTCTCTTTGCTGGGCTACCCAGAACTCAAACAGTGGTAATACCATGTCTCCCAGAGGCTTACATAGAAAAATCCTGAGACTGGAGGGGCAGTCTTACCTAGCTGAACCACGAACTACTTGATTCATTAGTCAGATATTTTAAAAAAAAGAGGAACTCCACCGGAGTTTGGAGTTTACCAATCATCCACAATCCAGGACCTATCTTGGGACTGCAGCATGATGGAGCCTCCGGAAACTAAAACCCACATATGTGAGTTTGCAGCTAGGTCTGTGTGGGCCTATCTGAGCTAGTAATCCAGTGAAAAGTCCAAAACTGGGAGCATTTTACCTAAGGTTCACAGGTTAGAGGCTGGAGAAAGATGAGGTCTCCCCAGATCCATAAGTCCTGAACTGCACAGGGACAGGTTGAGGTCCCAACTCCCTCCCCAGTCCTGCATTCACCAATCCTCAGATCCCGGTACATCTGGCATCAGCCCAGCATCCAACAGGGACCTCCAGCTCACCAATCCCCATCTCCCAACCTCCCCCTATCCCCCAGCTTGGCCCATGATGTGAAGATACATGGCTGACCTGCAGGTCTCAGTGCCTGGTCTTGATCTGCCCAATACAGAACAACTCTGAAAGGAGCAGCAGACACAGACATGCTTAGCAATGTCTGGACACAGTTGATAAGGACTATCATCTAGAGACAGATAGAACAATGCTTGAGTGCAATAAAACAGCACCCAAAGACATGATCAATGAACACCAGCTTGGAACTGCATTTAAACTGCTTGCCCTGCCACATCAGACAGCTTTGCTCTGAAGATCTCAGTGAGACTGGCCATCTTGCTGTCCATCCCTGGATCAACTCCACCACTTCCTTGATGTCCAACTGTTGGCTGGAGAGAACCACTGGACAATGAGAATTTTTGCTCTTCAGCTAAGAAAAGTAAGGTGGCATTGGAGGTACTTTGGGACTTGTGTTTGTCCCAGGATTATGTGATGTGCTTGCTGTGTTTAACTAGTGTGAATTGAGTTGACTGGTGGTATTTGATGATTGATGTGATTGGATATACACTTGCATTCAAAGATAATCTGTTTCTAAGTAATTATTAAAAAGCCACTTAAGACAAGCTCTCTGTTATATGAGGAAAGGTCATGGCACCCAGACCTCAGGACTGCCTGGGAGAGAAGTGCTTGACCAGGAACTCAAAAGGAGGGTTGTGAGAGAGATGGAGTTTGGAGACGAAATTAGAGACCAGGGATTATGGGGTCCTCAGGCAATGTATGGGGCTAAGATCAGACTCCTACATCACACGAGTGGAACCCAAAAGATATTCCTGAGGTGCAGTCTTCCAAGGTGGACTGGCAATTGCTATATCCCACCACCAGGACACCCAACTCCAGAAGAAATCCTCACCATCCTGAGAGTGGAGCTACCATCAAACTCCAGACAACCTCACCTATCCGGTGAGAAGGGAAGCTGCAATTGTTCAAGTTTCCATGGAGAGGTTTTATTTTTATTCTTATTTTTATTTTTTTTTCTCTCTCACATCTCTACCATTTTTGAAATGTATTTTTTATGCATCAGTTTGTTGAGGACTGGGATGTCTGAAGAGTATATTACAATTTTATTGTGTGTTTTTTTATTTTTACTTAATTTTTTTTCTTTTTTTTTACTTTATATATATATTTTGCCCCTCACTTATCTGTTTCTATTTCTCCTGCTAACAGCCAACCTCCATTAATTCCTCTTCCTATAATAATTTTTTACTTCTATCTTCTCTCCTCCTTCCTCATAAGCATCACATCCTATACCACTTCTGTTCTTTCTTTGTCCACCATTTGAAATTATAAACCAGTTTTGCAAACTTAGTGTTTATATTTTAGACAATAATTGAACACATAATTTCTATGTATTGCAACAAAACTGTAGACATTTTAATAGAACCTATTTTGTTTAAGGCTGTATTGTTTGCATTGGGTGCTATTAATACTGGTCTACCCCTTGAAGGTGAGGTACTGGAAACCTTCAGGGACCCTATAAGTCTACAGGATAGAAACTGTACTGCCTCAGATCCACACTGGTAGATGAGAACACACACAAACAACATAATAAAAAAGCAAGGGAATAAAGTGCTCCAAACAAACCAAAATGCTTCAATAATAGAATCCACTGACAACACAGTAGAAGAAATATCAGAGAAGGAGTTCAGAATCTATGTCATTAAACTTATCTGCAACATAAAGGACAATGTAAGGAGTGAAATCAGAGATAAATTTCAAAAGGTGAAAGATCACATCAGTAAAGAGATAGAGATTCTGAAAAGAAATCAAGCAGAAATCCATGAAATTAAGGAAACAATAAACCAAATTAAAAATTCAAAGGGAAGTATCAGCAACAAATGAGACTACTTGGGAGACAGAGTTTCAGGCAATAAAGACAAAATATATAATCTTGAAAATAAAGTTGACCACACAGAGAAGGTGTCAAACCATGAACAGAACTTCCAAGAACTATGGGATAACATGAAAATACCAAATTTAAGATTTATCAGGATAGAGGAAGGTGCAGAGATACAAACCAAAAGAATGCATAATCTTTTCAATGAAATATTGTCAGAAAATTTCCCAACCTAAAGAATAAAATGGAAAATCAAATACAAGAGGCTTATAGGACACCAAATGCACAAAATTACAAAAGATCCATACCAAGTCATGTTATAATGATAATAACTAACATACACAACAAGGATAGAATTTTAAAGGCTGTGAGAGAAGAATATCAGATTACACATAGGGGGAAACCAATTCAAATCTCAGCTGATTTCTCAACCCAGACCCTCAAATCTAGGAGGTCCTGGAATGACATATACCAAGCTCTGAAAGAAAATGGATGCCAACCAAGAGTCCTATATCCAGCAAAATTAAGCTTCATATTTGAAGATGAATAAAAATTTTGTATGATAAACAAAAGTAAAAAGAATTTGCAACTGGAAAGTCTGCATTATAGAACCTTCTCAACAAAAGATTCCATGAAGATGAAATGAAAAAAGAAGAAAAAAAAACAAAACAAAACAAATAAAAACCAGCAAAGGGAGGAACTACATTAAAGACATAGTCAATCAAAGGAGAAACTAATTCAAATTAAAAACTAGAGATAAACCCAAATGACTGGAAATACAAATCATATCTCAATAATAATCTTGAACATTAATGGCCTAAATACATCAATCAAAAGACACAGACTGGCAGATTGAATTAAAAACAAGACACAAAATTATGCTGTCTCCAAGAGACTTACTTCTTAAGCAAAGACATCCACAGACTAAAGGTGAAAGGATGGGAAAAACCATATCACTCACATGGATCTCATAAACAAGCAGGGGTTTCCATCATCATATAAGATAAAGTGGATTTTAAGCCAAAGTTAATCATAAGGGACAAAGGCCATTTCATATTGCAAAAGTGAATTATGCATTGAAAAGATAATAATCATAGATATTTATGCACCAAACAATGTAGTATCTACATACATCAAACAAACAGTTCTTAATTTCAAGAACCAAATAGACCACAATGCAATAACATTGGGTAACTTTAACATGGCTCTGACTGGATACATCTATTTACCCACTGGATAGATCCTCCAAACAAAAGCTAAAGAAGCTATACATGTAAAAAATACAATTTCTAATTTATACTTAACAGATATATATAGAATATTTCATCATCAATGATTAGATACACTTTCTTCTCAGCAGCATATGGATCTTTCTGTAATATAAATTATATTATGTAAGCTATCAATATGTTGGCATACTACTGTAATATTACCTTCATATATTTTTGGCATCTGCAGGGTTATTTTGATAGTACTCTTCCATTGATATCAAATTTTGTGCCCTTGCTTTTTTCCTGATTAAACTTGTTTGATTTTATCATATTTTAGCTACATTATTTCTTCTTGATTTCATGTTTCTTTTACTTTTACTTTTTCCTTTCTACTATAGAATTTGAAAATAATTTGTTATTCTAGCTTCTTTCTAATACAAGTACTTTAAGTTATAAATGTTCATCTGAGTACTGTTTCATACCAGAGATACTAATATTTTAAGCTTTTATTATCACTTATTTCAAAATACTTTTTATGTACTTTTCTTGTGCTTTCTTCCTTGACCTCAGAGATATTAAGAAGTGCACCATTTAATTTTGAAATTGTTGATGCGAGGGTAAGTTTCTATATATCTTAAGATGGTTGATTTCTAATGTAATTAATCATGCAGGAAACAGTCTGCATGATTTCAAATGTAAAAAAATGGAAATGCCTTTTATATTGATTGTATTGGTTACATACAAGTCAAAACTCATCAAATTACATACTTTTAATATGTACGTTTTGTTTTACCTCAATACTTCAGTTTTACTTCAATAAAGTTATGGGGGGAAAAAGCAGTAGAAGACAGAAATTAATTAAAATCAGAGCTGAAATAAATGAAATTGAAACAAAAGAAATAATTGAAAATTGACAAGACAAAATGTTGGTTCTTTGAAAAAATAAATAAAATTGATAAACCCTTAGGCATGCTAAAAGAAAGAGAGAAAAAACTCAAATTACTAAAATTCATGATGAAAAAGAAAATATGAGGGACACTACTGAAATACGGAATGAACTAATTAGAAACTATTTTGAAAATTTTAATCCAATAAAATAGAAAATCTCAAAGACATCAACAAATTTCTAGAGACATATGACCCACCCCAACTGAATCAGGAGAATGTACACAATTTAAACAGATTGATTTCAAGCAATGAAATAGAAGGCATCATCAAAAGCCTACCAACTAAGAAAAGCCCAGAACTAAACAGATTTTGGGTTGAGTTCTTCAAAAACTTCTAAGAAGAATTAATACCAACACTCTTCAAATTATTCCATGAAATAAAATGGAGGGAACCCTTCCAAACTCATTCTATGAGGCTAGTATCACCCTGATACCAAAACCAGAGAAAGAGACAACAAGAAAAGAAAATTTCAGACCAATATACCTGATGAACAGAGATGCAAAAATTCTCAATAAAATTTTGGCAAATTGCATACAAAAACATATTAAAAAGATAGTGTATCATGATCAAGTTGGGTTCATCCCAGGGGTGTAAGATTGGTTCAACAAACGGAAATCAATGAACTTAATTCATAACATCAATAGACTTAAAGACAAGAATTAGATGCAGAAAAAGCATTTGACAAAATACAGCACCTCTTCATGTTCAGAACACTAGAAAAATTAGAGATAGTAGGAATGTACATACCTCAACATTGTAAAAGCCATCTATGCTAAACCCACAGCCAACACCATTCTAAATAGAGAAAAATTGAAAGCATTCCCTCTAAAAACTGGAACAAGACAGGGATGCCCTTTTTTACCACTTCTATTCAACATAGTCCTTGAAACTCTAGCCAGAGCAATTAGACATAAGAAAGAAATTAAAGGGATACATGTAGGCAAAAAAACCTCAAAGTATCACTATTTGCCAATGACATGATTCTATATTTAAAATATCCAAAACATTCCACAAGAAAACTTCCTGAATTAATAAATGAATTCAGAAAAGTACCAAGAAATAAAATCAACATCTATAAACCAAATGTGTTCCTATACATCAGTGAGATCAACTGAGAGAAAAATTAGGAAAACTATTCTATTCATAATAGCCTCAAAAAAATTAAATACTTTAGAATCAATATAACAAAAGAGGTGAAAGCTCTTTACGATGAAACTACAGAACATTAATGAAAGAAATTAAGGAACTTAGAAGATGGAAAACTTTCCTATGCTCTTGGATAGGTAGGATTAATATTGTAAAAATAGCCATACTACAAAATGTGTTATACAGATTTAATGCAATTCCTATTAAAATCCAATAAAGTTCTTCATAGAAATTAAATTCAATTTATTTGAAAAAATAAGAGGCCCAGAATAGCCAAAGCAATCCTTAGTGAGAAAAGTGAAACAGGAGGCAACATAATACCAAAATTTAAATTATACTACAGAGCCACAGTAACAAAAATGGCATTGTGTTGGAGCCATAACAGATACATAGACCAATGGTACAGAATAGAAGACACAGAGACAAATCCAGTTATTTCATATTAGACAAAGGTGCCCAAAATATTCATTGGAGAAAAGATAGCCTCTTCATCAAATGGTGCTGGGAAAAATGGAAATCCAAATGTAGCCAAACGAAATTAAACCTCTATCTCTCACACTGCACAAAACTCAACTCAAAGTGGATCATGTCGACTTAGGAACTGACTTCCTTAACAAGACTCCTAAAGCACAAAAAGTAAAATAAAGAATCAATAAATGGGATGAATTCAAACTAAAAAACTTCTTCTCAACAAAAGAAAACAATAATGTAAAGAGAAAGAATGGGAGAAAATCTTTACCACATGCACCTCAGATAGAGCATTAATCTCCCAGATATATAAAGAACTCAGTAAACTTAACACCAAAAAAAACCCAAATAACCCAATCAATAAATGGGCTAAGGAACCAAACAGACACTTCACAGGAGAAGAAATATAATTGATGAACAAATATATGAAAAAATGTTCAACATCTCAAGCAATTAGAGAAATATAAATCAAAACTGCTGTAAGATTTCATCTCACTCCAGTCAGTCAAATGGAGAGTAAGAGGGGGAAATGGCATATAGGGAATAGTGAAGGAAACAAAGGATATGAAAATAAAGAATCTGATGGAATTAAGAGGTATCAAATGACTTAACAAAGAACTAATTCTACACTTCAAAACATGATATACTTCACTATGAATTCTCTCTAGATAGTGTAAAACTTGTATTTTGTTTTTAATAGGAAACAGATTCAAGTCATGTCAAGTCATTTCTGAGGTTTGCTATTACATTTCAATCAAAGAGATCTCTGTCATATTACAAAAAAGATTACATCAAACAAAAATTTTCATTATAGAAAAGGAAACAATCAACAGAGTGAAGAACAACCTATAGAATGGGAGAAAGTATTTTCAAACTATACATCTAACAAAGGACTAATATCTAGAATATAATAGGAAAATTACATGAACAGACATTTCTCAAAAGAGGATACACAAGTGGCTAACAGGTACATGAAAAATTCTCAACATCAAGAATCATGAAGAAAATGCAATTCAAAGCCACAATGAGATATTTAATATTATCTTACCCCAGTCAAAATGGCTATTATCAAGACCAAAATAAATAAATAAACAAAACAAAGGAAAAGAACAAATCAAATGTTGGTGAGAATTCAGAAAAGGGCAACTCTCACACACTGTTAGTGGGAATGTAAAGGGAATGTAAATTAGCAGAACTGTTAAGGAAAACATTATGGAGTTTCCTTAGAAAATCAATAGTAGAAATGCCGTGTGATCCAGCTATCGCATTATTGGGTATATATACAAAGGAATTAAAATCAGTATGTTGAAGACAAGTCTGCATTCAAATTTTTATTGCAGCACTGTTCACAATAACCAAAATGTGGAATCAATCTAGGAGTCCACTGATAGGTGAACAGATACAATAGAATATTATTCAGTCATAAAAAGAATGAAATGCTGCCATTTACAGTAATATGGATAAAATTGTAGGTCATTAACTGAAATAAGTTAGGCATAGAAAGACAAATACTACATGTGCTCAATTATGGGTAGACGATAGCAGATCCTAAGAAGGATGTGGCAGAGGAGGATGAAGACAAGACAGTTAATAGGTACAGAAGTACCATTCCTAATGTTCTATAGGATAACAATAGCTGACAGTAATTAATTGAATATTTCAAAATAACTACTAGAGAGGATTTTGAATGTTTCAGCACAAAGAAAGGATGTATGTTTGAAGTGACAGATACTCCATTTATCCTGATCTAGTCATTGCACATTAGAGCTATGTATTGAAATGTCACACTATAACCTATAAATAATAAAATTACTATGTGTCAATTAAGAATGAAAATGAATCCAATAAATAAATAAATAAGTTTTTAAAGATGTGAGAGGGAAAAGACTAAGATAGAAATTAAGGTTTTTATGAAATCTGGAAGCAGTTACCCAGGGCTCCTTTACATATCCCAGTGTGTGAGATTGGGTGTCCTCTATCTTGATGGTCTACTGCTCATGGTTTCCATTCCTTAGATCAAGTCATTATTCAAAACTGTATGAGATTATTATGGTTTGGGTATGAGGTGTTCCCCAAAACTCTTGTGTTAATGTAAGTATCTTAAGGGGTGAAATGATTAGATCGGGGGCTGTAACCTAATAAGTCCATCCTAATTAAAAAGGACTACTGCACTGGGTGGTAACTCTGGCCTGGTCTGCATGACTGGAGGAGGCCAGTCACTGGGGGCATGTCTGTGAAGGGATCTCTTCATGTGGTCTCCTTCCTGTCCCCACCCCCTCTGCTTTCTGGCCATCAAAAGTTGAGCAATTTCTCTCTACCATGCCATTCTACCATGATGTTCTGCCTCACCTTAGGCCCAGAGTGATGGAGTTAAGCAGATCATGGACTGAGTCTCTGAAACTATAAGCCAAAATAAACTTCTCCTCTAAGTTGTTATTGTCAGGTATTTTGGTCACAGTGAGAAAAAGCTGACTAACACAGAGACCCAGCCATTTTTTCCATTTCCAGAAAAAAGAGTGAACATCTACTTTTTATACAAGGTTGTGAGTATACATAATATATTAAAATATTATGATTTTCTAAGTCAATTTTCTGTCCATTGCTAGCATCTACTTTACTTAGAAACTAGCTTATGCTTCTTTTGGTGTTATTACAACCAGTGACATTTATAGAGGACCGTTAATGACCGTGCACAGCAGTTTGTTTAAAAGCCTTTACTAGTCAGTCATATGCCCCAGGCAAAATGATGGAAGAAAACTAAGATATACCCTGGCCTCCAGGAGCCCACAGCCAGGAGAGTGGCAGGGACTGAAAACACATGTTAGAGTGCAGCACCATACACCAAGGGGAAATGTGTACAGGGCATCGAGTCAAGGTATATGTATATGTATATGTATATGTATATGTATAATGCTTGGAAGATTTGCACAGACATGGTGACCCATGGTAGGACATTGAAAAAACACTGACAGTGGAATCTCAGGAGGACCCCAGGCAGAAGTGGTCAATGTGTGCAGAGGTGTGAAGCAGTGTGGTTGATGATGGCTGTCACATCAGGATGACTGGGAAAGCCAGGAGGGAATGAATTGTAGAATCAGAAATGGGATCAGGATTAAATTTATCTTTTCTTCTCTCCACATGACCTTAGTTGAATTATCTGACTTCAATAAGCCTTAGTCTCTTTATTTATAAAATTTCTCCCTAGAGTTATTGTGAAAATAAGAGAAAATAGTTGAAGACTATGGACAAGAGTCTGGCCCCCAGCACTCAATGAAGACTAGCTATTCATGGTATTCTTGGATTTTGTCACAGTTAAATAAGGAATGGGGACACAGGACATCATCAAATTCATTACCATGCAAACCTCAGCAGAGAGAAGTCTGGGTGAGGGGGTGTGCATTGTATGAGTGGGTAGGAAAGTGGGAGAGAGACCTAGATTTGGGACTGCACATTTCTCTTCTTGTCCTTGGTGATCCACTGAAGATTGGCAAATGAACCTTCCTTTATGAGTGGCTTCTGGTGTAGTGAAACACAAATGCTCTTACTAAAAGTCCTCATGTTAGTTCAGTTGAATATCTTTCTGGGTCTTCATAAGACAGGCACCTCAAATTCATACATCTGAAAACCAGTTTCCTTGAAATTTATCCCCTTATTTGATCTCCTTCTGACAATGCTTCCAGTCAATGACATTACTCCACAGCCACTGCTTAAGCTAGAAACTTATGTCATCCATGATACTCATTCACCTACATCCCTCACACTCAATCCATCAGTACTTCTCAGTAAGTCTAACTTAAAAAATCAAGCCCATTCTTTTTCTTCCACTTATGCTGTGGTTTCTTCAGTTCCAGCCCTCATGATCCTCACTACTCTCCCTGCATCCAGCAGAGCCAGGTACTGCAGAGATTTAGTATGACATGGATATGCTTACAACCTTTCAGGGTACACCATCATCTACAAAATAAATGAAGGCCAAAGAAGTTGGACAAGGTCCTACATGCTTGGATACCACCTCCCTCTCTAATCTCATCTCCCACCACCTAGCAGTTGGCATTTTGTGATCTGATTATACCAAGTTACAGGTTATTTTCAAGAAAATTTCTTCCAAGCCTTCATAACTTTGCTCCTGCATTTCAATCTACAAAGTAGGGTCCATATTCCAGCAGCATCAGCATTGACATCACCTGGGGGGTTGTTAGAAATGGAGAGCTTCAGTCCTCATCCCAGAGCCACCGAATCAGTAGCCACAATTTAACAAAACCTGCAGATGATTCTTGTACACATTAAAGTTTTAGTAGGACTGCCTAGAAAGTGCTTTCCTCTTTGTCCATCTCTCAGGTTTTCAGTCTTCTAGACTAAATCCCCCCTTTTCATAGCCTTTTATTATCTTGAAATTAATGTTATAGATAATATTCACAATCTATACTCACAAATTTTAAAAATTTCATATAATGCTTCAACTATATTATGTAAAAAGCAAGTGATAAAAAATAAAATATGTATATCTGTATGTAAATGCTGAGGCACAACAATACCCAAGACATAACAAAGTAATGAAATGTTTGCTCAGAATCACACGAGATTGACAGGTACAAATTAAGACTGATTCCAATGTATTATGTTGATGCAAAACTACAACAAGAAATGAGACAGAGATGTGACTTTTCAAGATTGTGAATGACACTTGGCAAAGTTTCAAAGAGAGCAGATCACAGTCCTCCTTTGATTTACCAGGGAGTTATGTTCCAGGAGAATGGAATTTTTATTAAAACTGTGCAATGCATGCTTTGTATTCCTATGTAACATGAGTTAGGTGTTGGGCTCAGATAATTATCACCAGGTCTGCATCTACACAAACATCTAGTGGTACAGTCAAACCTCATGCTGGATGTAGAATCATTCTTTGTTAATGGGATAAACCAGACATAGCAGGACATCTAGCATCTCTGGTCTCATCCCACATCTCTGTTCTCATCCCAACAGTGAGGACATAATGCCCCAACGTTTCCAAACTCCCCAAAAGGGGGCATAGCTTTTCTGCCGAGAACCATTGGTCTGCTTGAAAAGCTCTGCTGCTCCCATCCTGTCTCAGTTTGCACAGTCCCCTTTGCCTGTGCTGGTGCTTTCACCAGCCTCTTTCCCTCTGGGTACTCTAGTAGGGCCCCTGAACTTAGTTCTGCCCCAGACACTTGAAGAGCACAGGGTTTACAGAGCAGGAATTTTTCTTAATCACTTTTATATCTTTTTTTTATTGGTTCAGTCTCATTGAATCAGTTTTTGTTTTTGCCTACACTTCATCACTTTTAAATCTTGAAGGAATCATTCAATCTGAAACTGAGCAAATGTTCAACAAGGCCATTGAATATATAACTAACTAACTAAATAAATAGAACAATGCTGAGAAAATGTAGATTGGAAATACTGTCATCCATTCAAGTGGGATCTTTTCTAATATGTCTACTTTACCCTGAAGACAATATGATAGAACATACTTATTCAGTGCCAATTATTTGCAAGATGCTGAGTACACATTCCTTTGACAAACACCACAAGTCTCAACATGCATCATTAAAAACAGGTAAGTATGTAATTTGGTATATTTAAATGGGACAGTATACCTTCCTGGATGTACCAAGAGAAGAAGTGACAAATGGTGACCATGAGATCTGGGAAGAACTTTCCAGAAAATGATGCAAAGGCTCTTATTTTGAGATTTGTATAAAGGTAATTCATATAAAGGCAATATGAAGAATAAGTGATTTATTCACTGCTGACACTTTCTGATGTTTGTGGAAAATGGAAAACAGGCACTTACCCCAAAGTTCCCTGTTATGGGTCAAACCAACAAGCCCTGATGCAGGGCCTTGCATTTTCTGTCCCCTCTGCCTGAAAAGATCTCTGCATTGATATCTGCCTAGCTTGCTCACTCTTCACTGATTACTGCCACAGTCTAGGGAGGCTTCACTGACTGTCTTCTTGAGAATGACAGCCTCTCTTTGTTTTATTTTTCTGCATAGCATCTATCACATTTTAACATACCACATTCTCCATATTTTTTGTGTCTCTTGTCTCTCCCCATCTCCTCACTAAAACACAAGCTCCAGGAGGCCAGGGGTCTTGCCTGATATGTTTTTCTGATACTCACAGGGCCTAGGCATGTCCTAGGTGTTTCATAAATGAACAAATCCCAGGAAGCATTCCGCAGCACAGGAGGGATGCATCCAGGTCTGGCAGGGTTTCTCTAAAAAGGACTCTCAGAGATTCAGAAGGAACTCCAGGAATTAGCTACCTGTGGACTTGTGGAGGCACTTTATTGTCCACCATCCCTCTTCCCTTTCTTCTTCTTACCTTTTCACCAGTGGCTCAGGCCATGCCTTGAGTCTGTAGCTCATTTCAGAACTTACTCTTCCTTCTTCTACCCGTTATTATTAAACATATCTCCTTGGCCTCTGTTACCCAAAGACCCTGGCACATTCTCTTCTAGGCTGACAAACTCATTAAAACCCAGATAGTAATGAATAATAATGCCCCTATCTCCCAGAAAATAATTTGCATTTAAACAACTTTCAGTGCCTGAATGCAAAGAGGTAATTGATAATTTCCAGCAGGCACTGAGCCTGGTCAGCTGGGGAAGCTGAGGAGAGTACCCTAAGGCAAATCGTAGTAGCTCATAGTATTGTCAAAAGAAAAAAAAAGTAACAAGTTTTGGTAAAGATGTGGAGAAAGAGAAACTCAATATATTGTTGGTGGGAATGTAAATTAGTACAAACTTTATGGAGAAAATATGGAATTTCCTCAAAAAACTAAAATTAAAACTACTGTATGATCCAGCAATCCCACTACTGGGTATATATCCAAAGGAAATGAAATCAGTAGATTTAAAAGAAACTTACACTCTCTTGTTTATTTCAACTCTATTAACAGTAATAGCAGTATTCAAACAGGATAGAAATCAATTAAATACCTATTAACAAACAAAGAAAGATAATATGTTACATATACAAAATTAAATACTACTGTGGCTTTTTACTCAGTCACAAAAAAGCATAAAATCCTGTCGTTTGCCACAGCATGGATGAACTGCAGGCTATTATGTTAAGTGAAATGTCAAGCACCGAAAGACAAACACCACAAGTCTCAATCATTGGTGAAATCTAAAAGGTTGAACTCCTTGAAGTTAAAGAATAAAATACTGGTTACCATAGAGAAGGGGAAAGAGGTCAGTTCAATGGGTACACTATTCTTTGATAGGAAGAGGAATAAGTTGTGGTGTTGTACACACAACAGGAGGAATATAATTATCAAATAGATGAATGGATAAAGAAACTGTGGTACATATACACAATGGAATATTATTCAGCAATAAAAGAGAATAAAATTATGGCATTTGCAGGCAAATGGATGGAATTGGAAAGCATTATGCTAAGTGAAGTAAGCCAATCCCAAAAAAACAAATGCCGAATGGTCTCTCTGATTAGTGGATGCTGACGAATAAGGGAGGTGGGAACGGGAAACATAAGAGAAATAGAGGAACACTGGATGCGACATGGGGGAGGTGGGGGGCAGGAAAGGGGAATGGGTATAGTAAAGATGGTTGATTGAGATCGTCATCACTACCCTTGGTGCATGTATGAAAACACAATTGGTGTAACTTTATCTGGTTTGCAATCAGAGAAATGGAAAAACTGAGCTCTATATATGTGCTATGACTTGAAATGCAATTAAATAAACTAATAAAAAAATATGCATAATGTATCTTAAGATAATTTAAAGGAGAATTTGAATATACTCACTGTAAAGAAACAATAAGTTTAAGATGAGAGTTATGATAATTCCCCTAGGTTGATCCCTTCCCAAAGTATACATAAATCAAAATTTCACATTTTCCCTCATAAATATGTACAAATCTTATGTGCCAATTAAAAAATAAACAAATTTTTTAAAAGTCACAGCTCCCAGGCAACTATCCAGTCTGGCTGGGCTGGGTAGGCCAGCTATGTAAACCCTTCAGAGCATGCACACAGCTAGGCAGGGTGCCAATTAAAGACACCGAGAGAATCTTCACTTGCATAGAAATAAGTCTGTCAGTTGTGATATATGTATACACTTACATCTAGTACCATCAATTCTTTCCCTTAGTATTTTGATAGCTTTTCATTTAGTTCATAGTTCTATTGGCACAAAACACTTCTTGGGTGAAAAAAGGAAGCCAGATAGTCATAGGGTTCAGCTCCCCAAAGAAGACTCTAGAGAGATGGGTTGGGGGATTGTTGGAGCACAAATTACAAGCATACCTCATCAATTTTCTGGGGCTATTGCACATTTTAAACTGCTGTGACGATTCTGATGGCAGAGAGGAAAAAATGAAGTGCAATTTTTTCACTAAATAAGGATGAAATAATAATAATAATAATTCTGGTTCAAGGACTTTGTGTTGCACAAGAAAACGACTTAACTTTCTCAGCAATTCAGTACTATCAGGAAAAATTAAGAGAATCATTCTAAAGCCTCAAAAATAGAAATTCATCCATCAGCAAATGGCAGGCCTGTTAAATGTCCAGGAAACATAGCATGCCTGTGTACCCTTTTTGAGGGTACAACAGTTTAGAAGAAGGGCTTTACCTCAGCTTACTAGAACCAGCTCCATGTGATCTAGCCTCTCTGTGTGCTGAAAATGAACAATAATTTTCTTTTGAATTATGTTAGAGTATGACTCATTTCTCTCTTACTCCACATGCTATGTAAACTCCTTTGAATATGGCACATGAGGAAATGGGTATTGCCAACCTAAATAACACACAAGGAAATATTCCCTAAAAACTTATCAAGTTTATTTGGGAATAGTATTGCATTCTAATGCAAATATGCATACCGAGTAAAGCATAAGTGCATTCAAGAAGGTATAGACAAGAGGAAGAGTGTAAAGGCAAGATGAAGATCACATAAGGTATTCTGAAATAATAATCCTTGACTACAAGGATCAGTAAAGGTGGCATCAGTCTAAGATTAACCTGAGAGTTGCTGGGCAGGTGTCCTTGTGTTTTTGTGAGTTTCCAGTTGCCTTTGTACAAGGTTATGATTCTGGTAGAATCTTTTGTAAATAGTCTTATCAGGAATACATGCATGATATCCCTTCTTCCATAAACTCCTCTTTTTATTTATTTATGTGTTTGGGTTGGATCTTGACCAAAGTGACCCTATTTTGATCTGTTATAATTCATAGTATTGATCTGTTATTTCTCCATGAGATTCCTTGTTTTATTTACTTCATTCTTTGGACAAGAGATACTGTTATATAACCACATTAAAGGTAGAAGCTTTCTACCTTTAATCAAAATGGCATTTTGTAAATGGAAACTCCCAAAATGTTAGCACAGACTTCAGATAATAAGTTTCCTGATGGACAGTACAACCATTTCTCAAACTGTTTCTAACAGACAGTCAAAGAGTTCAAGGCCAGTAAGAAGCAAACCTTTGACTTCTGTCAGAACAGAGGTACAATGTGTGCTTCTTTGTTGTGAAATGCTGCGACCAGCATGGCCAATTTAGCAGGTTCTGGTAAAGGATGATGGGAGATTAGAAAAATAAAGACTCACAGACACAGATGTTTTGCAAAAATAAAGCTGAGTTCAGGTGGAGTGCTGCCCTCTGATGGACAAGGAGACCTAAAGAGTTACACGAGCAATCTTTATTTATATATGTCTCATTATCAGGTTAAAGACTATGCAAACGTTATTTTGTGTACTCAGAAAGTCACAGGGCTAGAAACATTTATGCAGCTTTTCTGCAGTTGCAGTTTACAGTTGCAATGTGCAATGTTAGGAGCTTTGTGTAGCTCTCAAGAAAGTCTATTGCTTAAAGTTGCTGTTAAGCGGGCAGCTTCAGAAGGAGTGGAGCTGGTGAAACATTGTGGTTGTATAGCAGGAGAGTTCCTCTATTCCCAGGAACTATGTGCCTGAGATCAAGTTCGAGGCTGATAAGACCCTTTTGCAGAGCCTCCTCATGTGAGGCATTGCCACAGAAGCTAGGCATCTTGCACAGGAACATTTCTGGGCACTAGGCTTGCCACGGCCATGAGGTCATTAGAGACCCAGTCTCAGACACTGCTCTCCCAATCTCTGTCACTGCTCTCCACAATGAGATCCTGTAGATGCTGCTGGCCACACAAAGGGCTTCACTAATAGCTGTCATGCTTTTGTCTCCTAGGTGCTGCCACTGCCCAACTGTTACTTAGAACCTGCACCTAATACAAAGCACCCAGTAGGCCAGGAAACAACTGGGATTCTAAGACATTCTGTACTCTACTGCAGGGGGGTCTGTCTTGCTAAAGAAAAGGAGACAGGGGAGCTAATAACATTTTATCAGAATGGATCCCCTTGAAGGCAGGCCATCTATCTCCTGAGGTCAGAGCCAAAGCCAGCAGCTTTCACATTTCAGTGTGCACCAGAATCACCCGGAAGACTCACTAACACGGAGGCTGCCAGGCAGCAGCCCAGAGGGTCTGTTTAGGAATTGGTGTCAGGGCCCATGAATGTGTATTTCTAACAAGTTCCCAGGTGCAGTGGTTGCTGTGCAGCCAGGTACCAGTCTTTGAGAACCACCCTCTGGGCTCAGAGTGTGTCAAACTGTTTTCTTTCCTCCTTCCCCTGTATTTCAGGGGCCTGTGGGAGAGGAAGGAGGGTGGGGGTTGCAGCTTCTGCAGCAATAGTCAGCCTGTGTGGCATCAAGGCCCAACTGACATTCCAAACAGGTAAGCAAAGTTAAAGGAATGCGGAACCAGGCAACCTTTCTCCAATTCCACATGTGTAGTTCTGTCTGGTGGCAGTGTGATGCCAGCTTGTCCACTCTACTTTTTTTTTTTAAATATTGTTTTAGTTGTAGATGAACACAATATCTTTATTTTTATTTATTTTCATGTGGTGCTGAGGATCGAACCCAGCGCTTCACACATGCAAGGCAAGCGCTCTACCACTGAGCTACAATTCTACCCCCTGTCCACTCCACTTTTAAAGTCCAGTTGCTGAGAGTTTGCTTGCATAACCCACAACATAGCCATCAGACCAGAGGCAAAGTAGACTGGCAGGTGTACACAGAGAACCTGTGGAGCACCAGTGACCAAACTTCATGAGGCACAGTCTCTCCAGTGGCTTTGCACAAGTGACCACAGCAGGGAAGGGAAGGGCATGCTAGAAATCCCTGGTGGACACAGAGAACAAAGTCTTCTCAGCGCACATTCTTGGCTGCTGCTGGTAGGGTCTCATCTGAAACTGGAGGTGAGGCTGCCAGTCCCAAATGCAGACAGCTGTGCTGCAGCTCACTTCAAAGAACACCCATGCTTTTTTACCCTTGAGAACTTGCCCCTCTAGGGACACATAAAGCAGCCTTTAAAGTCCCATTTCTTTCTACACCTAGGCCCAAAGAGGAGCGATAGTCCAGTGAAATGTCGGGACTCGGAAGAGCAGAGACTGCAGAGTGGTTTTGGTCAACTAGAGGGGAGCTGCCGTGGCTGCTGGGAGTGTCTGAAGAGCTGGACTGTGGTTACATACTGTGCCTGGTGTCTGTCAGGACAGACGACATGTTCATTTCTTTTCTTGGAACGTTTCCTTTGCAGGTCAGCTGGGGCTCTTCTTTACCCTCACTGCAGGACCCAGGTGGAGGGGACAGCTACC
>CM053409.1:72728693-72745499 GCA_028644305.1 Xerus rutilus | reverse complement strand
CTTGTGATGACAGTCCTTGCCAACTCATGTAGCAACACTCATACTCCACATCACTAAAAGCTGTAAGACATCTCTCTGACTCCCATTGCAGAGGCTCTCATTCTTGCTGCAACCAACTGTCCCTACACAGGAAGACAAAAGCATTGCTGGCCTGGTGTCAAAATCCTCTGCATAGAAATACATTCTGCAGCAGACAAACCGAATGTTTGAAATACAAGTTTTCTCAGAGTTGTCTATGGAACTTCATGAGTGCTTGCAAAAGTAAAAAAATGCTGTGGTTTTAGAGGAATAGAAATGGCACAGCCCTGGAGAACGCCTGCTAAACAATCAACACATTTCATGCAGGGCCAAGAAATCTTAAAAACAAAACTATCTCAAGTACGTTTTTAAAAAAGAAAAAGCACTTGGAACCAAGGACAATAGAATAAGGAATTTTTGTTTTTCAATGTAACAAAAGAAACTAAATGAAGAAAACAAAAACAAAGATCCAATCAACATTAAAACTAAAATTTGAAAAGCTAATGATTTTAAAGTCAGTTCAAAAAAGTTCTTTATTTCTTGTCACTGTATTGCTCATCTATATTACAGAAATATGAGATTCTTTTTAATCCAAAGACAGGTGATTCCCTCTTAAATTATCTATGAAGCATTTTTGCTAACTAAATATCATATCAAAATGAGATCCTACTTTCTGAAGATATGAAAAATATATTCTTAGAAATGGGAAGAAATTTAAACATTCTCCTGAGACTCAAACAATTAAAAATTAAATCAGATAGTGCATATAAATTGAGACCAGGTGGTAAAGTGTGACATAATTGAGTTTAGAGGAAGAAAAAGATGATGGGCCAGGCATGGTGGCTCACGCTTGTAATCCCAGCACTTAGGGAGGCTGAGACAGGAGAATCGCGAGTTCAAAGCCAGCCTCAGCAATGGCGAGGCGCTAAGCAACTCAGTGAGACCCTGTCTCTACATAAAACACAAAATAGGGCTGGGGATGTGGCTCAGGGGTCGAGTGCCCCTGAGTTCAATCCCCAGTACCAAAAAAAAAGAAAAAAAGAAAAAGATGATGGAACATTGCTAGGTATTTAAACTAAGGCTGAGACCAGGGAGGGAGGACCATGGGCTGTGAGCCAAACCCTTGGTGCCCATTTGAGTTCCTATTGTCAAGGACTGCTTTTAAATTACAATCTCAAAGTTGGATGGTTGCCACAGAGACCATATGGCTCACAGAGTTGAACATATTTACTATCTGACCCTTTACAGAAAAAGTTTGCCTAGCCCTTCTATAGGTGACGAAACCAAACAAATGCACTTTGGTGGGATATGACATTTCAGTTCTCCATTCCCCAAAGCACCTCCCTGGGTGTACTGTGGAGAATAGAATGTGGACCAGGTGCCATGACTCTGAGCCAGTGGGATGACTCACCCATTTCAGCATTTCAGGGAATAGTTGGAACAGGGAATAGTTGGTCCTTGAAGATTCAGGATGCACCTGACCACCCTGTTCACCGCCTAATCATGGTGGTTGGGGTTGACTTTCACAGCAATGATGGACATCAGCTGGCCTTCAATCTCACCTCCTTCCCCGTGTCTAGGATGGAGAAGATCAAAGTAAGTCAGTGATGACACTGTCCCTTCCCTCCCTCTGGCATGCCAGTAGTAACATTTGTAGAAATGAAAATATGAAATAGCTATATATCCATAAAAGTTTAAGAAGCCCTGACAAGATTATTAGGCCCAGTATCCTACCAACATAGAGCTCAAATATTTGCAAGTAAGTGAACTATATCACACACGCACCACCAGCAAGCCTCTGGGATGGGCTCACTCAGGATTAGTCCTGACCAGACTAAGAAGGAGCTCAGCAGCACAGGAGCTGAGGGTATCACAGTCAGCTGTGCTGCCAAGGTCTGGCCTTTGCCTGTGGATCTCTCTTCCCGGTCCCTTTGACTCCCTAGGTCCTGTCTTAACAGATTGATCAGTTTCTTTGGAGCTGATAATTCATGTGAACCTAGAACCTTGAACCTCTTCTTCCCTCAGGAAAGTTTTTTTCTTTGAGCTCTATAATTTCCCAGCTTACTTTGGATTACTTAGAAGTTTATGTTTGTGCATATTTATGCCTGGAAATCTACTAAGTTTCCTCCTAGCCCTGGAGTCAGATTAAACCAAGGCATTTTGGTAGTATTTATACTCACACAGAGCAGAAACAGTAGGAGATAATATTTGAGATATTTTGTAAAATAAGCTCATCTCTCCTTTCTGGATGCTAGATATACTTATTATGGTTACTATGACTCATTAACTAAAACTTACAAAGAGCTCATCTCCACGCCTCCAGCCAGCCCTTCTTTTGCCAGCCCCTTCACCACTCATGCCCTCTTTGGTTCTTTCTTCCCCTAATGTTAGCTGTGTGGGTCTCCAGCTTCCAGTGCACTAAGATGATTATAATTGGTGAACTGCTCTGTGGCTTTCAGATGTACCCGATGAGACACAGATTCTTTGAGGATTCATTCTTTCCTCAGCTGGGGTTATTTATAGGCACAGATTTGACGTTACCTGCAGTCACATTTTTTTTCCTTAACTACACAAAGGAGACATTCATTTTTGTTCCTCGTGGAAAGAAGTAGGACAAACATCAAGCACCAAAGATTTTACCTTCATCAGAAAAATTCTTTTAGACACTGACTCAGAGCCTCGTAAGTAGACCAAAATTTCTCACTATTCTCAGTTCTCTGAAGGAAAATGCCTGTGAGTGAGAGCAAAGACAACTCAAAACTCAGAGAGGACCAAATTTGGCCTGATATCCTTATTAAATATAGACCCAGGGGAGTTTGGACAAAAAATAGGCTGTGTTCAATTGAACATGTTAACAGGATTTGTTTAAAAAAATTTCTTTTTATGAAATACATTGAAAGCAAATTGCCAGGTGAACCCCTGACTAATGATTTTCTTTGCTGACATATGGCTTTGACTTAAGGAAACAGATCAGATAGATAATATAATCATCATTAACTCCATGTGTTTATAATTGTGCCTTTGATCTGTAGTGTGTGAAATGCTTTGCTGATCTCCCTTACCACCTTCTGTAACATGTGGGGCCTTCTTTATCTCCTAACCTCCACAAGAAGCTCAGAAATGGAATGTCTAAAGTCATCAGCTTGTTTGGAAGAAGTTAAGGAAAGATCCAGCAAAGTCCTAGTCCCATCTAATTCAGTTTCCTATTACAATTCAGGTGATTCAACAGAGATTCAATAAACCCCTTAGCTCTGGGCTCTCCCCTCACCAAACAAATGGCTAAGTGTACAGGCAGGGGTATGTGAAAACCTCACTCTGCTCTCATGTTAATCTTAATGTACAGCACCCAACATTTTAGTCCTTTCTTCCATGGTTCAGCATTTTCAGTCAGTTTCTTGAATGCCCAAGAAAGAGATTTGACAGAGGGAGACCCAGACAGTACACGTGGTCCTCACACATATACTTTTTTTTTAAATGTGTTATCCTGAGTCACATCTGAGAGCAGAAGCTGCTTAAATTTTAAAAAGATATTAAATTAAATAGCTATTCCTTTGTGGTTAATAGTGGAGTGGTGCACTTAATAGAAGATTCTCTTGCAGTGTTGGTTTCTTCGGTAATGTCCCAAAAGAGGTCAGAAAGCATCCAGACAGTGAGTCCTGTTTATTCAAGGATTCTGAAATACATAACTATCATTTTTTCAAAATAATCTTAGATACCTAAAAGTTTCTATTTCTTCCTCTTCCTCTGAAAACTTCGAAATTCTGCTTTAGCTTCCATGAGTTCCAACTGGAAATGAAGAATCTTGCTTTCCAGATTATTCTCCAGAGCTCCCTGGAATAAATTTTTAAAAAATTAAATGAAGTGTTTTTTTGGATGAAACTCAGAGATCTAGTTTCAAATTGGGTAACTGAAAACTGGGTGAGATGAAAAATGAATGACTGCCTTGTCGTTTCACCAACAGCTTTGACATTCTAAGGTCTTTCAGCTGTAGTTCAAGAACAAGGATTCTAAGGCATTTTTTAAAACAGATATTTTCAATCTTGTCTGTATCATATTTATATGCTTACATTTATTACTCTTGACTTTTTCATACATATTTCATCTTTGAGGGTGAATCAATATAAGTATCAAAATTGGGACAAAACTACCACCTGAAATCTTTTAATTCTGACAGCTCAGAAGGATGAAAGATAAGTTGAATGTGTCCAGAGAGCCAGAAACAGAATAGTGCCCAAATATTGTCATATAAAGAACAAATAAAATAATTTAGGATGTACTTGACACATAACATTAAGTGTGAGCCATTATTACCTTAATAAGTACTAGTAGCCATTATTACCTTAATAAGTACTACAAATGGATTGCTTTGACACATAGGGAGATCCCTTGAGCCTTTGATTGTTCCATAGATCAGGGAATTGTATCCAGGGATGTTGTAAAGAGATACAATTTTAAAAGTGTAAATTTGATGAAATCTTTAAAGTCTATTCCAAAGATAAAATGTCTATAACGGAAGAAGAAATAACACACATGGAACATGCTGATGTTGGTGGATATTGGTCAGTTAACTCTGGACAGTTGTGAGGGCAGGGGTAATTTTGGGTAATATTTTATAACCTGCTCTGAGGAGTGATTAACACATACCATCAAAAGCAAAAAGTAAAATTGACTAGAAATTTTCATAAGGCCTCCTTTGCTATTCTTTGAACACTACCTTCAATAGAAAAGAAACCAAAATATTTGGATGGCAGTTACCTCTGAGGGAATGGTATAGTTCCTTTAGGAGGAAACTTTTACTTCTAACCCTCTAGAATGCCCTGAGAAAGTGAATCTTTATAGAGAAGGTGACCTGTGATAATTTGAGTTTTATGGCCTTAAAGGAGGACTGATAACCTCACAAATGCTCAACCAGGAAAAGAAATAACCCAAAGCCACAAAAACATGTCCAAATTGTTGAAGTATTTATGATGTGGCTAAAGATACAACTTGA
This sequence comes from Xerus rutilus, assembly GCA_028644305.1. NCBI lineage: Eukaryota > Metazoa > Chordata > Mammalia > Rodentia > Sciuridae > Xerus > Xerus rutilus. The sequence continues at coordinate 72,740,491 of CM053409.1, read as the reverse complement.
GAAAAGGCTAACAGCACACATTGCCATCTAGTGGTACTAAATGGTATAAGCACTGGGACCTTAATGTCATTACCTTTGATGTGGGCCCTGGTTAAGTCAATATACAAAGATGCCTTTATGTTACATGAGACTAAAATTGCCTCTTCCAAACATAGTTCTCAGTGTCTGGTTATAATGTTTAAGTTTATACCATAACATTTACTTCTTTTTATTTAGGATGGTAGCTTCAGAAAGCCCCCAGCCAGGATGCAGAGAACCAAAGACGACAACTAAATGAAACTAAATGCATCAACTACAAGAACTAGACTTGCTATCAGACATCACACTGCCACTTGAAGGAATTCTATATAAAATGCAGAAGACCTCAGGCAACATTGTGCATAATAGAGCAAAAGCTGTGTCAAGACCTGTGCATTTAAAAACTCTTCATAAAGTGTAATGAGGACTTACTGTCTTGTAGCCTCACAGCTTTCTTACAGAATTGCAGCAGTGAGATTTAACAATATTTGTCCAGTGCAGTCCTTTAGGTCTAATTTTCTATGACCATATCTTCTAAAACTCCCCTGCACCAAATTGACTGATTAACTGCCACATCTTTGAAAAATCATTCTTTCTACTGGTGAGTATATATGTAGGGATTATTTATATATATATATACACATACATTTTCCCCCCTGTACTAGGGATTAACCCAAGGCCTTAAGCAAACTAGGCAAGTGATCTACCACTGAACTACATCCCCAGTCCTTTGTATTTAGAGACAGGGTCTCACTAAGATTACAGGCATGCACTGCTGTACCTAGTTAGGGGCTGTATACTAGTGTCCTTGTGTTTATTCAGAAGGTTGAGTCAAGCTGATGAAATTCAGCTGGGAGAAAAGAGGCTTTTACACTACTGAATGACTGTGACAGGACAACTTCCTTTTTAGTTCATCATCATCTTTGGAAAAAGATCTTCTTAGTGGCTCTTTTAATCTCTAACACACACTCAGGGATAAAGCCAGATTCTTGCTGAACCTTGAGTCCATAACACTAAAACACTAAAAACATTCCCAACAAACAATCTGTACACAGATGAGCTTTCAGAAGTATATGCCTGAGAACATCCCTTGGAATTTCATTTGAAAAATTAAAGTTTTTTTTTTTAATAGGGAAAGTGTCTTTTGGGGGTGGTGGAGGTACTAGGAATTGAATTCAGGGACACTTGACCACTAAGCCACATCCCCAGCCCTATTTTGTATTTTATTTAGAGACAGGGTCTCACTGAGTAGCTTAGTGTCTTACTTTTACTGAGGCTGGGTTTGAACTCGAGATCCTCTTGCTTCAGCTCCTGGAGCCACTGGAATTACAGGTATGGGCCACCACACCCAGCAGGAAAGTATCTTTGATTGACTCTATTTAAAAGGGGTGCAGCTATGAGGATATTTACTCTTTCAACTTTAGGTAAGTTTTGTTGAGCTCTTCCTATAGTATAGCAGGGTTCCAGGCCAATGTGTCCCCAACATTAACCTGCATAAGAAACATCAGAGATACAGTTAAAATGCAGATTCTGATTTAATGGAAGTGTGGAGAGGTCTGAGATTCTCAATTTCCAACAAGCTCCTGGGTGGTGCCCATGTGCCTGGTCCATAGGCCATACTTTGAGTATGAGGGTATGGGCACTGGGGATAAACTGGTAAATGAGATAGCCATGATTCCTCTAGTCACTACAATTAGGAGATGTGTATTTACTAGTGTTCACCCTGATCTCTGGGCCTCATTTTCATCTTTTATAAATGGGAAAAATAGTTTTTAGTGGTGATTTCCTAAAATGATGCATATTAAACATTTGGCATGGCACCCAGTATATAGTAAGTAATCAGTTAAGCAAGTGTCAGGATATGGTTGCAGATTTTCTCCTTTGCCAGGTGGGGAAAGCCTCCTTTTCCTGGAGATCATACCTCTGTTTCTTCCAGTGTCACCTGGGCTTCAGTCTTCTCTTGTTCAGTTTCTTGACCTTTTACATTTCAATTAAAATCTGGATCCCTTTTCTGTCCTGGTTAGTCAGGCTAGAAATCTGTTCTGAAGAGAGAGAAGAACAGCAAAGTTAGTGAGATGGCCCAAATTCCACCAGAGTACTCCTAGAGGCCTACTGGGACCATGTTCATGCATCCTTTGAAAACTTGATAGCAGAACCACCACTAACTCACAGAAGTTCTCTTTTACAATTAGAAAAAGGCATCCCTTTGTCTACATATTCTTTTACCATCTGCCAGGAAAGTGTCAACAACTGGGAAGGATGATGCATCTTAAGATTTTTGCACATGGGCAGACTGTGTACCCCACATGGTGGTTCTGCTTGTTAGAGCCATTTCAGAGTCTACCTGGAAGTACTCTCAGACACAGACCTGGAATCCCTACACTTCCAATGGAAGTGCTTAGCTGTCAACACAGTGTAAGCCACCACTTAATATTAGGACAAGACCTTAAAGCATAAGGTAGGTCACTGTCTGCCAGCAGCCAAGGCATGGCCTCTGATAGGCTAAATGAACACAAGGGGCTCAGGGAAGACAGTGACTTGAACTCAAGTACTTGACAGTTTTGGCTATTCTTCTATGAACATAGCCTGTGACAGAGGCTTCCAGAAGTCACAAAATCCCTGTCATCTGATACTGCCATAGTATAGTATAGGCCTTGTGTCTCTGGAAATTACCCAACACAGAGGAGTAGAGAGCCCAAGGGCTTACCTGTTCTAGTTCTGAAATCTGGAACTGGTGAGATATGTCATTTTCCCTCCCTATACTGGAGATTGAACCCACAACTTGTGTGTGCTAGGAAAGTGCTTTATCACTGGGATATATCACCAGCTCTTTTTATTTTATTTGGAGACAGAGTCTCACTAGGTTGTGCATGAACTTGTAATCCTTCTGCCTCAGCCTCCTGAGCAGCTGGGATTACAGGTATGTACCACCATGCCTAGCTGAGATATGTCAAAAGTTTTAAGAAGTACGAAACAATGCATTAGATGAGAATTCTCATGTGAATTATAACCCTTTTCTGATAAGTCCTATCCAAGAAAGAGTTCCCCAGAGAAAACTCAGAGCAATTTTTCTCAATTCTGAGTGCACCTTAGAATCACTTGAAGAGCTGTAGAGAAAAGCCCAAATTCCAAGGCTACCCCAGACCAAACGTGGTCAACAAACCAGTTGGTATAGGCCTCACCTAGGAATATATTAGAAATGCAAATTCACAGGCAGCATTTCAGAATCAAACTCTGGGATTGTTCCTAGCCATTTATGTTACAACAAACCCTCTAGGTTTGGATGTAGCTGAAGTTTTCTACCCACTGTTCAAGATCCCCTCAATGCTCAGTCAGTGATCATGGACTGTGGAAGTCAACACAGAGAGCAGTAGTAACAAACTTGCCTCCAGGGCATCTTGCGGTTATCATGATATTGGTGGTGGGGTAAATGCTCTGCACGTTAAAATTTCTAAATTCATTTCTTTAACCCAGCAATTTCATTTCTAGGAATCTATTCTACTGAAATATTTTATGTGTGGACAAATATATGCATATAAATGCATAATACAGAATTATTTATAATCATGAATGTCAGACATAAAGTGAATAGGATATATAAGTGTTGGTCATCCTTATTATGAAACACTATCTAGCTTTTTAAAGCATGTGGCATGTAATGAACTACAATGTACATGGAAGGGAACATAGCTATGTCCACTCTGGGGCCCAGCTGACTCAACTCCTAGAGTTGCTGCTGTGAAGCCACACAAGTTTCTTAACCTTACTTATGTGACTTAATATTCATTTTACAGATGAAACTAACACCAAAACTCTACTGAGACTTAAACAATGAATAGCTGTATGAAAAACAGGAACTAGTATATAGCATAGGCTATGGAAATATTTGTTAAATTACAAAATATACTGCTGAATAAAAGTTGTGGAACAATTTTTAATCTTGGTAAAAGATATACACATGGATATATACATGGAAAATCTGTGTAAGGTATGGATATCAAGAAATTATTCAGAGTGGTTTTTTTTGCAGCAAAAAAATTGGAGCTAAAGACATAAAACTAGTTTTACTTTTACAATTAATTTCATACAAGCAACATCTATGGAAAAAATATTTTCACAGTGAAGTACTGAACTTTAAAAAGTAAGAACATGAATGGGAATATAGAAATGTCAAGGCTCTCTGCTCACAGAAAGCAGCCTTGCCCTGTAGCCAGGGATCCCCCCAAGCCCCTAGCTCTTGCTTGGATTGCAAGCCCAGCTGAGAGTACCTTGAAGGTTCCTGTTCTCCCTTCTCAGTGTCTTAAGCCCTCAGTGCTCTCTTCATAAGCATACTTGAGCTTGAGGATCTCAGTGCTGAGAGCTCAATGCCTGGGACTCCTCATGCTTCTGCTTCCAGTCAACAAGGGCCTTGTCAGAGTGCTGCTGCTTCTGGTCCAGTGCAGCTGCTGCAGAGCAGGCCTTCCCAACTTAAATAAGGCATCCTCCAGCTCAGGCTGCAGCTGATGCCTGGCCCTTTCCAGGAGGGCATTCTTGGCATTGGCCACCTGCATGGCTTCAGCAGCCTCCTATAAGCTAATTGCCAGCTTCTTACTGAGAAGATCAGATCCACAGGGTATGTGAGGCATCAACTCTCACAGAGGTCATCGAGTCCATCCAGGTTTAAAGACAGGGCTCAGGTACCAAATAGGATGGCCTCAGAGGCTGGCTTAATAGAATGAAACAAAAGCAGCTCCTTCTACCTACAGAGCCCAGTTGTCAGCTGACCATATCCTCTAGCTCCTGTGGCTGCATGGATTTTGCTTGGCCCCTATCTTTGCAACCTGGACTTGGAACTCAGGATCTCTACGGATTCCTATAAATATTTACTTACCCTAAAATAGCAATAATTAATAATTAGCAATAATTAATACCCTTTAATAAGCAATACAGAATTTATTGACAATTTCATAAGAAATGGGCAAAGATTGTTCTGAACTCTTTACCAATAGTAAGCTATGTAAAAATCCTCAGGCGCATCCTCTGAAGAGCTCCTTGGCTGTGCTGCTTCCAAGGAACACTCATGCTCGCCTGCTCATTCTCTCGCCCTCTCATCATGTGGCTCCTAAACATGACACAATTCTCTCTTCTCTCTTAATGTCTTCTATATATCAGCTCCTGTGCCCAGGTTTCTATTCATCCTAGATCCACCCTCATGATGCCCCCTTAACAGGTCCCAGTGCTCTTGTCAGGCCTTTTGGTCTGTGTTCTTCCAGCATCCTCTGTGATGAAGTGGTTTATTAAAGTGCTTCCTCCATCATCCCCATAACAGCTCTCAGGAATTCTTAATGAATGAAATGTATTTTCTTGCTTACATCTCCTGCAGGGTTTCTGGCTTTCCTATTCTTATTCTCTCATTACATTTCTTAGATGACAGGAAGGAACTGTATATGCCAAAGCTTTCCTGCTCTACTGTTATTAAGCTGAAAAAGATCCCCATGAATCAACATGCACCACATAGTCTGTATCAGTCAGAGTTCTCCAGAGGAGTGGAAACACTAGAATGTATATATAAGAGGGGATTTATTAGACTGGCTTACCTGATCAGAGGCTGAATAGTAGTTGTCAGTAGGCTGCATAGCTGAGGACATCAGTAGCTGCTCAGTCCAAGAAGCTGGAAATCTAAGAACAAAAGGGCCAATGGTGTAGCTCTAGCCTAACACTGAAGGCCTGGATGCCCCTAGAGAGTGGCTGGATGGCAGAAAACAAAACAAAAGCTAGCAAGCAAACATAGCACTTCAACCCAAGAATTGTAGACCATGTGGGAGCTTCCCTTTGCTTCTGTGTTTTGTTCCATTTGGCAGTGCAGTCCATTGGATGGAACCACCCACATTAGTGTGGGTCTTTCTGAGTTCTCTGACCCACCTGCCAAATGTTCTGGAAACCATCCCTAGAGACATACTCAGAAGTGTGCTTGTGTACTTTACTAGTTTTCTAGGCATCGCTCATTCCAGTCAAGTTAAGGACCAAGATTAACCATCACAGAGCCCAACATAGCAGTGTGGTAATAAAACTTCCCCACCCCTTTTGTGGGTGGAATTCTATGAAACCCAATCTCTACTCAGCATTCAGAAGACTGTGCTCAAGCAACAACTCTTTGCTCCCTGGATTTCTAACCATGTCACTTCACTTTTCATACATTCTTCCTAAGAGGAAATTCTGATACTTTATCCAACCTTAAACAGGAGTCTTATAAAATAATTATATTCATCTTGACTACTTCAGAAATACTTGATCACTACCCAGAAAATAGGAGTGTACTTTGGGTGATCGACCATGCTGAGGGACGTAGGACGTGAGACTTTCAATGTTAAAAATGGGAAATTCCAGGGCAAATTAAACAAATAGGTTACTCTTATATTACTGATAATTTTATATCACATTTAATAACAGCTACCTATTTAGCTGTTTAACTTGCTAACCATAAGCACCTAGTTAGTTGCTTAGTTTAATATGCTGATTAGTTGCCTAGCAGATTAAATGGATGTGAGAGAATAAGAAACCAAATTCCTATTCTTGGAGAAGTTTGAACTCCAGTTTAAAAAAAATAAAAAAAGCGAAGCAGTAATTGGGTCTTAGATGAGCCTGATTCTGCTAAACTAACTGATTTGAACCCCATCTTGGAAAGCAAAGCAGGAAGATCTTCAACTTTCCAAATTGAAAAGCATAGGATGCTAAATATATTGGTAGCTGCCTACCTCTTTGAGGTGATTTAGAGGTAAAGATTTATATATTTGATGTTCAAATAATTTTTAAATCAAAATGATCTTCAGATATTACTATGCTTGCCTATTATTTTTCTTTAGTTGTCACATCCTATAAATCTAGTTCAAACAAATTCATGTGGTCATAAAGCAGTCTATATTCTTTCCTTCTTTTCTACTCACCTGTGATAGTCACCTATTAATTGAAGTGACCAAAATAATAAGAAAAACTTACAGGCAAAAAGGCTTATTTTAGGCTCATAGTTTCAGAGGTCTCAATCCATAGTTTGCTGACTCATTGCTCTGGGCCTGAGGTGAGACAGAGGTAATGGAGGGGGGCATGGCAGAAAAAAGTTCAGGAACCAGAATCTCAGAGAGAGCATGAGGAGCCAGGGACAAGATATAGTCCAGAGGTATGGCCCCTGTGACTTACTTTGTCCAGCCACACCCACCTGCCTATCAGTACAACCCAGGAATCCATTCAAATCATTGCTCCATCAAATGGATTATTCCTCTGATGAGGTTATAGCTCTCACAACTCAATCTTCTCACCTCTCAGCATTGCCACATTGACTAATATATGAATTTTGAGGGGGCACACTCAGCTGTTCAGGCACTAAGAGGCTGCTGTAGCCATGGCCAAGGAAGCTCAGCTACTACTTGAGCTGGTAGCAGACCTTGGCATCTTCCACGTGGTGCTGGTTCTGCAGGAATGCAGATGCTGGAGTGAAGGGGTCATGAAGGCCTCTACTGAGATTTCAAAGGAGGGCCTCGTGGTTCAGATAAAGAGTAGCAGAGTCAGAATTCCTGTGGGCAACCCAAGAGGGTGTTGCCTGAAGCTGTGACAATGAAGCCAACACTGCAATGGAGACTTGTGGAGGTAAGAGATACCAGCAATGTGGACTGTCTGCCCAAAAAGTGGACAGAGTCAGGTCAGGAGAGAGGCCATGTGGGTTACAACCAAGGCCAGAAGAGCAGGACTGCTGAATTTATTTTGGGCCTATATCTTCCCATCACATGCTCCAGATGCTGCACATGAAGTTAAGGAACTTAATATTTGCCCTGCTTAATTTTGGTCTCGCTTTGGTCCCATGGCCCCATAACCCCCCCCCCCCTTTTATGCCTTTATTTCCTCTGTTTTAGAATGGGAATGTTTCCTATTTGCCATTGTATACTATATGTGTGTGGATTAGTAACTGTTCTCTAGGGGACAGAACCAATAGAATATTTATATATGTGATTATAAAAAGGGGTATTTATTAGGTTTGCTTTATCATCAGAAGCTGGATTATCCCACATGGCTGGCTGCACACTAAAGAACTAGAGGAACTAGGAATTGCTCAGTCCAAGAAGCTGGAGCTTCAGAAAAAGAAGGGCCAATGATATAGCCCAAGTCCAAGACTAAAGGCCCAGGAATGCCTTGGAGAATCAATGTTTCATATTGACAGTCCAACATCCTCAGATAATGGCAGCAGCAATCAATATACCCACTAAGAATAGAATTCACATCTGCCTCAGATTCCTCCACCTTCTACATTTTCTTTCATCTGGAGCCCAAGTCAATTGGGCTATGATGCCCACATTCAGTTTGAGGAGAGTCTCTTCTCAGTTGCTGCCCCACATGCCAATTATCTCTGAATGAAGGGACACATCCAGAAGTATTAATCCTAGACATCTTGTAATCTAATCACGTTGACAATCCAGATTAAGCACCACATCCTTCTCCAAAGAAATCGTTAAACAGAATGACAGGTAGGCACTTCAACTTGAAATCATAAATCATTAGAAGAAAAATATTACTTCAGAAGCAAATGACACATTTGATATAAGGAGGCATTTCAGTTCAAAGCTCCATTTTTCTGGGGTCCAGAGGTTTTGTAAAACACCTACCACAGGTATTTTTAGTATCTGTCATTCCAAAACCCTTTTTAAGTTACTGCAGATACAGAGATGGATGGCTTGGTACTCCTTCTGGGACAGACACAACAGTTCTTCTAACTACACAGTAAGGCAGCTCAATGATTTAGGTGAAGACCAAGAAAAAACATTATTTCTGGTTGAAGTTAAAAAGAAATGTATTGATCTGAACTGGATGTTTGCCAAGCTACCAGGCCAGGGACACATCCTTTTCAGTAAATCTTTAATGATCATAAGCTGAGGTTAGTTTGATGCTTTCTCTCAAATATACACAGTCTCTCAACCTCTAAGCAAAACATTTTAGTACTGTACCCTGGTACTGGGTCATCATTTAGAAAGGCTCCAAACTTCTATAGCTCCTAAGAGGAACTTTTAAAATCTCTTCATGGCATTGGCTATGAAATTGATATTCTAGCCTTAGGGGAGGCCTGGGGATGACTTCTTTTCAAAGCAACCTCTGTCCCATAAGGCAGGCTGATAGATGCTAATGTTTCTAACTATCCCTGTCCATTTTCACAGAGACCATTTTCACAGAGACACACGTGCTAGTCTATACATTATACATGAGACACACAACTATATATTAATATATTCTCTTTCTCTCTCTCTCCATTATTTAGGTGTTCCAAATAAAATGTAGTGTTTTAAGTGATATAGTTTTCAGACCATAGTTCAAAGATATATCTTTAATAAAAATTTCACCTGTATCCCTAGAAAGAGGCTTCTTTCTTCCAAAGGACTTCCTTATAACCTCTGCAATTTAGCAAGTATTTTTTAGCTTCTCTAGAGTATGTGCTTCTTGCCAGTAGTGATGATTCAGCTCTAGTTTTGGGCTTGCTCATGCACTCTGCAAGGATTTGCTAAATGCACTATGAGACTTGAAGACACAGTCATTATTCTCAGATTCCTGTGTGTGATCAGCCCCAGGTGAAGGACAGTCCTGCCCTACTCACCTGGCATCCTCCAGCTCCTCAGTTCTGTGGACCACACCATGTTCATAATTCTTTCTCCACTGTACCACTTCAGCATTGCCTTTGGGTAGGGTCCAGTGCAGCTCAGCCTGGACCTCTGGTTCTTCCTCAAAGAAGGTCACAATCATGCCTAGTTGACAGCACATGGCCAGGGAACTGAGACCAGAGAGGGCACGTGTTTAAAAAAGGCACCACCATTGTTAACAAGGAAATTCTTGGAGGTGACATAATTATTTTAAAGATAAAGTTAATAACAACCTGCCACAATTCAAGCAGAACTTCAGCCTCATAAGATAATACCAGGGGTGAAATCTGGCACAAGAAGAGAAAGGATAGAGAGTAACTAAGTTGTCATTAAAACAAGGAAGAGTCCCATTCAGGGAATTGGCAGTCCAACTATGTGGGCTTCGGTGATGGACAGGCTTGGAATCCTCCATGGGAATGGAGAGCACAAAGGTAGCAAGGAGAATATTCATTATCATTTAGGTAATAAGATTTGCTTTAAGTAATATTTAAGACTCAGATCTTATTTGAATCACAAAGAACCACTGTGATTCAGACTAGCCTTTTCATTCTGTAGATGAGGAAACATCTTTTATTTCACATATAAACCTCCGAAAACTTCAGCTCTCATCACTTTAAAAGCATGCTACCCAACAATTAGTACCTAATTTAAGCATAAGTATTATAGAAGTAAAGGAGATAAAGACAAGGTCTTTGCCATAAGGAATCAAAAAAGAATAAGAGCATACACAAAAATCAACATGTAAACAAACTAATAAACATTCTAATAGTTTTAAAAAACCAACATGATATATAAAATTTGTCTTTTTCTCATCATTCCCCAAAGAGCTTGGGGGAGGGGAATAGTAATGGCAATAGTAGTTATAACAATTCTAAGGTATGAATTATAAAGGCTTATTTAAGAGGCAGACAGGAAGCCAGGCAACTGGAGGGGAGTAATGAGGGAAGCACATGTGTGAGGTAAGTTCACAGGAGGAGACTGGAGCCCAATCATGGTGGCTTTGTAGACCAATGGGAAGCCACTAAGAAGGCAGCCAGAAAGATTCTCTAAAATATAAATCCAGCCACTTCACTATGCAAATTCCTTCACATTGCATCTCTAGCTGTGTGACCTTCATCAAGTTGTCTTCTTAGAGCCTTGGTTTCTTCATGCATAATGTAATTCTACCTGCTTCATAAAATTTGTATAAACAAAAATGAGATAACATGAGCTACCTAGAAAAATGACATGTATAAACAGTGGTAGTAATTTAAAAACCTATATGTTGGTATGCAAATTAAGTAGAATGAGGGAACAAAATTGTACAATAATTGTTTTGGTTTGTATGCAGAATGTCCTCCATAAAGCTCATGTGTTGGAAGCTCAGTCCCCCATGCAGCAAGATTCTGAAGTAGGGCTTTTAGATAATGATGGAATATGAGAGCTTTGACTTCATTAGTGGATTAACCCATTTTGTGGATTAATAATTTGAATGAACTGGGAGGAAATAACTGTAGGCAGGTGGGCGTGGTTGGAGAAAGTAGTCACTGGAAGCATGCCCTTTGGGGCTATATCTTGTCCCTGGCTTCTCTCTCTGTCAATTGCTTTGCTTCCCCAGCTACTATGAGCTGAGTAGCTTTCCTCTACTGTGTCCTACCACCATGACGTTTCTGCCTTGGAGCCACCCAGCCACGGACTGAACTTCTAAAACCGTGAGCTAAAATAAATTTTTCCTTTTCCAGTTTGCTCTTGTTAGCTATTTTGATCACAGTGGTAAAAATCTAACAAAGGTATTTTGATCATAATGATGAAAAGCTAACTTAGTACTAACAAAAATTCAACTGCCTCCACCCTCAGAGTGTATATGCTTTTTAGCGAGATCATGTACAAGTGAGGTATTCTGGAGTCACAGTAACAAGATACCTTGAATATAAACTAAAAATTAGCCTTAAACACCAGAACTTGAAGAATTCATCTTTTGTCTCTTCACTATGCTCTCACCCTAAAGAATTACTTTCCTTTGGGTCACCTACTAACATTTTTTATGCCATAGGAAAAAATGATTAATTTCTACAACTTAAAAGTAAAATAATATTTAGGTAACTCAGCTCCATGTTTTCTTCCGGGTCTTCTGTTTAATTACACTCT
>CM053409.1:72713667-72728593 GCA_028644305.1 Xerus rutilus | reverse complement strand
CGCACGTCTGTAATCCCTGCACTTTGGGAGGCTGAGACAGGAGAATCGCGAGTTCAAAGCCAGCCTCAGCAATGGCGAGGCACTAAGCAACTCAGTGAGACCCTGTCTCTACATAAAACACAAAATAGGGCTGGGGATGTGGCTCAGTGGTCCAGTGCCCCTGAGTTCAATCCCTGGTACCAAAAAAAAAAAAAAAAATAATTACACTCTTTGATGAACAATTCAGAGTCAAATCCATAGAGACTTACTGACATTCTGTTAACAATGCAAAATGGAACCACATACTTTGCTTATTCTAAATCTGATGAACTATAGAAGTGATTTTCATCCTCAAGGAAGATATTTTAGTTATCAACATTCTTCCTTTACAAGTTCCGACATGGGTTTTTCCCTATTATGTCTATTGAACTTTCTCTTCATGTTTTTTAAGGAGTGAGGTCCTGGTAATTGAACCAAGCAGTGGTAGAGCACTCACCTAGCATGTGTGAGGCAATGAGTTCGATCCTCAGCACCACATAAAAACAAAATAAAGATATTCTATCCATCTGCAACTAAAAAATAAATATTTTTTAAAAAACACAGTTAGTTTAATGTTGAGAAATAATGTTACCCTGATCTAGTCTAACTGTCCTTTTAGTTCTTCAATTTATGCTCTTTTCCATGGTAAATTCGTTTATCAGAGCCTTCTTTACTTCCAGCTTCCTTTGGAACTCTACAGAAAGTTTTCAGAAAATAAATTAATAAGAGATTGTCACCTCTATTTGACTTATTCACTTTAGGGACACACAAAATGACCCCTATTCACATTTGTTTGATATTATGAAGAGTTCAAGAGTTCTGTTACCATCAAAACCATGGCAATAAGTCTTCTAAGGACACACAAGAACCCTAAAAACAGAACTGGTGTTTTACTAGTATGAGTCAATACCAGATAATAGCTACTATTATTGAGAACCTTTCTATGCTCTAGGTAATTTATGTATATTATCTATGTTAATTCTCATAACTTCTTGGTAATTAAACTATTATATTACTCATTTTGTAGAGAAAGAAACTCACTTAAATGTGAGACAGAAATAATCATAGCTAGTAATTGGGTATAAATTCAAATGAAGTTCTTACCCTAAAAACACCACTACATGCTTTCTTCTATGTTATACTCTCTTATTTATTATACATGGCTCTCCCAATTTATGGCTATATAATTTTCAGATAATTGTAAATGTTTTGTTTCATTTGTAAATGAAGCTAATGTGTTAATCAGCTCTCTGTTACTATAAAAAAAAGTACCTGACATAATCAACTTGTACTGGGAAAAGATTTATTTGGGTTCACAGTTTGACAAGGTTCAGTCCATCATCAGTTGACCCACTGCTTTCTTGAGGCAGCAAATCATGGTGGGATCATGGGGCAGAGCAAAGTTGCTCACCTGTTGGCTGGGAAGTGGAAAAGAAGAAGAAGGTACTAAGATCCCATAATCCTCTTTAAGGGTATGGCCCCAAGGACTTCAACATCTCCCAATCAATCATATTTCTTAATGCTTTTACCACCTCCTAATAGTGTTAAGCTGGGTACTTTTTTTTTTTTAACACATGGGTCTATGAGAGACATTCCAGATCCAAATTATGGTTAAAGAATGATGGAATAGAGGACGGCAAATGAAAATTGGTTATGAATGTGTTTTGTAGGCTGGATTGCTAAATGAATAAGATGGTCATTTAAAGGTAGGAGCGTGACGATGAGAGGGGAAAATCCCAGTACATTCTACCTCTTTGACTTCTTTTTTTCTTTTTTTACTAATTCTAATTAGTTATGCATGACAGTAGAATGCATTTTGACACATTGCACACAAAATGAAGCACATCTTCTCATTCCTCTGGCTGTACATGGTGTAGAGTCATATGAGTAGTATAATCATACATGTACATAGGGTAATAATGTCTCTCTCATTCTACTATCCTTCCCTTCCCCTCAGCCTCACCCCTCCCTTCACTTCCCTCTGCAAAATCCAAAGATCCTTCATTCTTCCCTACCCAGCTCCCACTATGGATCAGCATCTGCTTATCAGAGAAAAGATTCAGCTTTTGTTTTGGGGGGGATTAGCTTATTTCACTTAGCATGATATTCTCTAGTTCCATCCATTTACCTGCCAATGCTATAGTTTCATTCTTATTTAAGGCTGAGTAATATTCCATTGTGTATATGTACCACATTTTCTTTATTCATTCATCTGTTGAAGGGCATCTAGGTTGGTTCCATAGTTTAGCTATTGTGAATTGAACTGCTATAAACATTGATGTGGCTGCATCACTATAGTATGCTGATTTTAAGTCCTGTTGGTATAAACCGAGGTATGGGATAGCTGGGTCAAATGGTGGTTTCATTCCTAGTTTTCTGAGGAACCTCCATACTACTTTCTATTGTGGTTCCACCAATTTGCAGTCCCACCAGCAAAATATGAGTATATATTTTTCCCCCATCCTCACCAAACTTATTGTTGTTTATATTCTTGACAACTGCCATTCTGACAGGAGTAAGAGACAATCTTAGTTTTCATTTGCGTTTCTCTAATTACTAGAGAGGTTGAACATTTTTTCATATATATGTTCATCAATTGTATATCTTCTTCTGAGAACTATCTGTTCAGTTCCTTAGCACCATTTATTCATTGAGTTATTTTTTGTGTGGTTTTTTGGTGTTAAGTTTTTTGAGTTTATTATATATCCTGGATATTAGTGCTCTATCTAATGTCCATATGGTAAAGATTTTCTCCCACTCTGTAGGCTCTCTTCACATTATTGATTGTTTTCTTTGCTGAGAAGAAACATTTAGTTTGAATCCATCCCATTTATTGATTCTTGATTTCATTTCTTGCACTTTAGGAGTCATGTTAAGGACATCAGGACCTACTCCGATATGAAGATTTGGGCCTACTATTTCTTCTGTTAGGCACAGGGTCTACATTGTAATTCCTAAGTCCTTGATCCACTTGGAGTTGAGTTTCATGCACAGTGAGAGATGAGGGTTTAATTTCATTTTGATGCATATGGATTTCCAGTTTTCCCAGTACCATTTGTTGAAGAGGGTATATTTTCTCCAATGTATGTTTTTGATGCTTTTGTCTAATATGACATAACTGTATTTATGTGGGTTTGTCTCTGTGTCTTGTTCTCTGTGCCATTAGTCTACATGTCTGTTTTGGTGCCAATACCATGTTGTTTTTGTTATTGTAGATCTGTAGTATAGTTTAGAGTCTAGTGTTGTGATGCCTCCTGATTCACTCCTCTTGCTAAGGATTGCTTTGGCTATTCTAGATCTCGTAATTTTCCAACTGAATTTCATGATTGCTTTTCTATTTCTAGGAGGAATGTAATTGAGATTTTTATTGGAATTGCATTAAATCTGTAGAATGCTTTTGGTAGTATGGCCATTTTGACAATATTAATTTTTCCTATCCAAGAACATGGGAGATTTTGAATATTCTAAGGTCTTTTTGAATTTCTTTCTTTGGTGTTCTATAATTTTCATTACAGAGATATTTCACCTCTTTTTAAAAATTAATTCCCAGAGGTTTTTTTTTTAAGGCTATTGTGAATGGGGTAGTTTTCCTAATTTCTCTTTCAGAGAGTTCATCACTGATGTATAGAAATGCATTTCATTTATGAATATTGATTTTATATCTTGCTACTTTGCTGAATTTATTATTTCTAGAAGTTTTCTGGTGGAGTTTTTTGGATCCTTTAAATATAGAATCATGTCTTCAGCAAATAGTCATAGTTTGAGTTCTTCTTTTTCTATTTGTATCCCTTTAATTTCTTTTGTCTAATTTCTTTGGCTAAAGTTTCAAGAACTGTGTATAATGGAAGTGGTTAAAGAGGGCATCCATGTCCTGTTCCACTTTTTAGAGAGAATGCTTCCAATCATTCTCCACTTAGAATGATGTTGGCCTTGGACTTAGCATAGATAGCTTTTACAATATTGAGGTATGTTCCTATTATCCCTAGATTTTCTAGTGTTTTGAACATGAAGAAGTGCTGTATTTTGACAAATGCTTCTGCAGCATCTATTGAGATAATCATATTATTCTTGTCTCTAAGTCTATTGATGTAATGAATTACATTTATTGATTTTCATATGTTCAACCAACCTTGCATCCCTGGAATGAAACCCACTTGATCATGGTGTACTGTCTTTTTAGTATGTTTTTATATGATATTTACCACAATTTTATTTTACCACAATTTTATTGAAAATTTTTGCATCTATGTTCATGAGGGATATTGTTCTGAAGTTTTCTTTCCTTGATGTGACTTCATCTAGTTTTGGTATCAGGATGATACTAGTCTTATAGAATGAGTTTGGAAGGTGCTCTCCTTTTCTATGTTGTAGAATAATTTGAGGAACCTTGGTATTAATTCTTCTTGAAAGTCTTATAGAATTTGGCTAAGAATACATCTGATCCTGGTCTTTTCTTGGTTGGTAGATTTTTGATGGTATCTTCTATTTCATCACTTGAAATTAATCTCTTAAAATTGTGTATGTCCTAACAATCTTAAATATCTATGCCCCAAATAATGGGACATCTATGTATGTCAAACATACACTTCTCAACTTCAAGAATCAAACAGACCACAAAACAATTGTACTGGGTGACTTTAACACACCCCTCTCACCACTAGATAGATCTTCTAAACAAAAACTAAACAAAGAAACTACAGAACTCAATAAAACAATCAATAATCTAGACTTAACAGATTTTATATATATATATACACACACACACACATACATACACATATACATATATATAATATTATATAATATTCTATCCTTCAACAAGCAAATACACTTTTTTCTCAGCAGCACATGAATCCTTCTCCAAAATAGGTCATATGCTATGCTGCAAAACTAGTCTGAGCAAATACAAGAAAACAGAGATACTACCCTGCATTCTATCTGACCATAATGGAATAAAATTAGAAATTAATGACAGATTAAAAAATAGAAGCTACTCCAACACCTGGAGACTCAATAATATGTTATTGAATGATGCATGGATAACAGATGACATCAGGGAAGAGATTAAAAAAAATTCTTAGAGGTATATGAGAACTCTGATACAACATATCAAAATCTCTGGGACACCATGAAGGCAGTGCTAAGAGGAAAGTTCATTGCATTAAGCTCATTCATTAACAACAAATAAATGACTTGACACTACATCTCAAAGCCCTGAAAAAGAGGAACAAAACAACACCAAAAGAAGTGGAAGATATGGAATATTATTCAGCAATAACAGAGAATAAAATTATGGCATTTGCAGGCAAATGGATGGAACTGGAAAGCATTGTGCTAAGTGAAGTAAGCCAATCCCAAAAAACCAAATGCCGAATGGTCTCTCTGATTAATGGATGCTGATGAATAAGAGAGGTGGGAATGGGAAACATAAGAGAAATAGAGAAACACTGGACGCGACATGGGGGAGGCGGGGGGCAGGAAAGGGGAATGGGTATAGTAAAGATGGTTGATAAAAAATATATATACACTGTTCATTGAAAGTGCATATAAAGGTGTTTAATATGAAGAATGTAATCTGCTTATAATTTTGTGCAAAGTTAGAAAAATTATGATTGTAACAATTTTTTTCTATTTGCCTCAACAAATGTTTTCAGTGAATAGTGTGTACAGCTTCTGAAAATTTGTTTTTTTTCTGTTGTTTGATAACATGTATTAAAATGCAACTTTTGAGGAAAAAAAGAAGTAAAAGATAGAAAATAATTTTAAAAATCAGTGATGAAATCAATGAAATTAAAACAAAGGAAACAATTCAAGGAATTGACAAAACAAAAAGCTAGTTCTTTGAAAAAATAAATACAATTGACAAACCCTTAACCACCCTAACAAAAAGGAGAGAGAAAACCCAAATTACAGAAATTCATGATGAAAAAGAAAATGTTGCACCAGACTCTACTGAAATACAGAGGATAATTAGAAACTACTTTGAAAATTTATACTACAGCAAAATAGAAATTCTCCAAAACACCAACAAATTTCTAGAGGCATGTGACTTACCCAAATTGAACCATGAGGACACTCATGACTTCAACAGATCAATCACAAGCAAGGAAACAGACGAAGTCTACCAATCAATAAAAGCCCAGGACCAGATGGATTCTCATCCAAGTCATATAAGACCTACAATGAAGAACTAACTCCAATAGAACTAACTCCAATGCTCTGTAAATTATTACATGAAATAGAAAAGGAAGGAACCCTTCCAAACTTATTCTATGAGGCTAGTATCACCTTGATACCAAAACCAGACCAATATCACTGATAAATATAGATGCAAAAATTCTCAATAAAATTCTGGCAAATTGCATTCAAAAATATATTTAAAAAATAGTGAACCATGATCAAGTGGGGTTAATTCCAGGGATGCAAGGTTGGTTCAACGTATGGAAATCAATAAATGTAGTCCGTCACATCAATAGACTGAGTATAGTAAGTACTGCTGTTGCTTTTTAGTTTTATTTATGAATGAAATTTTAAAGTAAAAATTATGAAGTTATTTGTAGAGAAAGTGAAATGTTGCAAAACTGACTGAAATAAAATACTTGGGATAAATTTAGTGAGGGGATTGGAATCACCAAAAGAATAACATTTCTCTCTTAATTTTAACAACCCAAGTACCCTGCTTTAGGTTCTAAGAGTTCTCATTGCATACTCTGCCAGATATAAAAGTACTTATTTTTTAAGTGAAATCTACATATTGGCTTTCTTATCATCTCTGCAATCCAAATTAGAATTCTTTACCTTGAAAACAATTCTTAGAGCCTCCAGATAACTTTTTAAGACCTACTTAGATTTGTGGGTGGTATTTTTATAAAAATAAGTAAAGGAAGGTTTTATATTTTGAAGTTCTTGATCCCATTTTAATGCTTTTTGTGTGACAATATGTGTACAAGAAGTTGTTAATCATGAACCAATCCTTAAAAACTTTGAAGTTAATACTTTCAAGCAACTGCGTTCTAAATAAAGCCATGACAGTATTAAAACAAAAACAATGACAAAACATCCATGTTCACAACATTCATTTTTTTCTAAAAAATTTATTAATTTATCCTAAAATACAAAATATGCTAACATGTTAATATAAACAAAAAAATTGAACAATCTATTTCCAAAACTCCCATATTTTTGTTTTCACATTGTTCCATATATATGTGTGTGTGTAAGCACACACACACGCACACACATATATACACACATATAAATTTATGTGTGTGTGTATATATATTATATATATATATTTAACTCTCTGGCTTAATGAAAACAGCTAGAGTCTCTCATTTGCTTTTGTATTATATGTACTGTAATACATTGTTTCGTTTGGTGTATATAAAGAAAATGTAGCCTTCCACAGTACCTAGTTCCAAAAGGAGAATATATTTCTTAGTCTCTTTAGGTGATTGTGACCATCATTTGATACCACACCAGAAAGCAACAAATGAAAGTTTCTTAAAGATTAATTGCCATATGTAATCCAAATCTATTAGGGAACATTTTTACTCTGTTACATTAAAACTTGTTGGTTGCTAAATAAAATATAAAAAAGGGCTGGAAATGGGGTTCAATAGTAAAGCACCCTTGGGTGGCTCTGGCTATACATCAGGGTCCCCATGACCCTCTCCTCAGGTTTAATTAATCTTCTAGAGCAGCTCACAGAACTCAAGAAAACACATTACCTACATTTGGGATTATAAAGGGTATTACCAAAGATACAGATGAAAAGCCAGAGGGAAGATATGCATAGGGTAAGGTGTGTGGGAAGGAACAGTTTTCATGCCCTCTGCAGGATAGCCGCCATTTAGGAACATATTCAGCAATGAAAAAACCCTGGAACCCAGTCCTTTTGGGTTATTATAGAAGCCACATTATAGGCATGATTGATTTAATTGGTCACTGGTCATCAATTCAACCTTTTAGCACTTCTTCCCTCCCCAGGGTTTGGGGTTAGGAATAAAAGTCCCAACCCTTTAATCATGCTTTGGTTTATTTAGTGAACAGCACAACCCTCAAACCTTTTCTCTTAACTACCTCCTTAGCATAGAAAAGACACTATTATAAACACTCCAGAGATTTCAAGGGATTTAAGGTCTATGTGTCAAGAAACAAAGACTAATCAAACACACACACACACAAACTCCTTATTATATTTGACTTTACTTCTTTACTTTCTGACATGAGAGTTTATTTACCCAAGGTCAACTGTGGTTAGAAAGCACTATGTGGAAAATTCTAGAAATAAACAATTCATAAGTTTCCAATGGTGCACCATTCTGAGTACAATGATGAAATTTCTCACTGTACCACTCTGTCTCACCTAGGACACAAGTCATCCCTTTCTCTACCATATATACCCTATATATATATACACTCTTACTCATTAAAGAGGAAAAAAAACCCCACTATAATATACATAGGGCTCTGTACAGTGTGAGACATCCACTAGGGTTCTTAGAACGTATTCCCCACAGATAAAAAGGGACTACAAGGGGCTAGGGCTGTAGCTCAGTGGTAGAGAGCTTGCCTGGCATGTGTGAGGCATTGGGTTCGATTCTCAACACCACATATAAATAATAAATGAATAAAATAAAAATCTATCAACTAAAAAAATATTTTTTAAAAAAAGGGACTACAAGATCTCTCTTCATAAATCACAATATCACATACAATATCTTTAAAAAACCATATTGGTTGACATCACCACTGATCTCATCAAAAAGTCTTTAAGAACTGAAGCTTATGGAGGCATATTCATGCTTTCTAAAATCTACTTTTCACCTAAAAGTTCCTATTTTATTATTGGCAATAAATGCTGTCAGTCGTTTTTCTCCAAGTGACAGGCTTACTTTGTTCCTTTTTGAGAAAATACCTGCCAAATATGTAGGTCTGAAAAGCACAGTTTGCCAATTGCTCTTTCAAGTTAAAGTGATATTCCCTGAATAAAACCACTAGCTCAGCTCAGACTAAATCACACATCTTACTTCAGTATGAAACAGAAGTTCTTAATGCAGACTTGTTTTGTCACACAGAATATTAAAAAGACATATTCTTAGAGTTGAGATGTAGTAGAATTAGTCTGTACTGCTTCATTAAGGCCATTCTTTTTGAACTTTGAATACATATTAATGAATACAATAATTAATAGTGTAGTATAGTGCAGTATATTGCTAATAGCTGGATTTGGAATAAGGCTAGACAAATTTTAATTGTCAATAATTTTGCACTAGCGATACAAGTGGAAAAAGAATTTAAGAAGCAAATAGCATGTAAGTGTTAAAATGAATAACACTAACCTCATAGAACCACCAAAGGTATTGAGGACCCTGGGGATCTGTGGACCAAACTTTAAGAATCTTTGGGTGAAACATCATATTTAAAAGGATTCTGAAGAAATTCAAATCCATTAGGATATTGAGACTAACAAACATTTATATCAGAGAAGGAGTATGTACTTAACGTGGCTTAATCAATCATGTGTACTACTGGCCTCCTTTAGAAGCAGGTTATGATAAGAGAACAGGGCATGAGAAAGAGACTTTGGTAATGAGAGCAGAAAAGCAGCAAATATTAAAAAGTCTGGAAATGGACCCAGTGAGGAGAAGTGTAGCTTGGGTAAGTACATGCATAAAATTTAACTTACACAAAAGCCAAAAGGTAAAGATAAGAATTAAAGGAAGCAAGTAAAACGTCCTGCATCCTAAGTAGAGTTACATCTCACACCCACTTTCATTTCACTCACTTACCCACCAATTTCCTCATCAAAAAGTGAGTAGAAAATTAATGCCAATAACTAGGAGGAAACAGTCAATGCCTATTAGAACAAATTTTGTACAGAACTTTCTTCAGGTCCAGATATACAAATATACTCTGGCTTTGTTTCTGGACTATGGAGTCTACATATGACATACTAAACGGTACAGAAGAACAAAATGAGGGATTGTAAGGAGACCAAGTGTCATACTCTCTCCTGACAATATAAAAAGTGTCCTATTTGGTATCTTGGCAAGAACTCAAAATGATTTCCTCATCCAGATTTACAAATTTTTAATTTTTCTGATTCATTTTAATTTTCCCTTGACCCTGGAGTTAGCATATAGAAAAAGAGGTGCCCAGTGTCAGAGCAATGTTAGACAACTCAAATGGCCTTCATTTTGTATTTAAAAGTGTGTGCCTCTGGGTATCCATAACACACTGTTTATTTCCATTGACCTAGGAACTCCATCTCTGGAAATACATTACTAAAAATAATTCTAATTACAGACAAACATGAAGCCACTTGCTCTTCATAGACAAAGTCAAGTTATAGGGCAAGGTTAAATAAACTATAGTCCATCTATTTAAAGGATGGGGAGCAGCCATTATAAATGACTAAATATGCAAGATACAAAAAAAGCTTACAATAAAGTAAAAACAAAATGAAAAAGATTGGAAAAATATATCAATAGTGGTTTATAGTAAAGAATAAAGCATGAGACATTTTACAACTTCTAATTTACCAGATGTATATGAAGCACCATAAGCACTGGGCAATGTTCAAGATGATAGGCATACACCAATGAACAAAATAAAGAGCCATATCCTCATGGGGTTTATATTCCAGCAGACAGAGACAAATAAACTAATTGGGTCAGGTGACCAGTTTGTATAACAAATATTTTGAAAAAAGAAGCACAAGTAGAAAATGGGTTGACAGTACTAAAATGTCACTTTCTCAAAGGGACTGTTCTGACTTGCCCCAGATGTCCACTTGATTAAACATCATCTCCAAGACTTTGCAGAATTAATAAGGTATTTCAGGCAGATGAAATTGCCAGACCCAGACTCCAAGGTGGGAGTGAGCCTGGTGCCTTCAAGGCATAGCGAAGAGTTCAGTGTGGCTAAGGCAGAATGAGAGAAGCAGCAAGTAGTTGAAGAGGCCAGAGAGAGAACGGGAGTCCAATCATGTAGGCCACTGTACAGACTCTGACTTTCACTGGGTGTAAAAACAATGTAGGTTCTCCACTAAAAATTAGTAACTCATTCGATGCTCATTAGTGCTCATTCGATGTAGAAGCTGTAAAGAAGTCAGTCATGCCTACTGGACAATGCAGATAGCCCCTATGACTCTTTGATGTTGCCAACTACACAGTACTTTTCTTCTGGGCAGAGCCTCCCAAAGCAGAATAGAAGAGACCCTTTTCAGACAGAGCATCTCTGTGGACAAGGGTAATGCAGAAGCTTTACTGAACTAAAATGGCCTTTGTAGATACAAAACCAGAACAACAAAAAAGTTAAATGTTAAGGATGAATTGACTTCAGTATGAGTTGACACAAATTACCACAAATCCTAGATCGCAAAAGCCACTGGATAAAAATACAATGATATGTGAAGCATCTTTATTTCATGATGTTTCCAATAATAAGTAAACCTTTACCTAAACCAAGATAAACATATTCACATGTGAGAAATGGGATTTCTGGTTATGGCCCTGAATGCATTATGTTATGCACCTACTTGCAAAAAGTAAAAGGATCCTGATCTCTAAAAGACCACAGAGTCAATGGTATTAGGAAATAATAAGAAAAGAAGCAAGAGATTCCCCAGTTTTCAGGAGAGGTCCATATGGTGATAGTCCACTGGGCTGTGCATATCTGTGAGTGGTCAGCCCAAACAGGAAAAGGAAAAGCACTTGTCCATAGGCATAGGACAAGTGGGGCATGGTGGGGAAGGGACTTGCCCTTAGACAAACCTTTACACGGTGGTTATCCATAGACACTGCTAACCACTGGCACAGTGTTTTCAATTTGTAAAGTATTTTCCAAAGCAGGATTTGCACAAGACAGTATGTGTTTACTTAACTAAAGTTGGCTTCTACAGGGATATAGCATGCAAAGAGTTGTACCTTCAAAAGGAATTCTAATTTAAGCATAAAGAAAAACAGTAAATTTTGATATCAGGAAAGAGGAAGTTAATGGAATAATTCACATTCATCTTAAAGCTGCTTCTTAAAATGATGCATAAAAAGCCTGTCTCCCAGAAATGCAGGAACCAATGGGAATTTAAAATAATCAAGATAATTGTGAGATTTCCTATCACTTCTAAATTGCCCTGGGCCTCTCTGTCAGCATCATACGCTTTTGAAAATGCCTTTGTTTTCACTGTATCACTAAGCATTTGCATTCTTGGTATTATAATCTGAAAAAAGATGAAATAATTCAAACAAAAGTTCAGCATAATATATCCCCACTTGAGAGTGAATAGAAGAAATTCATCCTACCAGAAATATTTGAGGCAGCAAAATCACCCACAGATTTATGCAGAATTTGGAGTTGTGGCCCATCTCTGCCATATAATTTTGTGACCTTGGACAAGTCTCTGAACTTAACAGCCCAAGAGACCTATGAAGAATAATGCTGATAATTGAGTGTAAATTTTGTACAAAGCATCATAAGCATGAATTAAATGAGACAGTTTTTGCCTTAAGGATGCTCGTCATACAGACAAAATTAAAAGATTATAAAAGGGAAGAGAGTAAAGCAGGACATGGTGGCTCAAGCCTATAATCCCAGCACTTAGGGAGGCTGAGACAGGAGAATCGCGAGTTCAAAGCCAGCCTCAGCAATGGCGAGGTGCTAAGCAACTCAGTGAGACCCTGTTTCTACATAACACACAAAATAGGGCTGGGGATGTGGCTCAGTGGTCGAGTGCCTCTGAGTTCAATCCCTAGTACCAAAAAAATAAAAATAAAAATAAAAGGGAAGAGAGCAAGATAGAATCCCAAAGTACTACAAGAATTCAGGAATAGGCAAATTTTTAACACAAGATGTTGAACTTGAGTATTCCAGAAAGTAGAAATAGTTTGAAAGTGACTAATTGGTGGGAAAAAAATGAATATTTGGTGAAAAGCAATCATTTTGGATGGATAGAAATGAAGGACTATAAATCAATACAAGTTATCTAAAACTGGCAAGGTAGGTTGAGCCTGATCACAAGCCATAGGACACCTTGAAAGCAGAAGTATCAAGTTCATTTTTAAGCAGGAGCATATTTCAATAAAGTCATGCTTTAGAAAAATTAGTCTGGGTACTGTACAGGATGGAATGGCATGAAGAAAAATGAGGAGCAAAAAAGATGATTTAGGAAACCAGTGTTACAGTACAGCTAAAATGTAAAGGGAGACCTACATGGATACAGGAGAGGAGAATGGTGAGACAGTGAAGAATTGACCTGCTGCAATAATAGACTGGACAACAAAGAATGAGAGAGGAAACAAGTAACAGGCTTGGAGCCTGGGTGATGGGAATAACCAGTGCCAGTGACAGATACATCCAGAAGGAAATGCCAGCTTCAGGAAAAGGTGGTTGGTTTGGCTTTACTTGCTGATTGGGAGGAAATAAAGACATTACTGATTTTTGAGAGAACAATTTAAGAGCACACTTTCAAAAAATGAAAAAGTAAAGGAAATAGACATATTACAGGGATTGTAGAGCAAGCAGGCGATGAGGTATACATACACCTATGTGTAGCACATCGTCTTTAAAGATAGCCTGCCAATGAGCCACACTCTCTGATATTCACACATGCAGATTCCTGTCCCCATGGCTTGTAACTGACAGGCTGAGTTAGAGACTCTACAGCATTCTAAGTCACAGGAATATTTGCAATGTTGCCTTAGTGTTTTGGAACACTTACCCTCCATACCCTGAATTGTTATGTAAGAAGTACATCTCCCCTGTGGCTGCCATGTTGTAATAAAGTCCATGCTAGCCATGTGAAGCGGTCCCAAGGAGAGATCCCAGCTTTCTATGCCAGCTCAAGTGCCAGATATGCAAACAAAGTAACCTTCAAATGACTCCAGTCTCAATTGTCATCTAACTGTACCCTTACAGGTTGACCCTGTCAACCTCCAAAACCAACAGGACTAGCAATAAGTTTTATTTTGAGTCACATGGTTCTCAGGTGAATTGTTAGATAGCAAGAAATAAACAGAAAACTGCTCTTTTGTCAGAGAGACAGATACCAACACCTTGCTTTCCT
Source organism: Xerus rutilus (assembly GCA_028644305.1). Taxonomy (NCBI): domain Eukaryota; kingdom Metazoa; phylum Chordata; class Mammalia; order Rodentia; family Sciuridae; genus Xerus; species Xerus rutilus. The sequence goes on along the minus strand of CM053409.1, from coordinate 72,714,507 downwards.
CTCAAGACACCATCTCTAGCCTCTGAAGTAAGGTATTTTAGTCTTGGATTTGCTTCTCTTTTTTGGAACAGATTAATAATGGTTATGTGGGACAATAATTTATCACTGGGAGAAAAATAAAAGAAAGAAATGGAAAGAAAAAGAAAATATATAAGCTGAGGAGACAAGTTATACTGAGTGGTCTTAATCTTAATTAGTCTTATTTATTGAAAGAATGTATTCAGAAAGGCAAGTTCGGAATCTGAGGAAAGATTTGCATAAAATAGAATGATAAAGAACTTCTGAGCAGGAAAGAAAGTGTAGATGATGTCGGAAAGTGTAAAATTCATACCAGGTTGGAATGAATTGACAATAAGCCTATCAACAGCCTTAGGATTTTAGGACTTTCTACTAATATTTGCAGAACAGAAGAGTTCCTGAGGATGAGAAGCATGGGAAGGGATGGTGGCAGTGAGGACCTGGGCTGAGATAGGATACAAATGAAGCCTACAGAGCATGAAGAAAGAAAGTATTCAGTACTCAGGGAAAGAGGGAATCCACAGAAAATGCAGAAGAGATAGAAGAGAAGGAGAAACCCAGAGTCCTCACTACATGGAAACAAGTTATTCAAAATGTTTAGAACCAGAACTGCTTCAGATTTCAGATTTTTTCAGATGTTGGAATATTTGCATATACATAATGAGACATCCTTAGGGATAGGACCGTAGACACAAAATTCATTTTTGTTGCTAATATACTTTATACACATAATTTGAAAGTAGTTTTATACAACATATTTAATAATCTTGTGTATGAAACAAAGTTTGTGGCATGAAATTTTCTTTCTTTTTTTTTTATTAT
>CM053409.1:72692797-72713567 GCA_028644305.1 Xerus rutilus | reverse complement strand
TCCCCCATGTCGCGTCTAGTGTTTCTCTATTTCTCTTATGTTTCCCATTCCCACCTCCCTTATTCATCAGCATCCATTAATCAGAGAGACCATTCGGCATTTGGTTTTTTGGGATTGGCTTACTTCACTTAGCATAATGCTTTCCAGTTCCATCCATTTGCCTGCAAATGCCATCATTTTATTCTCTCTTATTGCTGAAATTTTCTACTTGCAACATATGTTGATACTGAAATCTTTCAAATTTTGGAGTATTTTAGATTTTGAATTTTCAGATTAGGCATGCTCACTCTGCCTTCTAAGATAATGGGAGGATGGTTAGGTGGCAAGGTACTGTAGTCTGTTGTGTTCCATAAGATTTATATGTTGAAACTTTTTCAACAATATGATACAAATAAGGGGTAGAGCCTTTATGAGGTGATTACATAAGGTAGGAGTAGACAAATAGGATTAGTGACCTTATTAAAGAAGTACAAGGGAATGTTCATTCCTTTCTCCCTCTGCCATGTGAGGACAGAGCATTTGCTCTTCCACCAGGTGAGGAACAGGCAAGAGGCACCTTTTTTTCCTTTGGTACTGGAGATTGAACCCAGGGGTGCTTATACACTGAGCTACATCCCCAGTTCTATATTTTTTATTTTGAAACAGGACCTGCTAAGTTTCTTAGGGCTTCACCAAGTTGCTGAGGTTGTCTTTGAACCAGCAATCCTGTTGCCTCGGCCTCCCAAAGTTACTGGAATCATAGGCCTGTGCCACCACGCCTGGCAAGAGGCACCATCTTTAAAGCAGACAGCCCTCACCAGACACCAAATCTTCTGATGCCTTGATCTTGGCCTTTCCAGCCTTCAGAGCCACGAGAAATACATTTCTGTTCTTTATACATTGCTCAATCTTAGGTATTTTGTTACGTCAGCACAACCAGATCAAGATAAAATTGGTACCAAAAAGTAAAGGTGCTGCTATAAAAAATACCAATATTTGGGTTATTTGTGACTTCCATGACTTTACAAATTCTGCTCACAAGGAGCAGAAGTTGCAATAACCAGTCATTTGTTTTCCTTAACATGAAGCAAAACTCCTCTCTACTACTAGAAATTAGAAGCTATACCCATGATTGGAGAGTAAAGGTTTACAGACTCAGCAAAGGAAGGATGTATGGTCAAATGTTCTAGTGCTAGCTGATAAAAAGACACCAGAAGACATAAGGCAGAAAAAGTTCCCTCTTCCCAGAAAGGCTGTTTGTGTCCATCATTAATTTAGACAGACTGTTGGTACCCAGGCCATCTCTAAGGAGTGCTCACAACTCAAAGCCATTCTTCATGAGAGACATGGCCAGGGGATTCATTCTTTAGTCAACTTACTAATAGAATTCATGAAAAAGCTTCCTAAAGAACATGGACTAGAATTCTGACAAAACCAGAAGCCACTCTCAGGTCTCATTCAGATGATGGTTTTGTGACCTTCACGACCATTGAGGTCAGGCCTGATCTACTCATTTGCAAGACCCATAGCCTGCTTTAGCTAACATCTTGAGTCATCATTCTGCTTTTTTTCTCCCCTACCTTCTCCCACCTATGTCCATGCTAAGAAGTCCATGAGGAGAGCTCAGGAGTAGCTACCTTAGCTCTACTCATCTGCCCAACAAGGGTTAGGAGGTCATCCACTTTTAGTTACAAGTCCCTCTTTTTCCAGTTTCTGCTTGATATGCTATGAGGTTTTCTTCCTGGTTCTTGAGTTCAGATTGACTGTCTACATGTCTCCTTCAAAAAGGCATACATCAGCTCCAGGTGTGGCCTCCTCCATGTCTTGGCAAAGCTTCTGAATTCTCGCTTCCTGTTTCTTGATCATCCCTAGCTGAGCCACACTGGACCCTCCTGCCTCCTCCAGCCTCTCATTAAGTCTTCAGGTGAGGTCAGAGCATTCTCCTTTTCCACAATGGCTCAAGTGGTTCTTTCAGCTTCTATCCTCTTTCAAATCCTATGTATGAGTCTGTTGCAATAAATAACTGACATGTACTAAGCACTTTTAGCATAGTCTCCTTAAGACTTTTATTCTATTGGTTCTTTTTTTCTTCCTTACAACTAACAAAAATAACATGACACTTTGGCTCCCAATGTATAACTGAAGAAAATAGAATACATAGAAGTGAAGTGACTTTTCTCCCAATCAGTACCAAGACTAGAATTAGAATTTGAAGATTTTTCCAGATCTTTCAGCTTTCAATGACAGGCAGTGTCATTAAATGATATATATGAAGTAAAACCTTATCAAAGAGCACTTCCCAAAGGAACAGGAAACCATCTTAATATGGCAAGAAAAAGAATATAAAAGGGTATTTTTAAAAAGCTATAAGGTTTTGTTAGTTTCTTTTATTTGCAGTGCCAGAAATTGAACTCGGGGACTCAAACAGGCCAGGCTAGAACTCTATCAGTGATCTTACTCCCAGTCCTTTAAGGTGGATTTTATAATATAATACCTTAGTCATCTGGAATTCATTTACCTGACAATCTCAACTATCAGAACTTAGGTAAAAATATGATCAATATAATGAAAATCAAGTTGAAGCAACTTCCTCTTAAACACAGTATCAGTTTAATTTTACACAAAGTTAGCAAACTTGGCTTCTTAGTTTCCTTGCCTTCACCAGATCTCAAGTACTAGGAGATTTGAAGCAACAAATCAAAATTATTGCAGGAATGGGGACTACCAAAGTGAATAGTCATCTGATACCACTAAAGGCAGGATTAGTAGAACAAGGAAATTAGTAACAAGAACTCTTAATTTTTTCAGTGCAGGGGTGAAGAACTCTACAAATCTTGATAGCATCATTGTGTTATAGCACAGTAGGTCATTGATGGTTATTAACATTACCTTAACTAATTAGGCATACATTAGGATAGGGAGAAAAAAAGGATAGAATCTATTTTGGAATATTTTCCTTTCCATTAAATAAAAGTACCATAGCTTAAGGAAAAGACATTTCAAGGTCATACCAACTAAGTAGTCTGTCAGATTTGCAGAGGAGGTGTGACAAAGAAGGTGCTGAAAGAAAAGCGTGTGATCTCCACCTCTTGGTAAATGGGATCTCCTTCCAACTAGACATCATAAAGTCCAACACGTTTACCCCAAACAACATGATCCTTGAATCAAACATTTCTGAAATATTTCTTCAGCAATAATTTTGGGAACTTTTAGAAGTAATGAAGATGACAAAATTTGAGTTTCAAATAAATTGATAATTTTGTTGCTTTGATTTAGGATAAAGTCAAACATCATTTGGAGACAAGCCAAATGAATCTGATAGATAATTACCTGGAGATTATTATTGTGTCTGAAGATAAAGCATATTCTCATAGTGAGATGAATTTTCTTATTTGGCTCACAATGTTTCAGAAGATAAATATCAAAAAGAAGTTCTAAAATTATTTTGAATAATGGTTACATTATTGAGAAATTTATTTAGCTCCAGAGAGAAATTATCTGGATACATGTAAGAGTGTATGTGTCAAAATTAATTGGTATGTTTTTAATTACTTTCTAGCAGGGCAATGTAGTAAAAAACAGTCACATGGTATAAAATTTATAAATAATTATGTGCTATCAAATGTTTTGAGGCCACAGTAGCTATAGAACCTATTGATTTTCAGTACAATTGTCTTCTAATCAAAAAGAATAATCATCACAAAATTAATTACTAACACTGATTGTATATCATTGGTCATGCTTTGTGCTTGCCACTTAAAGTACAGTTGCAGTTAATAATATTATCTCAAAGGTTGTCAGGAAGATTAATGAGAAAAAAAATACATGTCCAGGATTTTAGCTCAAGCCCTGGGTTCACAGCAAACATTAAACAAATTAGGTACTAACTTTTATTATTTTCATAAGGAATTATAAGTTTAAAAACAATTTTCCCCAGGGCACATATCTGTAGAAGGTAGTTTACCACCTTAGGCTCTGCTCTGCTCTTTGTCTGCCTATTTATACTTGGTTAAGGTATGGATACCTTCACATAGAAGTTGTCAGTGAAGCAGAAATCATCACACATAAATCTAAATACAGGTATAATAATTTGATAAATAATTACCTATAGCACATTTGCCTAAAGTTGAGCCACTAGTCCTTTCTCATTCTGTACCTATAAATTTATCTTACTCATTTATAATTCTTTCTTATTTAGAAAAATGTAAGAATCAAAATATTTAGAATAAAACATTTTAAAAATATTGTTGTTTCTCTGAATTTTTTTCTCTTTCCTTCCTTTTCTCTTTCTTTCCCTTTACCTCTCTTTCCCAGAGATTAAACAGGGTGATTAACCACTGAGCAACATACCCAGCCCATTTTATTTTTTATTTTGAGACAGGATCTCACTAAGTTGCCTAAATTGCTAAGGCTGGCTTTGAACTTTCAATTTTCCTGCATCAGCCTCCCTAGCCACTGGGATTATAGGCATGTGCCACCACACTTCCATAGACCTTCAAAGAAGAACTAACACCAATCCTCCTCAAATTATTCCATGAAATAGAAAAAGGAAGAAACCCTTCCAAACTCATTCTATGAAGCTAGTATCATCCTGATACCAAAATCATACAAAGACTCTTCAAGGGAAGAAAACTTCAGACCAATATCTCTGATGAACATAGCTGCCGAAATTCTCAATACAATTCTAGCAAATTTCATAAAAAAATATTAAAAAGTTAATGCACCACGATCAAGTGAGTTTCATCCCAAGGATGCAAGGTAAATACAGAAATCAATAAACATAATGCTTCACATCAATAGATGTAAAGACAAGAATCACACGACTATCTCAATAGATACAAAAAAGGCATTTGACAAAATACAGCACCTCTTCATGTTTAAAACACTAGAAAAACTAGGGATCATAGGAACATACATAAACACTGTAAAAGCTGTCTATGCTAAGTCCAAGGCCAACATCATTCTAAATGGAGAAAAGTTGGAAGCATTCCCTCTAAACACTGGAACAAGACAAGGATGCCCTGTTTCACCACTTCTATTAAACATGTTCTTCGAAACTCTAGGCAGAGCAGTTAAAGAAATTAAAGGGATACAAGTAGGAAAAGAAGAACTCAAACTATCACTATTTTCTGATGACATAATTCTATATTTAGAAGACCCCAAAACACCACCAGAAAACTTCAAGAACTCATAAATGAATTCAGCAAAGTAGCAGGATATAAAATTAACATCCATAAATCAATTGCATTCCTATACATCAGTGATAAATCAACTAAAAGAGAAATTAGAAAAACTATTCCATTCACAGTAGCCTTGAAAAAACATTTGGGAATTAATCTAACAAAAGAAGTAAAACAACTCTACAATAAAAACAACAAATTTCTTTCAAAGAAAGAGATTGAGGAAGACCTTAGAAGATGGAAAGATTGCCCATGCTCTTGGATAGGCATAATTAACATTGTCAAAATGGTCCTACTACCAAAAGTGCTGTACAGATGCAATGAAATTCCTATTAAGGTTCTGGTGATGTTCTTCATAGAAATAGAAAAAGCAGTCATGAAATTCATTTGGAAAAATAAAAGGCCCAGAATAGCCAAAGCAATCCTTAGCAAGAAAAGTGAAGCAGGAGGCATCACAATACCAGACCTTAAACTATACTACAAGCCTACAATACCAGAAATTAAATTATACTGTAGCATGATTTTGGCACCAAAAACAGATATGAAGACCACTGGTACAGAAGAGAAGACACAGTGAAAAACCCATATAAATGGGTTATTTATATACAGTTATCTCATACTCGAGAAAGGCACCATACACATACGTTGGAGAAAAGATAGCCTCTTCAACAAATGGTGCTGGGAAAACTGGAAATCCATATGCAATAAAATGAAGTTAAACCCCTCTCTCTCACCCTGCACAAAACTCAACTCAAAGTGGATCAATGACCTAGGCATTACACCCAGATACCCTGTGCCTAGTACTAGGAAAAGTAAGCCCAAATCTCCATTATGTCAGCTTAGGAACCAAATTTCTCAACTAGATTCCTAAAGCACAAAAAGTAAAATCAAGAATCAGTAGGGCTGAGGATAAACTCAGTTGGTACAGTACTTGCCTCACATGCACAAGGCCCTGGGTTCAATCTCCAGCACCACACAAAAAATAAATTAAAAAAAAGAATCAATAAATGGGAATGGTATCAAACTAAAACACTTCTTCACAGCAAAATAAACAATCCAGAATATGACAAGAGAGCCTGCAGAATGGGAGAAAATCTTTGCCACCTACATCTGAGAGCATTCATCTCCAGGATATGTAAAGAACTCAAAAAACTAAATACTTAAAAAACAACCCAATCAATAAATGGGCAAAGGAACTGAACAGGCACTTAACAGAAAAAGAAACATGATTGGTCAACAAACATATGAAAAAAAATCAAAAACTTTAGTAATGAGAGAAATGCAAATTAAAACTATACTGAGAATTCATCTCCAATCAGAATGGCAATTATCAAGAATACAAGTAATAATAAATGTTGGTGAGGATGTGGGGAACAGGTACACTCCTATCTTGCTCACATCCCTCATGGGCGAGGGAAAGGGTTCCTGTTGGAGGGATGGGTTGGCTGCTACATGAAAGATATGAAAATAGTACTATGAAATAAACACAAGAGACCAGAAATAAGTTTTAGAGTGGGGGCAGTGGCAGGTTAAGCTGATCAGAGGGGTACAGCTTCTAACAAACTAAGGAGCACATTTGCTTTATTTATAGTGGTACAGATCTAAAGGGATCCATAAGAGCTTCTTCACGCAAAACAGGATGGGGTGGAGATAAGCAGGCTGTTTGGTTCTTAATGGGTCATGCCCATCTCTGGTGCTGTGCTGAACTTGAGATGGAGCTAGGTAGGACACCACATAAACCAGGCATTCGAATCAGCAGGATTGCCACTGGGAGTTCCTGATACTACACTTTCCTAATGGCTTCAACATGTCTTTAGTTCATGCACAGTTCATGGATGGCTTCCTGCACTCATACATTGATGGTGGGACTGCAAATTGGTGCAACCACTTTGGAAACCAGTATGAAGATTGCTCAGAAAACATGGAATGGAACCACCATTTGACCCAGTTATTCCACTCCTCAGTATATACCCAAGGGACTTAAAATTAGCATACTATAGTGATATAGCTACATCAATGTTCACAGAAGCTAAATTTACAATAGCTAAGCTATGGAACCAACCTAAATGCCCTTCAACAGATGAATGGATAAACAAAATGTGGTATATATACACAATGGAATATTACTCAGCCATAAAGATGAATGAAATTATGCCTTTTGCCAGTAAATGGATGGAACTGGGAATTTTCATACTAAGTAAAATAAGCCAATATCAAAAAACCAAAGTCTGAATGTTCTCCCTGATATGCAGATGCTAACACAAAATAAGATGGGATGAGGGAAGAATAAAATTACTTTGGATTAGACAAAAGGGAATGAATGGAAGAGAGAGGGGGTGGAAATAGGAAGGACAGTAGGATAAACTGGACATTACTTTCCTATGTTCATATATGAATACCCAGTCAATGTAACTCCACATCACACACGACTGAAAGAATGGGAAGTTATATTGCATGTATGTATGATATGTCAAAACACATTCTCCTGTCATGTATAACTAAAAAACTATAAAAAATTACAAATATTTTTAAATTATAGGAATAACGCGATTTTATTCTCACTATAAAAATTCAACCATTATATCTACATCTGAAATCTTATTTGCTATTTTACCCAATCTTTGTTTTCTTCCTGCAGGGAACCACCATCAAGTATTTGGTATGAATTTGTCTAGATATTTTTCTAATATGTTTGTGTTTACAAGTGCATGCATAGCTGTAGAAGTTGTTTCATTTTCTCTACTGTGAAAGACATGTTATTTACATGAATACATATAAATGTATACAACTATAAGTTAACCCAATAATATATTGGAGATGTTTCTATGCTGGCTCACATATAAAGTACTTCATTTAAAAGTTAACTATGACAGTTATTTTATATTTAGACATCTTGTAGTTTATCTATGATTTTCCCCAAAAAGAAGCACTTACAACTTTCTCAATATTTTGCTTTGGCAAATAACACTGCTCATATCCATTCTTCCTTGAGAGTGCTTCTCTAGAGCAGACATCGGGCAGGGAATCGCTAAATAGCAGTATACATTCAAAAACATGCAATAACCCTGCACTTTGCTCTCCAAAAGCAGAGTGAGATCATTACTTCTCAGCAGTTGCCCTTATTATTGCATACTTCTAAATTTTCATACAAAATAAATTACTATTGTTTTTATTTTGAATGTCCTTGCTGACTACTAATGACAGCATCTTTTTAATTACTAGTATTTGAAAATGACCAAGAAACTAAATGAGATGCCTATTTGTCTTTTGCCCATCTCTCTAACAGGGAGTTTGTCTATTTAAACTATAGATTTTCTTTTAATATTCCTGGTATTTATTTTTTATATCTGTTACATTTTTCTCACTTCATAATTTGTCTCAACTTTGTTAAAAGTTTGATGAAGTTACATTTATCAATATATTTCTTTTAGAGTCTGGTTTTCTGTAACTTGTTAAAAATGACTTACTCTGTCCATTTCCCAAGATGTATCATCTGCACTTTTCCTGATTTGGCTTTTTAATTGTAGTGAGAACACTTACCATGAGTTCTACCCTCTTAATACACTTCTAAGTGCAGAATATGGTAGTGGTGACTACAGACACAATGCTGTGCAGCAGATTGCTAGAATACCTTCATCTTGCATAGCTGAAATTTTATACTGTTTGACAGAAACTATTTCCCCCTCCTTCCAGCCCCTGGAAACTACCATTCTATAAGTTCATTTCTACAAGTTTAATTGTTTGAAAAACCTCATATTGTGGAGTATTTGTCCTTTAGTATCTGGATTGTTTCCCTTAGCATAATATCCTCCAGGTTCATCCATTTTGTCGTATATAGCTGCATTTCCATCTTTTCTAATGAGGAATGGTATTTTATATATATATATACCACTTTCTTTGCCCTCATGAATGGGATTAGTTGCTGTTACTGAAAGGATCCCAGAGGGGCTCATAAATCCTTACACCATGTGAGGACACAGCAACAAGATGGTTATGGGTGAAGGAGGAAGCTGTCCTTCATCAGACACTAGATCTACCAACACTTTGATCTATGAGTTTTTAGTGTCTCTAACTGGAAGAAAGAATTTCTGTTGGTCATAAATCCCAAGTCTATGGCAGTTTGTTTTAGCATCATGAGTAGACCAGGACACGATTCTAGTCATCTTTGTTGTCACTGTGACCAAAACACCTGACAAGAACAATTTAGAGGAGGGAAAATTTATTTGGAGCTCATGATATCAGAGGTCTCAGTCCATGGTTGGCTGAGTCCATTGCTCTGGGCTCAAGGTGAAGCAGCACACCTCAGGGGAAGGGCCCAGTGCAGGGAAGCTGCTCAACTAAGGATAGCAGTGTTAGGAAGAAGGGAGTCCGGGCAGAGGTGGGATGCAACTTTCCAGGGCATACCTCAGTGATCCACCTCTTGCAGCCATGCTCCACCATGCTGCCTACAGTTACCACCTAGTCAGTCCATTCATATTAAAATGGACTCATTAGGTTACAGCTCCCACAATTCAATCATTTTACCTCTGAACATTCCTATATTAACATAAGAGATTTCAGGAGACACTTCACATCCAAACCATAAGAGACACCAAACAGAATGTGTCCGTATGCACACACACATGCATACACACCCTTCATTTCTTATATCGAGGTTTGTAAGATAGGCAATTAGTGGAGATCACAAGAAAATTAAGATAAATAACAGGTAACAGAGGACATTTATAGAGAGACAAGAGGAAAAAGAAGATAACAAAAATATCTATCTACTTTTTTTAGCAGTTTAATAAAAAACTAAGCTTTGGAGACCAATACAAAATTTTATGCATCCACACCATCAGTGGCTCAGAGAGAAATGACAAATTATGAACTTACACACTGATATTGATCTGAAACACTGTGATTTTATGGGGTGTTTAGAGGCAGAACAGGATCTCACTTTTAGAACCTCACAAGTAGTTTTCAACAGTATTGGTAGAGCGTAGCTTGTGACTTACATATCTTTCAACAAAAAATAAAACTCAATACATCAATGAAAAATAAAACTTTAAAGGCAACATGGCCTTTAAAACCAGCCCCTCAACACCAGTGTCAAACAGGGTACTAGCATATTTGTGGAGCAACACTAGATTCTGTGCAAGCTTTGGAAACCAGCTAATCATTCAGAGTTATAACCCTTCACTATTCATTTATTTGTTTTTCTCCTATGGCCCACAGTTCTGTGAAAGCCATATTAAAGAACATATGGACTATTTGGTAGGCCTCACTTATGCTGTTCAGTGTGGGTTAAGAAAAAATAAATAGCTCCACTTCTAAATACTTAGGGAAATGTACTATGTTAGCATTTTCTGATAATGCCAAGATAAATTAACTAATTAAAAAACCAGACTATGCAGGTGGCAGAATACAGGCGCTGTTACAGTTTGTATATGTAATGTCTGCCAAAAGCTCATGTTTGAGACAATACAAGACTTTTCCAAGGTGAAAAGACTGGGTTGTAAGAGCCTTAACTTAATGAATGCATTAATCCACTGATGAATTAACTGGGCACTAACTGTAGGCAAGTAGGGTATGGTTGGAGGAGACAGGACACTAGGGCATGCCTTTGGGGTTTATATTTTGTCCCTGATGAGCAATGCTCATCGTGTGCTTCCTGTTTGCCATGACCTGAGCTGCTTTCCTTCTCAATACCCTTCACCATAATGTTCTGCCTCACTCGACCACGGAACAATGGAGTCAGCCATATATAGACTGAGCCCTCTGAAACTGTGAGCACCAAATACACTTTCCATCCCCTAAAATTGTTCCTGTCAGGTCTTTTGGTCACAGGTATGAAAAATCTGATAAAAACAGGTGTCCTGCATGCGACTCTGCCACAGAGAAGAACAAAGGCAACAAAGAAAAAGGTGTTTCAAGGAGAGTAATTGAGAAGGAGCTCTGGAAATCAGCAGGAAGTGAAGAGAGCCCTAACAGCACCAGGAGCTTGAAAGGCAAACTGGAGAAAAGAAAAAGCAATTCATACCTTCAACCTTGGCTTTCCAAGTGTGGCGGAGGTTGGGGTGGAGGGGGTGCAACTCAAGACTGCCAGAAAAGGAGAGCAGGAAAGTGCCAGCAACCCCAGTCACAGCAGTTGTCCTAACTTCAGGACAATTCCATGGCCTTCATAAGCTTTAAGTCCAGTTTAAGGAGCAGGGTGCTCTAAGAGTGACTGCTCTGCCTCAAAGAATGAATCTACTTTGATACTTCCAACTTCCAGAACCCAGGCTACTATAATAATCACTGCCTGATGCCATCCTGGCTTAGGGGGCCTGGCAACCAGTCCCCCTGACACTATTAGAACTCTTACGTCCATGTATACTTTACTGAGTGAAAACAGTCCCCTCAAGCATCCTGCAGCTTCAGGACCAGCAGCTGCCATAGCACAAGCACTTGCACTATGGGAACTATGGAAGATCTCCTTCTCAGCCCACAATCTTGAAACTGTAGCTACTATTGCAAAATCCTGAATTCAGTTGTGTCTTCTGACTGGGAGCTGGGAAACCTCCCAGTAAAGTCCTGTAGCTTCAGGAATGTGGCTACCAGTGGCCCCCATCCCCAGCACCACCTGTACCCTTCTCAGCTTGTGTTCCAGAGACAGCAGCTGCTGGTACAAAAAGCCTTGGCAACATTCAAACTTGCCTCTGGGAACCAGAAGAATATCTCATCCATGTTCTGCAACTCCACAACAACGGCTACCAACATCACAAGTCTTGTTCACACCAGAGCTTTCCCCGTGTGACCTAGGAGTATTCCCATCCATATCTTGTACCTCCTGGACTACAGTTCTAAGCTCTAGCACTACCCATGTAGAAACAGTGGAATATTAATAAAGTCTCTTTCATGTCCTGCAACTCCAGGAGTGTGGATACCAAAAAAGGCACCAACAATACCTGCATATATACCAGGTGACCTGGGGAAAGTGCCCTCCATGGTCATGAATTTTGGATCACTGCTGCTGGTGCTTGTGCTCATCTGCAGGACCTTGTAAAGGCCATCCCATCTTCTAGGTGCTAAATGGTGATTGCAAGTGCCACAGGCACAATAATCTCCAGTACCCAACTTGAGGGTCCTTGGTAAGGTATCTTTCACATGCTGTGGCTTGGGGACCATTGTTCTTGGGGCCACTACTGTGGGTGTCAACTGTGCTTGTCCTGAGGGACCTTCAAATTGTCCTCTCTACATCCCACACCAAGACTCTGACAGTTGACACCACAAGCTACAGTGCCATCAGGACTCAACCCTGTGGAGTCTGGGGACACACAGACTTTTGGAAGTCTATTGCAAAGTCATAAAACAACTTCCTTGAACTGCTGTACTCAGGACTTTTGAGGCACTCATAGACATTACTAACATCAATCAAAGAAGAAGAAATCAAATATAGACTATGCTTTTGAACTCCCCTATTAATCAATCCCAAATGACATCCTGTATCCCATCTAAATAAAGATATATTTTCCTATGAAATCTACTTCAAAATATAGGAATACATAAATGTTACATCAGATGTGCAGACATCAATGTAAGAGCACAAGAAACATGAAAGGAGATGTGACACTTCCAACAGAGAATAATAATTATCCAGAAATAGATCATAATTTGAAGAAAATCTCTGATGTACCTAAAAAATAATTTAAGATAACAATACTAAGGGAACTGTTATGGTTTAGATAGAAGATGTTTCCCAAAAACTCATTTGTGAGACAATGTAAAAATTTTCCAAGGTTAAATGATCCGATTATGACAGTCTTAACCTAATCAACGTATTAATCCACTAATGGACTAACTGGGCACTAACTGTAGGTAGGTAGGATGAGGCTGAAGGAAGTAGGTCACTGGGAATCTGACCTTAGGGATTATTTTTTGTTGCTGGTGAGCAAAGCTCTCTGTTTCCAATTGCCATGTCTTGAGCTGTTTTCCTCTACCATTATGTTCTGTCTCACCTTAGGCCCAGAGCTATGGAGTTGGCCATCTATGAACTGAGACCTCTGAAACCATGAGCCCCAAATAAATTTTCTCTTTTCCATGTTGTTCTTATGAGGTCTTTTGGTCACAGTGATAAAACAAAACAAAACAAACAAACAACAACAACAAATTGTTTAAAACAAATTGGCAAGAAGTGAGCCTGTGGCTGTGAATATCCTGACCATGTAGTTTAGAAGCTTTTGGAGCTTAATGGAATTTGGAGGAGGAATTTTTTAAAAATTTAGAGATAAAAGCTGGAAAAACCTTAGAATGTTGTAAGTAGATCTTAATGGGTGATTCTGGTGACAGCTCAGAAGACCAAAGTGCCCATAGGATTGTAGATGGTAAAGACTAGGCTCAGGAGGCTTAGGAGAAGGAGGAGGACTCTGTTGGAAATTGGACTAGAGGCTATTCATATTATATTCTGCCAAAAATGTTGTCTATATTTTGCCCAAACCTGAAACGTTTTGTGAGACTGAATTTAAAGGTAATGTACTAATTAATCTGGTGGAAAAATTTCAAGGCAGCACAGAATTCAGGTGGTGACATAGATATTACTGGTGGCTTTTAGCCAAGTTTGCTGTAATAATCAGGAGTAGAAGGCAGAGAAGAAAGAGTTGAAAAACCTTGAGTTTGGCAAGAAAAGTGTTAGTACATCTGAAGCCAAGGAAGATGTGGTGGTTAAAGACATTAGAGTCACTAAAGAAATGCTAACTACTTTTCACTGAGACAGTAGGAAAGATATTTTAAGGCCATCTCAGGAATTGGCAAGACCACACCCACCTCACACTTCAGAGTGTAAAAAATTAAAAATTCTTTGAGAAGAGACCATGGGGGGAACCTGCTTTCAAAGGGAAACCTAGGAAGGCTTTTTACCATGCTTACTCACCCAGGTATCAGGTACATCTGCAGTCGTGGTTCTAGAAGGCTTGGCTACCATTCTAGATGGTGGCAGACCTTGACATCAACCATGTAGTGCTGGTTCTTCAAGGCAGACCCCAGAGGCTAGGCAAAGCATAGCAGGGTTGGGGTCCTTGAGGGCAGCCTCTAAGAAGGTGATCCCTAGAGATGTGAGAAGGAAGCTAGAGTTAAAATGGAGACCTCCTGAGATTAAGAGGTATCTACATACCTCTTAATTCTATGCCTGTAATGTGAGATGTCTGCCAAAGAAAGTTGCATGACTCAAGCAGAAACAAACCAAGAGAGAGGCCATGGGATGCAACCAGCAAGGCCATAGGGGCAAAGCTACACAAGCTCTTTAGAGAGAACATCATGATGCCATATTCCCCAGATGTTGTACATGGAACTACAGGACTTGTTTGCCCAGCAGAATTTTGGTCTTTCTTTGATCTCATCCCTTATTTCTATGCCTCTATTTCTCCCTTGTGGAATGGAAATGTTTACTCTGTGCTGTTACATATTGGATATATGTAACTTGCTTTTAATTTTTACAGATGCTTACATTTAGAGAATTTGCCTAGAGTTTTGGAGATTTTGGACTTGGATTTTTGAGCAATGATACAACTATTGAGACTATGGGGTCTTTTAGAAAAGGAAAAAAATGAATTTAGCATTGTGAGATGGGCATGAGCTTTGAGAACCAGGGAAGGAATGTTATGATCTAGATGTGAGGTGTCCCCCAAAAGCTCATGTGTGAGACAAGGCAAGAAAGTTTAGAGGTAAAATGATTCAGTTATGAGAGCCTTAATCTAATCAAAGCATTAATCCACTTGAACTTCTAACTGTAAGTAGTGGAAACAGGTAGGGGTACGGTGTTGTTGGAGGAGGTGAGTCACTGAGAGTGTGCCTTTGGGGTTCATATCTTTTTCCTGGTGATGCAACCACCGGCTCACTCTCTGCTTTCTGGCTGCTATATTCTGAAATGCTTTCTTCCTGAATTTCTTCTCCTCCATCCCAGAGATATGGAGTCAGCCAACTGTGAACTGAACCTTTGAAACTGTGAGCCAAATAAAAATTTTCCTTCCCTAATTGTTCTTGTCAGGTCTTTTGAGCACAGTGATAAAAAGGCTGACTAAAATGGAAACTCAGTGAGATTCAAGAGAATACATATAAACAATATACAGAAATGAGAAAAATAATTCAGGACGTGAATGAGAGATTTACCAAGGAAACAGAAACCATAAAAAAAATCAGAAACCGTGGGGGTAAAAACTTCAATAAGTTAAAAAAAAGATACAATATAGAGCTTCCACAACAGTATACTACAAGCAGAAGAAAGAATTTTGAACTTAAGAACAGGTCTTTCAAATTGCCCCAGTTAGTCAAATAATGAAGAATGAAATTTAGGGGACACAATTAAGCAAAGAAATATGCACAATTAAGCAAATAAATATGCAAATTGTGGGGATTCAATAAGGGGAAGAAAATATATTTCATGAAATAATGGTTGAAAACTTCCATAGTCTTCAAAGAGAAATGGACATCTAAATCTAAGAACCTTAAAGGAATCCAGCCCAATTCAAACAAACCAGACCTTCAACAAGGTATACTATGGTCAAAATGTCAAAAGTACAACAAAAAGACAGGATCCTAAAAACAAGGGAAAGGCATCAAGTCACATATAAAGGAAATTCCACTGGACTTTTAGCCAGAAGAGAATGAGATGAAATACTAAAATAAACACACCCTGCAACCAAGAATACTATACCGAGAAAAACATCTTTAAAGTTTTACCCAGATAAGTAGATGCTAAACGAATTTATCACCACTAGACCATTCCTGCAAAGAAATACCTAATGGCATCCTATACTATGAATGAAAGGATAATAAGTACCATCATGAAAACACATGACTATACAAAACACACTAGAAGAACAAATACGTGAATGAGAAAGAAATAATAAAACATTAATATGACAGAAAACTATCCACAAAATACATAATAAAGGTACAAAGGAATAATATATACAGGACAAAAAGAATATAATTAACAAAATGACAAGAGGAAGTTCATACTATCAATAATAAACTTGAGTGTAAATGGATTAAACTCACCAATCAAAAGACAAACAATGGCTGAAGAGATTATAAAATCCAGAACTAACTGCATTGTCAGCTTTTCATTACTGTGACCAAAATACCTGTCACAAACAACTTGGAGAAAGAAAAATTTTCAGTTAGTGGTCACTGGCTCCACTGCTCTGGGTTAAGGGGAAGCAGAATGTCATCCCATAAGGGTGTTGTGAAGAACTTCTAGGTTCGTGGCAGTGAGGAAGGAGAAAGAGAGTGAGGAAGAGGCAGGGACAAGATATAGTCCCCAAAGGCATGTATTCCCCCAATGACCTATTCATCCAACCTTGTACCACCCACCTACATTTTGCACCTTCTTCCAGAAGTCCATTCAAATTATTAATGCACTAAATGAGTTAATCCACTGGTGAAACTACAGTCTTAATGATCCGACTACTTCCCAAAAGCTCCAGCTCTGGACGCTGCTGCACTGGAGACCAAGTCTTTAACATAAACTTTTGAGGGAGCTTTCCAGACCTAAACCATAACACCAACTACATGCTGCCTACAAGAAACTCCCTTCACTGGTAGATACACAGACTACAAGTAAAGAATTGGAAAAGATATATTTTACAAATTAAAACCAAAAGCAAGCAGAAATAACAATACTCATATCAATTATGCATACTTTAAGTCAAAAACTATAAAGAGAGACAAAGAAAGTCATTATATATTGTTAAAAGGATCAATTCAGCAAAAAATAAAACAATTTTTAATATATATGTATCCAACTAGGGACCACTTGAATACATAAAGCAAGTATTTCTAGAAGGAAATGGACAGATTCTAATATAATAATAGTCATGGACTTCAACGCCCCATATTTCTCAATAGACAGACTGTTCAGAATGAAAATCAACAAACAAATGTCTTCCCTGAACCATACTTTAGATCAAATGGAGCTAACAGAAATTTACAGAATTTTCATCCAATAGTAGCGCAATGAATATTATTCTCATCAGCACATAGAACATTCTCCAGAACAGATCATATGTTAGGCTACAAATCAAGTCTTTTTTTTTTGGTATTAGGGATTGAACTCAGGGGTACTCGACCACTGAGCCACATCCTCAGCCCTATTTTGTGTTTTACTTAGAGACAGGGTTTCACTGAGTTGCTTAGCACCTCGCCATTGCTGAGGCTGGCTTTGGACTCACGATTCTCCTGTCTCAGCCTTCCAAAGTGCTGGGATTACAGGCATGTACCACTGTGCCCCACCAAATAAAATCTTAATAAATCAAAAATATTGAAATCATATCATGTATCTTCTCAGACCACAAAAGAATAAAACTAAAAATCAACAAAAAAAGAATGGGAAGTATACAATGCATGAGAAGTATACAAATGCACTGAATAACATGCTCCTAAATGACCGATGGATAATTTAAGAAATTAAAAGAGAAATCAAAAAATTTCTAAAAACAAAATTTACAACACAATATATCAAAATATATAGAATACAATGAACGCAGTATTGACAAGCATGGCTATAGTAATAAATACATAAAAAAGAATGATCTTAAATAACATAAAAATGCACCTCAAGTACTTAGAAAATCAAGACAAAACCAAATCCCAAATTAGTAGGAACACAGACATAATCAAGACCACAAATCAATGAAATCAAACCTGAAAAACAATAAAAAGTTCCATGAAATAAAATTTTTGAAAGGATTAAAAATCTGGCAAACTTTTGGCTACACTAACCAAGAAAAAAAAAAAAGACCCAAATAAATGAAGTCAGAGATGAAAAGGAGATATTAAAACTGATACCACAGAAATAGAAAGGATCATAAAAACTGCTAAGAACAATTATACATTAACAGACTGGAAAACCTAGAAGAAATGGATACATTTATGAACACACAACAAAGTAAATCATATCAAGAAAAAAATAGAAAATCTAGAGATTTTCTATTGGCAGTCTAAGCAAGAAGAACTAGGCAAGAGAAAGAAATAAAGGACATCCATATTAGGTAGGGAGAAGTTAAATTTCCTTGTATGTAAATGACATGGTTTTATACATAGTAAAACCTAAATACTTCATCAAAAAGCTATTATAACTTTTAAATGAATTCTGTAAATTGTGGAGGATACAAAATCAACGTACAAAAAGAGTAGTATTTTTATACGCCAATAACAAGCTTTTGGTAAAGAAAAAATTTAATAAAGCAGTGCGATTTGCAATATTTACAGAAAATATATTTAGGAAGAAATTTAACCAAGGAAATAAAAGATCTCTGTAATAAAAATTATAAGGCACTGATAAGTGAAGAGGAGATAAGAAAAGGAAGGGTATCCCGTGTCCATGGATCAGAACTAATTTTGTTAAAAATGATAGTACTACCAAAGTAATCTATGGAGTCATGTAATTTATAAAGTCAAATTCCATCAAAATATGTACATGCACACACACACACACGAATATTATTCACCCATAAAAAATAATGAAATCTTGTCATTTGCAGCAACATGTTTGGAATTGGGGATCATTACATTAAGTAAAATAAGCCAGACACAGAAAAAAATACCCCATATTATTACTCAGGGGAATAACCAAGAAAAAAAAGAGAAGATCCAAATAAATGAAATGCAGGGGACAGGGGCTACAGAAAGAAGTTCAATAGGGGGCAACAAAAGAGTGGAAGAATTACTTCTGACTTTTCTATAGCACAGTAGGGTAATTGTTGGTTTAAAAAAAATCTGATATATTTCAAAATTACTATAAGAGTATAAAATTTTCAACATAAAAATGACTGAAGAAATGCAAATGCTCATTACCCTGATTTGAGTATTGTACATTGTATACATGAACTGAATTATCATTGTATACATGAACTGAATTACTACAATGTACCTCATAAAGATATACAAATATTATGTCTCAGTGATTTTTTTTCTTTAATTGGAAGCAGGTATGAGCATACGGATTGCTAACTAGTTCCATCCATTGCTACTTTCCTCATCAACGTGGTGCCCCAGGTTCAGACTTGCTTTGCTCAGGTGACTCAATTCCTCCCCCTCTGTGTGCAGACATTCCTGGGTCTGTTTATGAGCTTTCTGCATGGCCTCGGTTGCTCAGTTAAGTTTGCTGATTTCCTCATTAGAGATTATACCTCTTCAGTCAAGTTCTTGACCTGTGGGAAGAAGACAGAGATCTTCATTAGAGCCACCACTGGAAGCTTGAGTATGACACCAAGGGTGTT
This sequence comes from Xerus rutilus, assembly GCA_028644305.1. NCBI lineage: Eukaryota > Metazoa > Chordata > Mammalia > Rodentia > Sciuridae > Xerus > Xerus rutilus. The sequence continues at coordinate 72,694,171 of CM053409.1, read as the reverse complement.
CCCTTTGTCGTCCAAAACCCTCATGAGGTATCCAATGTCATCAAGAGCTATGTTTAACCAAATTCCTGATATAGTCATTAAAACTATAAATCCATGTTTTCTTCCATAAAGAAATAAAACATATGTGTGCATATATGTGTACGTTATTTGACATGGTAAAAGGTATTCTGGTCAATTACCAATATGGCTTAATGGACTGATAATTTTCAGAGCATGGTATTATTGTATAACAACACCAGTAAAGGTAATTGTGCTTTCTATTGAGGATTCAGGGGACATGCACTGATTGTGTTTTACCCCAGTGTCCCAAGGGAGGGACAGATTAAGAAGGGTTCCAGCAGATAACACATGCAGAAGTGGAAGTTAGCTTTATCAGGTCTTTGTGCTTTTTATGAAAGGGAATCAATAAACACAAGAACTGATATTTAATCATCTGCCAAAATTACAGAGTCATACTGAAGATTGGCTGTTTGTCAAAGGTTTGATAAAGACTCCACACTTCTCCATCCACAAGATACAGAAATTAAAACTCACAAGTAAACAAAACACCAAAATCCTCCCTAAACTGGAATTAAAGTGATGGCTACAAGGTCAAAATCCAAAGCATCAGAAGAAATTGGTTTTCAAACACGTCCCAAATCACCTTTTAGAATATGGCATCATGCTCTTTCTCCTTCCAAAAAGTTGATTTAGGGACCCCATGAAACCATTTGGCTCTTTTCTTTAGTTTCAGATGACATAAGACTAAAGCAAATGTAATGTTTCATTTGGTAGATTAAGTGTGGTTCCCTAAATTCAAATTGGAAATTCAAAGTTGGCAATCACAGTTCATCAGACCCTTTATTTCATGCCAGTTCAGACTCAGTGCTATGAAGTTGCAGGCCACTGTGTTAGGTAAACATAGCACACTTTGAGTACTGAAGCCTGCTCTGGGAATGGAATCTAGGCATCTGGGCCTTCCTAATATCATAGAAAAAGTACCTTGTTCTCTGAAGCACACTTCTTCTTCTCTGACTTCGCTAATACTGTTTCCAGGTCATTGATTTCTTTCTTCAACTCAGAACATTCATCTTCGAGTTTCCGCCCCCTGGCAGTCAGTGCAGAATTTATCTCCTCTTCTTCCTCCACCCACTCAGACAGCTCCTTGACTCTGGCCTCCAGCTGGAGCTGGGATTTAATCAGCGACTCACACTGCTCTTCAGCATTTGCCAGGGTCTCTTGCTCCTGCCATGATGAGGAGAAAATTGTTGCCAACAGCTGGATGTAATTTATCAGTTAGGCGAAAATGCTGCTTAACACATAGCAAACAGATAATTGCCTGCCCTCTGCCCAGCACTTTCACCTACCTTTCCTAGGCAGCTGAAATAATATTCC
>CM053409.1:72662108-72692297 GCA_028644305.1 Xerus rutilus | reverse complement strand
GCTGAAGAGGCAGGTCACTCTTTTCCTGGACGAGGGAGACTGGCTTGGCTTTCAGTTCTTCCCTCTGAGTCTCTGATTTCTCCCAGGCTCCCTGTAGTTCTGCACACTCTTCCTTCAGCCGGCTACCTCCTCCCCACTCCCTCAGACGTAACAAGAGGCTTGATCCTGAATAGCCTCTTTCAGGGTCAGGTCTTCACAGCCCAGCCGTGAAAGCTCTTAATCTGGATCAAAAGAACTGTGTCCTTAGCTCAAGAGTGAAGGAAAAGAAAGCAAATTAACCTAGAATATGACAGTTATTTACAAAATAAATATATTTAATAAGCCCACCTTTTAAAAGAAGTCATAATACACTTTGATTAGTTTTCAAAACACCTTTATATCTGGGTTCTCATTTAATTCTGATAAAACCTCTGTTAGGGATTTCTTGGGCTAGCAATATTTTGGACTAGGTCCCTTGAAAATTCTTCACCATAAACAGACTTTGAGAGCTAAGCCTGAAAGAGAATAGGTGAATAAGAGGAAACTGAAAACTTTAGTATTAAATGAAAGCATGCATAATCTGGATGTGTTCATGGAAGGAGGGAGCCTGTTTGGGGATTGTATTTCTGTTTTCATATCCACATGACTAGAGGACAAGGTAGAGTTCTTTAAAGATTTTTACCTTTAAAGAAAAAGAGGACTAAAAAAGCATCTACCAATCAGCAGAGAAAGATATCAAAAAGAAGTACATCTGATTGGATGTTTACAGGGGAAAAAAATCCTACTTTGGGCATTTGTTATTGGTTTTATTTGTGTTTTGCTTTATTTTTATCATAGTTCAGCATGACTATAATTTTTGAACTTTAAATTAAACTACTCAGTTGGTATATAAATAGGCAATAAATAAGCATAATAATTTTTTACACTGGTAATCAATACCCTAGGGATATTTGGAGTAGAAAAACATAAAGGTATACTGAAGAACAGACCCTGAATCCAAGCACCAGAGATTCTCTCAGATATATCTTCCCCAGAAATAATCTTACAATCTAAAATTACAAAACACATATAGAAAAAAATCAACCACCAGTGACTGTGAGCACATATAATAATATAAAAATCGGATACTATAAAATAATTGTGCTAAATTATTAAAGACATAAAGAAATTAATTAAAAAGAAGTAACAAAATAAATCATCACAATAAGTGAATAGACATACAGGTGAACCCCAAGTTATGATGGTTTGACTTAAGGTTTTTCAACTTCATAATGGTGTGAAAGTAATATGCATTTAGTGGCAACTGCATCAGATTTTGAATTTTGATCTTTTCCTGGGCTAACACTATTCAGTATGATATTATTTTGTGATCTTGAGTAGTGTTAAAAAGCTATTGCTGCCAATAAGAATGCAATGAAAAGGATAAATATCAGATGCCCTATAGTGTACTGTGTAGTTAACTATGATATTCAGTAGGTTGGATGTATTAAATGTACTTCTAAGTTATTTTCAACTTATCATAGGTTTAAGCAGAATTTACCCCCATTGTTAGTCCAAGAGCAACTGTATTTGAATGGGAAACAATAAAATATCTAAAACTGAAAAAATATAGTAATTGAAATCAAACGCTCAATGGAGTAGTGCTTTTTCTTAATGACTTATAGTCTTATCCTAATGACCTCAGGCTCCAGGATGGCCAGTATACCCCCAGGTTCCAGACTTACCCCAGTGCCAGGCGAGACACAGCCTCAAAGCACAGGCCTGTCCCCATGGGTCCAGATTGGTAAACCATCTTGGTGAAACCAGACATCAGGCCACCATTGCCACAAACCCAGGTTATAGGCCCATCACCATGGACTCAGGCACCAAAGCCTACCCATGCAAACCCAAGTTCCAAGCTTGCCTGCAAAGACCCCACATTGGACCTGCTTGTGTATGGAAACTGGCAGCAGGACAGTATACCCTAGGACTTCAACAGCAATAATTTATTGGGACTCTACCAGCTGGCTTTCCCAGAATCTCTGACTGGGATTACTTGTAAAGGGCTTCCCCTGCAGAAGCCAGCTTATAAAGACTAGAAAAGGTATCTATTTGTTGAAAAGTGTACATGCTAACATGACACTCAAAGATCATGAATGATCAGAGAAACATGATAACAAAAAAATGAATAAAGCATCCCTGACTGTATAGAAATAGAGACAAATAAATGAACAAAATCAGGAAACAAAGAGACCAAGAGATTATGAATTCTTGAAACAAAATGTAACAAAAAGTAGACACCCAAGGTAGGAAAAAAATGGCCTAAAATTTCCAGGAAAGATGTCTGGTGGTAGTCTTTCCCAATCAAAGCTAATCCATAAATGTAGGTAGGGGACCTATTCCCTCATATGCACAGAAACTAATGCAATATTACCAGGAACATGAAGAATCAAGGACATAGAACACAATAAAAAAAAACATAAACGTCTAATAATTCATCTTTAAGAAGCAGAGATCGAGAAGTACCAAATAATTCAAAATCATCATCTAAAGAAACTAGAACTGAATAAAATCAAGGAAATAATACATAAACAAAATGAGAAGTCCAGCAAAGAGACAGAAACCACAAAACAAAATCAAGGACAAATTCTGCAGCTGAAGACTGAATGGAAAATTCCACAGAAAACTTTCAACAGCACAATCAAACAGAAGGGAAAAAAAAATCATTGAGCTTAAAGACTGAAGATCCTTTGAAATTACCCAGGGAGAGGAACAAAAGAAAAATGAATGAAAAATGATAAAGAATACACAGACTTTATAAAGGACATCATCAAGTACACTGCATTATAGACTAATAGAAGGAACAGAGAAAGAGAAAGGAGCAGAAACAAAGAAACAATAACAGAAAGTGTTAATAATAGGTAGAGAGAAATGCATATCCAGATGCATGAATCTCAAAGAAATTCAAATAAGTTAAATTTAAAAAGACCATCACCAAGACACATTGTCATGATATTCTCAATGGTCAGTGACAAAGAGAGTTTTGAATACAGCAGCACAGAACAACTCATCACATTTAAGGGAGCCCACATTAAAGTATCAGTGAATTTTTCAGCAAAATCCTTACAGGTCAGGAATGAGTGGTATTGTCACAAACCAGCATGATGTTTGATCAGTTCTCCAAACGTGGGCAGCGAGAGGACTGGAAATAAGACAAACACAAACATAGAGAAAAGCGGGACTTGCTGGACCAACCAAACTCCTGGTGGGAGAAAAGAACAGGCTCCACATGTTCATTACATAGCTTTAAACATCAAAAGGATTTATTGTGAGAAAGCTTCTTGAAGATAAACAAAAATGAGGTTGTGAGCAGGAACAGCCCAATTAAAAGCTTATCAGCTTTTGCCCAAATTTCTTCTACCTCCAGGCAGCTGGCACTTGAATCAAAGGCTATTGAACCAATAAATTCTGTGAGCTACAGAACCCCTATGGAACAGGGCATTACCAGCATGTCAGAAGGGCATCGCCTCTGCTTTGGGATGGTTCAAAGAAATCTGTAATTCTTTCACTGCTCCTGACATGGTATGATATATTTGAAGTACTAAGAGAAAGCAAACTTCCAACCAAGACTACTATATTATGTTCAATTATTACTACTATGTTATGTTCAACATAACATCCTACTAGTAAGGATGTCCTTTGAAAATTGGAGAGAAAAATACTTTCCTAGATAAATTAAAAACTATGAGTTGATCACTACTATCTGCCTTTTAAGAAATATTAAAGGGAGTTCTTCAAGTGGAAACAAACAGATACTAATCAATGAAAATATATGTAAGTACAAAACTCACTCTAAGTGAAAATAAGGTCAAATTCAGAAGACTATAACACTGTTACGGTGATAAGTAAATGACTTTTAATTCTGGTGCAAAGTTAAAAGACAAAAGTTTTAGAAATAATCATAGCAATAATAATTAGCTAAAGGATGCAAAATACTAAAGGACATAAATTGTGATATAAATAACAAAATATGGGGGAGCAGAAGTTGAAGAGATAAATTTTTGGAATGCAAGAAATGTTCAACATATGTAAATCAGTAATGTGAAACACTGTGTCCTATTCTATTTTCTGTTGCTATAACTGAATACCACAGACTGGGAATTTGTAAAGAATAAAGATTTACTTAGCTCATGGTTTGTTGGAGACTGGGAAGTCAAAGAGAATGCTGCTGGTATCTGCTGAGGGGCTTCTTGCTGTTATTATAACATAGTGGCAGATATCACATGGTGAGACAGAGCGAGCATGCTATTTCAGGTCTCTCTTCACTAAAGCCACGAGAGGCCTCCACTTTAATAATTTTATCTAATCCTAATTATTCCCCAAAGGCTATCTCTTAAGCCCACTGACATGTGTCTTTGGGGATAGTTACCTTCACATGAATTCTGAGGGACATACTTAATAGATACATCAAAAGAATTTGATCCAAATTAACATTGTTTCATGACAAAAACTTTGACTAAGGTAGAGAATGTTCTTCAACATAACACAGGCCATATGACAAACCCACAGCTGACATGATATTCCATAATAAAAAACTAAAAGCTCCTCCTTGCCAGGCATGATGGCGCATGCCTCTAATCCCAGCAGCTCGGGAGGCTGAGGCAGAAGGTTCGCAAGTTCAAAGCCAGCCTCAGCAAAAGTGAGGCACTAAGCAACTCAGTGAGACCCTGTCTCTAAATAAAATACAAAATAGAGCTGGGGATGTGGCTCAGTGGTCGAGTGCCCCTGAGTTCAATCTCTGGTACTCGCCCCCTAAAAAAGCTCCTCCTGTACAATTAGGGACAAGATAAGGATATTTACTCCTACCAATTGTAGTCAACATGGTACTTGAATTCCTACCCAGAAAATTAGTGGTGAAAAAAAGAAGTAAAAGTTATTAATAAATAATTCACTAAAGTTTCAGGATACAAAATCCATGTACAAAAATCAGTAGCATTTCTACATAGTAACAATGGGCCATCTAAGAAAGAAATCAACAGAACAATCACAACAGCAATAAGTAAGTACTTAGGAAAAAAATTTAACCAAGGACGTGAAAAATCTCTGCACTAAAAATTATAAAACACAAATGAAAGAAATAAAACATGAGTAAATCAGAAAAAAATTCTGTGTGCATGGATTGGAAGAATTAATATTGTTAAAAATGTTCTTACTTCCTAAAGTGACATGTAGTTTCAGTATAATCCCTACCATAAATTAAATATAATTTTCTTTTCAGAAACAGAAAAGAATGACCTTAAAGTTCATATTGAACAAAAGGTCCTGAATACCCAAAGAATTCTTGAGCAAAACATACAAAGCTAAAGGAATCATATTACCTGAATTCAAAATACATTACAAAGCTATAGTAATCAAAATATGGTACTGGTATTAAAATAGACATTTAGACAAAAGTAACAGCATATAGAGCCCAGAAGCAAATCTAAACCTCTATGGCCAACTGATATTCAACAACATGAAAAGGAAACTATCTTCAGTAAGTGGTATGGTAATTGAATATTCACATGATGAGATGTAAGTAGACCCTTATTTTACACCATGGTCAAATATTAGCTAAAAAATGATTTAAAGACCTCAAACTTTAAAGATGTTTGAAGAAAACATATAGACGAAACTTCTTGACATTGGGTGGGCAATGATTATTTATATATGATCCCGAAATACAAGCAACACAAACAAATAAACAAATAGGATTGCATCAAACTATAAAGCTTATGAACAGCAAAGGAAACAATCAATAAAGAAAAGAGACAATCTATGGAATAAGAAATATATTTATAGACTATGTATCTGATAAGGGATTAATATCCAAAATATATAAAGAACTCAAACAACTCAATTGTATGAAAATAACTTCATTAAAAACAAGCAAAAAACATCTGATATTTCTCAGAGAAGATACAAATGGCAAACAGGTGCATAAAAATATTCAACATCATTAATCATCAGGAAAATGCAAATCAACGTCACAATGAGCTATCAATTTGTACCTGTTAGGATGGCCATTACCAAAAAGACAAGATAGGTGTTAATAAATACGTGTGGAAAAGGTAACCCTTGCACATCATTGGTAGGAAGATAAACTAGTACAACAATTCTGGAAAATGGTATGGAGGTTCTCAAAAAATTAAAAATAGAACAACCACATGATCTAATTCTCCCATGTCTGAGTATACAGCCAACGGAAATGAATCATGATATTAAAGAGATATCTGCACTCCCAAGTCCACTGTAGTTTATTCCCTACAGCCAAAATATGGAATCAACCTAAGTGCGCACCAATGGATGAATGAATTAAGAAACTGTGGTATATATGCAATGGAATGTTATTCTGCCTTAAAAAAAGGAAGGAAATTCGTTCATTTGCAAAAACACAGGTGCACCCAGAGGATATTACTCAAAGTGAAAATAATTCAGGGATAGAAAGATAAAACATTGCATGATTTCACTTAGTTTTGAAATATCAAAATGTCAACTTACAGAAAACAGAGTAAAATGGTAGTTCCTGTGGGCCAGGGAGTGGGGAAAACTGGGGAGATAGTGATCAAAGGGAATTCAGTTTCAGTTAGGCAGGATGAATAAATTCTGGAGACTGAATATACAGTGTGGTGACAATAGGTGCTAATCCTATATTATATTCTAGAAACTCGCTCAAACATTAGATTTTAAATATACTCACCACATACAAAATATAATTATGTAAGGTAATGAAAATGTTATTTAGCTTAATTGTGGATAACTATTGCGCAATGTATACATTGTCAAAACACCAGATTATCTGACATAAATATATGTAGTTTTTATTTGTCATTGAAACCTCAACAAACTTGGGGAAAAAAAAGAATACACCAAGGCAAGCAGAAGGAAGAAAGAAATAAAGATGAGATCATAAATTAATGAACCAGAAAACATAGAGTAAAAGTTGGAAAAAAGAGATTATTAAATAGATCAACTAAATGAATGAACCCATCGCAAGAACAGGAGAGAAGGTACAAGCATAGAATAAGACTTGAGGAATAATTATGGTTATTAACCAGGAACATAAATATAGATGCAGTCAAGGTTTAAAAATCATAGCTAGCTGGCCATAGTGGCACACATCTGTAATTCTAGGTTCTTGGAAGGCTGAGGCAGGAGGATCACAAGTTCAAGGCCAGCCTGGGCAACTGAGCAAGATTCTGCCTCAAAATAAAATTTTTAGACAAGTGCTGGGGATAGAGCTCAGTGATAGAGTGATTGTCTAGCATGCACAAGGCCCTGGATTCAATTCTCAGCACCACAAATTGATTAATTAATAAATCAAAATCAATATCTATAAAATTGGAAAAGGTAAAAAAATTTAAAATTCCTTTTTAAAAAAAGTATATCTAAACTGATTCAAGAAGGATAAAAGTCCCCAAAGACCTATAATCATTAAATAAATTAACACAAAATAATAAAATCTATCTTCAAAAGACTACCAGATCCTGCTAGTCTTATAAGCAAATTCTACCAACATCCAAAGATCAAATGCCTCATGTTATGAAAAGGGAACATTCAACAACTCAATGTTTTGTTCTTGTTTTTCAGTATTAGGAATTGAACCCAGGGGTACTCTACCACTGAGCTACTTGTGTTTTATTTTGAGACACAGTCTCACCTAATTTGGCCAAAACTGGCTTCAAACTTTCAATCCTCATGCCACAGCCTCCCAGGTCACTGGGACTATAGGCTTGTGCTACCACACTCAGTTCTCTAATTCTTTTACAAGGATAACCTTGATCAGATGATAGAGCAGAGGGAAAAAAATTACAGATCAATCTCATTCATGAATGTTAATGCAAAAATTTTATGGTAACATTACAATCATCCCACAATGTGAAGCAAAGTGAGTTCAATTTTTAAACAATATTTTCACATAATGCAACACATTTACAGATTAATTTAAATTACTGTTACTGTTTCAATGGAGTTAGATGAAGTCCAAATGTAGTGATAAATGCCTCTACTGAACCTGCCTGAGACAAAATCTTGTGATTACATGTCACCAAAAGCCATATTTTCTGACCCAGGGGAAGTAGTAAAGTGGTCATAACACTTCCCCTCTCTGAAGCCAACTTCCCTGCAGAGCTGGCGGTGGGGTAGGTGTGCAGGCACTTGCAGGTCTGCTTCCATTATAAATGGTGAGTCATACTGCTTGCAGAGATCCACGTTTCTAGAATCCCTCCCAATAGGAAAGCTGGAAGCAATGGAAGTAATATCTGAATTATGCTCGTACTTGGTTAGATAAGGTAATAAAGCCCATCACATTGTTTTTTTGGTATGCCATGGTTTAAAAAACGTTTGACTCATCCTAATCAGAGGAAGCAGCTCTACCACAACCACAAGACTGTCACATTGATGAAGGCACTAATTAATCCAGCAGTAGGGGTGCAGAGTAGAGATATAAGAAATATAATACCTTCCTTGTAGAATCTTCTGGAATTTGATTCATACCATTTTGTCCTGTGCTCCAACTTGAAACAATGGAGGACTACATAGTCTCTCATGATTAATTTATTGCCTGTGGTCCAGAGAGCCAGCTATACCAAAGGAAAAAAAAAAAAACCCTAAAAAAAATGTCAGATACTAGTTTCATTCATCAGAAATGTTCAGTAAATGTTTGTTGAATTACTCTATAAAAAAGTCAAAGTATTCTTCAGGACAACTTAATGATTTCTGTGTCTTCTTGGGTTTTATTTAATGTATAAAATTTATATCCTAGAAAGTTTTGGTTTCTAAGTATTAAATTTTCAAATAATATTTTATTGGATCTGTGGTTATATTCTTTGTTCAATACTTAACATTCCTTCCTCTTATTAATATTTAGAGTACCTGGTTTAAGTTTCCAGATGGGTACAAGCATGCAATGCTTCAAAATGTCTGGAGGTGTCCACAAACTTTTTCTATACAATCTCTACAGAATATTCTTATTTGTTTTCAAAGAACTCTTTAAAAATGTAAAAACACTTTTAGCCAGTGAGGCATATTTTAAAAATAAGCCATGATATGACTCTGGGGCCACAGTTTACTGATCCCTCTTCTGGAAGAAGGCATATTTGTCCCAGGTGTCAATGACTCAATATGAATATTTTTTCAAAGATAATTAATAAAAATCAAGGCAAAGCAAGTGAGGTTCCAGAAGCACAAATTTTATGAAAGCAGTCACTTAGAGTACTTCTTTCAAGCAACCTTACACTAAACTTTGATTGCCTCCTTAAAATACACACAACCCTAAGAGTCAGTGCCCCTTTAAATATGTGCCTTAGAGCCTCAATAGCCTCATGTGAATTTTGACCCAGATGAGTGGTATATAGCAAAAAATGGCTAGACACACCAGGAAGTGAGGTACCGTTAACAAAACTTGGTGGAAATAACAGACTGATTTCCAAGTATTCAAAACCTAAAAGCCAAATAACATTTCATACACATCCTACAGAGTTCTTTTTCTACGAGTTCTTCACTGGTTTCTCCTAATCTCCTCCAAATAATTTGGACTTTATATGGATGTCATTATGGGCAACCTGATGCTGACTACCAGATAAGACCAATCAATGGTTTCCCAAAATACGTGGGTCTCTTAAATGAAGTAGAATTTAGAGAATCACATTTAAGTCAGTCAGTTTGGGTTATTTATTCATTTACTGAATAGTTGGGTTGATGTTAAAGTTGTTAAGTTATTTAGATAGCTTAAAAAATTTATTCCTTAAAAGACCACAGTAGATTAATCAGTTCACACGGACAAGCAGTTAACTCCAGGAAGCTGGTTCACCTTTTTCTTGCTTTGATTTGTATAGTTTTCTAGCACGGTTAAAGTTGATTCAGTATTTTATATCTCAACACAAATGTGTTTAAATGATTAATTATAAAAATGTAAATGTAGTCAAGACTGAGATTTAAGTAGCATTGAATTTTCTGTCTTCAACAGCACTGAAACCTCCACTTTGAACTGAGCTCTATTTGTGTTATTTTTGGTCATAAAGGCTAAAGAATACCTCCTGTTATAATCAAGTGTCTGTGGATATTTTAAGATACACACTCTTTCCCCCTACTCTTCTCCAAATGCATTCTTTGCAATTTCCTGGTTACTTTAGTGAGTCCAAGTTGGTACAGGGTGTAGTCTATCTCCAAGGAGCCAAAGGATTCTTCAGTTGCTTTTCTGGGGCTCACAGTCTTGCTCTTTGGAAAGGCCATTGGTTTTCAGAATGCACTACTTAATTTAAAATGGGGTCAGAGGGATTATATGGTTCAAGTGAAGATCAATCTGGACAAGTGGGGGAAAAGGATATACAGGTATCTCTTTCTACTACTAGTGTTGCAATGTTCACAAAACTTTTGGTAAAAACAATGAAGAAAAAAAGCAGTAGTCTCTGCCATTGGTATAACAGTTTTGTCCTTTTTGCCTCTTTTTCTTTTAACTATAAGGCACTATGAGCACCATCAGGTGTATTATAGTTATACATAATGTTTGGGTTCATTTTGACGTACTCATACGCACAAGGAATTTAATTTTACTCTATTTCAGTTCCTCATTCCTCTCCTTTATTTTCCTTCCTCCCTCCCCATATTTGCCCTCCTCTTCTCTACTGGTGTGCCTTCAATTTATGTATTTATTTTTAATTGGTGCTTTTCAGAGGTACATGCATATAGTGTACTTTTGTCAAGTTCATTCTGCATTTCCTCTTCTTTCCTATTCTTCCTATTCATTCTCCTCCTTCTTCTCCACTGACCATCCTTCTAACTTTTTGGTATTAACAGACTCTTTTGCCCCTTTTTGCTCTAACTTCTGCACATGAAGGAAAATATTCAACACTTTTTACAGTGCTTCAGAGACACATCTCATTTGTCTGCTCATGTTTCTGGGATCCCAGAATACATGTTTCCCTTTGTTTAAAATCACCATACAGCAGTCAGTTTGGAAAAGCTTTACAGTACATCTTCTGTGACACCATTATGGCACAGCTGCCGAAGATCCAAACAATGGTCAATTTCACCTGAAAAACAGGGTCACACTGGGTCAGTGATATGATCACTCCAGATTTTGTCCTAGCTGCTACATCTTGGGTTGAAAATATTTTGAATTTGGCTTGCTCTCCATGACAGGTCATAAGCATTCAATTTCTCCCAGCCTGATGGTGCTCACAGTGCCCATCCTGTTATGGAGGAGTCTCTATATATGTTTTACCTGACATTCCATTAATACAGAACAAGCCTCTGAGTTCACAAATATCAGATTTTATAAGCAAATACTCCTAGAAGATGAAAAATGATTATGTTTCTTGCTAGAATCCAAATGGCTGGTATCTTATCCATTCGTTAACCAAAACTCAACTAGAAATGACAAGACCACAAACGTGCACCGCCATCTCCAGATAGGAGGGACCACAAAATGGGGGGGAATAGGCACAACCCCAAAATTCTGCTTACCATTCGCAGAGAAAGGACTTGGGCCCATTCTGAACTTCATTGTCCCCTGATTATGTTGACTAAATGTCATTCTATAGTCTAAGCATCCTCCTATCACCTCTTTGACCATCAAAAGCTGTCCTATTACAGCAATCAGCTGCAATCTCTGATAGAGGCCTTTGAAAAACATTTCACCAATTCATCATGGAGAAGCCAAGGAGCACCCTAACACAAACCCTATTGTGACTCTGCCCATGTCTAGGATCACAGGAATAAACGATACACCTGTACCCCAATCCCTTTCAGAGGCAGAAACCGACGATCTGTAACAAGAGAAATGTAGAGTTCTCAGATACCTTGAGATCAAACATCTGTTCCTCTGTAAGTACATTTGAATTGTTTTGATTAGATCATGAAGCTTTTCTTGAAAACCTACTGAAATCAAAGCTGCCTTGATGGAAGACAACTCTAATAGGTAACAGAATTGCTCCAAAATGAAGGCATCTAATTAGATTCCTTGCTAGATGGAAGCAGTGTCCCTAGATGTATTCAGAAACCCAGCTGATAAGAAACAATGAGGCCAAAACACAAAGCAGTGAACAACATGAAGTGTTGGCATTGCAGAAACTCCAACTGCAGTATCATTGTTTGGCATCACACTTTCCCAAAATAGGACACAGACTGTCAAAACTGGGGTCTTAATTACAGTAGGTTAATAAAAACACAGCTACTACAGAACCTCAGAAACCAGAATCAGCAACATGTGGGCACATATTCCAAGGGTGGTTAGTGCCCTGAAGACATAGGTGCTTGTCAGATATGCTCTCTTGAGGCTGGCAGCACCAACCAAAGCTCCACAGAGAACTAGAATTCCAAACAGAGGCTGGGAACCTTCAAATCCATTATTTAAGGAATACAATCTGTGTTAAATATTTTGTTTTGCAAATCAAAAACATTTTTAGAACTTACCACTATGGCCCATCCCATTATCCCCCTACCACCATTCACTTGTCAGAGCACGTAACTAAGAAATGGAGACCATTAGAGAGAGAAGGTATTCCTATTGGGAAGAAAGATTAGAGGGCTTTTTACAATTAAAAATGGATTTGCAAACAGTCTTTATTGTCAATTTAGATACTTTGGACAAAGTAATATCCTTTATTCCGAAATATCTACTGTAATCCCCCAAGTGATTATTCAATCCCTTTTTACTGCAATTTGTCCTCCTAAAAATTGGAGTGGGTGCACGCTTACATTTTAATGTGAAATTCAGGTTGAAATAGAAATAGTAATCCCTAGCACTGATATTACTGAAAAGAGCCTGCTTTGTGAAACCCTTCCATACGTCCACTTGAATCTCAAAGTCAGCCATGAAGAGGTTCCAAGGACCTTACTTTCAACTTGCTTTCATTTTTCAATCTGAAAATATGCCCTTATGAAAAAGGGGCCAGTAAGTGGTTCTTAAAAAGACATTCATCAAACCTGAAATGAAATGGATTTTCTAGTATAGATTACAAAATATCTAACTCTTACCTGGCATTTGGTTCACTGAGGATTTATGCAACTCACAAAATTAAGTGCTATTGACTTCAGATTAGTCATCAATATATTTTGGTTTTCCTATAATGGAGAGCAAAATAAACAGAAAATTCCTTTTCAAGTCTAAGAATACCAATATACTTCACAAATATCTCCAAATCTATCAACTTAATTTTAGACTCGACATGCACACCAAGAGTAAAACAATGAATACAGCATTATTCCCTGCTTACCAAACACACATTATTTCTTTCCTTTGTCAAGTCAGTATGTATCTGACAGACATAGTTATATTATAAATCATTTCCACTTGTTTTGAGTTCAATAGCAAAAAGTTATGACTGAGCAATAAAATGGCTTTGAAAAAAATCATTTCTCAAGTTTTCTTTCTATCGAAAACCTTCATTTTAGGTCATGGTCTTTGGAAATAGAATCTGAGATTCAGATTCCAGTTTGAGAGGTTTATTTGGAGAGTGAGGGAAGCAGGGGAATTCAAAAGGCAATGATGCGGACTTGGCTTCAGTTTGATCCCTGCAGGACCTGTGAGCACAAATGCACCAATTGCAGGACAGATGGTCCCTTCTTGAGACAAAGAAGGGGCCAGAGTCTGGAGAGGAGGAAAAGGAGGCAGATTAGCTCCCCTTTTGGACAAAGGCAGTTCTGTAACTGAGATGTCTTATAAGCCAAGATTCACATCAGCTGGAAAATGGATACAGGACTGATAAAAGTGACCAAAATAGGCGACAATGTCCTCTAAAAGCCTTTAAAATACCAAGATGAACTTCAACTGTTTCAACTTGGTTAACTTCACATACTTTGCCCTTATTTACAGATGTGAAATTTCAAATAAGTAATAATAATTCATATTGTGAGACAGTTAATATGTGAATAGATAAATTAAATATTACTTTATAGAGAGATGAAACCAGAATGAAGCTGCTTTCTGGCATCTCTCCTACCTAAACTGCATAGAAGGTAGAGAAAAAGGAGAAGGAAGAGAGGGTTTGGAGGAAGAGGAGGTAGGCAGTGGCATTTAAAAAGCTCTATTTTGCTGGGCACAATGGTGCACACCTATAATCTCAGCAACTCAGAAGGCTGAGGCAGGAGGATTGTAAGTTCAATATCAGCCTCACCAAATTAGTGCTAACAACTTAGCAAGACCCTGCCTCAGAAAATAAAAAGGGGTGGGGATGTGGCTTAGAGGTTAAGCACCCCTGGGTTCAATCCCCAGTACCAATAAATAGATAGGTAGATAGATAGGTAGGTAGGTAGGTAGGTAGGTAGATAGATAGATAGATAGATAGATAGATAGATATAGATCAAATAAAAGCTCTTCTGTCACATCATCATACCCTGATAGAAGCATGAATTTGTTGAAATTCTAGAGACAATAGTATAATATTCACCAAAAGCTTCAAATATTCCTATTTATATCTGTAACTCAAGACATTTTTTTTTCTGGTGCTTTCTCTTAAGAAAATAATCAGGCAACAGTGCAAAGATACTCATTGAAGTATCATTTAGTCATTACAAAAAAAATCAAATATATTAACAAATTTTCATTAACAGAAGATTGATTAAATTCTGAAGGACTAGACATGTAATGACACTCTAAACTTTTTAAATGATGACATAGATGCATATAACTAATGTGGAAAGACTACTAGAATTTATGTTAACAGGAAAGTAGGTTACAGAACCTATGCTTTGTACATTACGCTCCTGAATGCATGCAGTTTTTAAGCACAGTTGTGTTATAGATGACTATAAACAAAGAGTGTTGGAAGGCTTATTTCTGTTAACAATTGTTATTTCTCTCTCTGGGATTATAAATAACTTTTATGTTCCTCTTTTTAGTTTTATTATATTCCCCGTGTTTTTGGCAATACTCATGTATTAATTTTATGATTTATAAAAAATAAATCTACTTTGTTTTCTTGAACCTATTCTCAGCCAAACTATGTTACAAACATTTGTAGTGCTAACTCACTAAGATGTACGACAATAGCAACAAGAAAATCCATAAGCGACCAGGAGAAAATAGGCCAGCCAAGAACATACAAAAGTAAAAAGTATTCTCTGGCTACCTGTGTAGAGGCAGATTTGATGAAGCTTAATTAATAATGTCCTTTGTGGAGGCCCTAGGTCCTCTAAGTGAGCCGTTTGATCTCTTTCTACTTCAGTTCTTTTCCTCTATGAAAAAGTAATAATACAACTTTCTAGTAATTTTTTTATCAAAAAAAAAAAAAAAAAAAACTTCACAACTCTGATTACAAAGTACTTCAATTCCCAGAAAAAATTGTGCTTATTATGGGCAATTTAATGTTTAAATGAGTAAAAACTTGGAGGCACTTATTTTCAGGAAGTATTTAAAGAAACACACAAAAAAAGATAAAATGAAAAAAATAAACGAAAGAAAAAGGTCATTCTACATTGTAGACAATTCTTTTAGTTTCAGAACACAGCACATACCCTGAAGAGGTAGATGATGATTTCCTAATTTTCTGCCTAAACCACTCTCTGATCTTTTATGATCTGAAAATTACTCAACTGGGAGCTATAAGCTTATGTGGCCACTACCTAACAGACTTCTCAGAGGCACTTGAGAAGCTATTAGAATCAGGCAAATGCACTGCCTGAACACTAGCAGAGTCCAAACACAAGAGCTTCCCTTTCCAAACTACCTCCTGAAGCAGGCCCAGAGGATTTCAAGCATGCTCCTGACTTGTGTCATCATGAGCTAATGAATCTAGAAAGTGCTAACTGCTTTCTCCATTCCCTGACTGACTCAGTAATCAAGAGTCCCAAATCCGCCTGATAGGGGCCAGGAGTTCACAGGAAGCTGGGTGTAAGATAACAGGAGGGTGAAGACCTTAGAAAGTGAGAGTATGAGCCCCATGTAAAGAGCAGCTGGTGCACTCTGCCCCACTGTTGCCATGAGGGAATCTGAAACCAGGCCGGTCAGATATTTTATTTTCCCAGAATGTTCATGTTGCATAAGAAAAAAATCCATAGGTGCATATGAAATCTCTTGATTTTTTTTTAATCTGTGTGAACCAAACAAAACATGTCTGAAGACCAGGTTCTGCTCAGAAGCTGCCAATCTGTGACCTTCTCTGTAAATCATGCAGAGCTTCTCTCTGTGGTTAGTGGTGGTCCAGTTGTGAGGCTGGTGTCAGCAACTTGGGCTCAGTGTCTTTAAACTTATTATGTAATAATGCAGTGTTCATTGCATCATAAATGAATGGGAGTCAGTGAGAGTACAATAGACACTAAATTAGGAAACAGAAGTCTTGCTTTCTACCTAGACTTTGCCATTCAGTGGATTCATAAAATTGGAAATGCTACTCTTAACTCCTCTGTCCTTGTACGTGAAAGACAGAGTCCCCTCTCCCTCTCCCTCGTTCTCTCCATCCCCCTTTCTATACACACACACACAAATATATACTGTCTAGCCTCACGTAATGTTAGAGACTGCACACACAAAAATGGTTCCATAAGATTATGATGGATTTTTATTATTTAGAAATCATTATTTTTCACTGACATTGTGGCCCTTGTACTGCTGTAAATAGTGCAACATGTTGTTCACATATTGATGGTGATGTTAGCATTACCAGTCTCATTATAGTACGGCACATGCAATTATGTATAGTATATAATACTTGATAATAACAAATGTCTATTTTGCTCACTTATGTATTTACTATAGTGTGTGTATATATATATATATGTATATATGTATGTATTCTTTGTTTACTGAATTTATCAAGTTACTGATGTGCCGTCAAGAGGCATGTCAAGAACTGGGTGCAGTGGCACACACCTGTAATCTCAGCACTTTTGGAAGCTGAGACAGGAGGATCACGAGTTCAAAGCCATCCTCAGCAATGGCAAGGCGCTCAGCAACTCAGTGAGACCCTGCCTCTAAATAAAACACAAAATAGGGCTGGGGATGTGGCTCAGTGGTAGAGTACCCGAGTTTAAGCCCTAGTACCAAAAAAAAAAAAAAAAAAAAGAGGTATGTCAAGTGATTGACTTAGACCATCTGGGTGTAAGTACACTCTATGATATTTGTAGAAAGATAAAATCCCTAAGAAGGTATTTCTCAAAACATCCCCATCATTAATGAAAGCATGGTTGTATACATTTGGGGCTGGTTATTACTCCTAAATAATTTATCAAAATATGTTTTTTATTCTTTTTGCAAATAAGTCAAATAGAAAATAAAAGCAGGATGAAAATGGACTTCTTAAAATATAACTCTTAGTGCACCAGTACCATTTCCCTGAAGAATCACAGGCCTGAGGATAGAAAGGCTAATAATTGCCATTCTGACTGGCGTGAGATGAAATCTTAGAGTACTTTTGATTTGCATTTCTCTAATTACTAGAGAAGCTGAACAGTTTAGCATGTATTTGTTGATTGATTATATATCTTCTGGGAAGTGTCTGTTCAGTTCCTTAGCCCATTTGTTGATTGGGTTATTTGGGATTTTTTGGTGTTAAGTTTTTTGAGTTCTTTATATATACTGGAAATTTGTGCTCTATCTGATGTGCATGTAGTAAAGATGTTCTCCTACTCTGTGGGCTCTCTCTTCACGTTATTGTTTCCTTTGCTGAGAAGAAGGTTTTTTGTTTGCATGTATCCCATTTATTGATTCATTTTTTAAAAAATTTATTTATTCCAATTAGGTATGCATGACAGCTGGAGGCATTTTGACTCATTGTACACAAATGGAGCACAACTTTTCACTTCTCTGGTTGAACACAATATAGAGTCACACCATATGTGCAGTCATACATATACGTGGAGCATTGATGTCCATCTCATTCCACCATCTTTTCTGCCCCCATGTCCCCTCCACTCCCCTCCCTCCCCTTTGACCAAAGTTTCTCCATTCTTCCTGTGTCCTCTCCTCCATTATGAATCAGCATTCGCTTATCAGAGAGAACATTTGGCCTTTGGTTTGGGGGGATTGGCTTACTTTGCTTAGCATGATATTCTCTAACTCCACCCATTTACCTGCAAATGCCATAATTTTATTCTTTTAATGCTGAGTAATATTCTATTGTGTATATATACCACAGTTTCTTTATCTATTCATCTATTAAAAGGCATCCAGGTTGGTTCCACAGTTTAGCTATTGTGAATTGAGCTCCTATAAACATAGAAGTGGCTGTGTCACTGTAGTTTGCTGTTTTTAAGTCATTCAGGTATAGACCAAGGAGTGGGATAGCTGGGTCAAATGGTGGTTCCATTCCAAATTTTCTAAGGAATCTTTATACTGCTTTCCATATTGGTTGCAAAAATTTTCATCCCACCAGCAATGTAAGAATGTGCTTTTTCCTCCACATCCTCACACACAGTGTTGCTTCTATTCTTGATAATTGCCATTCTGACTGGCGTGAGATGGAATCTTAAGAGTAGTTTTGATTTTCATTTCTCCATTTGCTAGAGATGTTGAACATTTTTTCATATATTTGTTGATCTATTGTATATCTTCTTCTGAGAAGTATCTGTTCAGCTCCTTAGACCATTTACTGATTGGGTTGTTTGTGTTTTTTGAGTTCTTTATATTGTTATGGCGAGATCTCAATAAATAATTGAGTCCATCTTAAAGCAGGAGACGGAACTATCTTTATTCACTAGGTGGCGGTCTGGATCCACCAGCTGGTGGCCCAAGGGGCAGACTGCCAGTCTACATCTTTCAATCACCTCCCAGGGTTTGAATCCACCTTTTATAGTCCAAAACCTCATTAATCATAAGTGGCTGTTGCCATGATTCAAAACCATAAACAAACTTCATGTGATCTAAAATTATAAGCAGAAGGGGAAGCAGGTCAAAATAACTGTAGTTGAGTACAAGTTAAAGAATGGTTACTAATATCTAAACAATCAATCTCTGACAGGGTACATTGTCCAAGAAAAATGGGAACCAAAGAGAGAACAATTTCACATTGTATAAGAATTGCCATTTTGTGTTGCCAACCATGCTATGCTAAGCAACTGTTGATGGGTAGAGAGGCGGGATATTCCCATGGGGGAAGCACTTCTTACATGACGTGGAGTCTCAGGGCAAAATGGAGTCTGTTTAGTCACTGCCCATGTAGCCTGGCCCAGAAAAATATGTCCTGGAGATTAGTGTTCTGATGTGTGTGCCACAAAAATTTGCTCCAAAATCTAGGCTTTCTCTTCACCTGATTGATTGCTTCTTTTGCTGAGAAGCAGCTTTTTAGTTTGAATCCATCCCATTTATTGATTCTTGGTCTTATTTCTTGTGCTTTAGGAGTCTTCTTAAGGAAATTGGGGCCTAATGCAAGGTGATGATGGTTTGGGCCATTTTTTTCCTCTACTATGCACAGAGTCTCTGGTTTAATTCCTAGGTCCTTGATCCACTTTGAGTTTTGTGCATGGTGAGAGATAGGGGTTTAGTTTCATTTTGATGCATATAGATTTCCAGTTTTCCCAACACCAGTTTTTGAAGAGGCTACCTTTTTGCCAGTGTATGCTTTTGGCACTTTTGTCTAGTATGAGATAACTGTATTTATGTGGGTTTGTCTTTGTGTCTTCAATTCTGTACCACTGGTCTACATGTCTATTTTGGAGCCAGAACCACACCATTTTTGTTACTATAGCTCTGTATTATAGTTTAAGGTCTGGTATTGTGATGCTTCCTGCTTCACTCTTCTTGCTAAGAGTAGTATCTCTTATTTTTTTATATTTGCTAAGACTTGCTTTATGGCATAATATTTATTCTATTTTAGAGAAGGATCCATGTGCTGCTGAGAAAAAAGAGTATTCACATGTTGATGGATGAACTATTCTGTATATGTCTGTTAATTCTGAATTATATATTGTATTATTGAATTCTGTGGTTTGTTTAGTTTTTGCTTGGAAGATCTGTCCAGTGGTGAGAGAGGGGTGTTAAAGTCACCCAGTTTTATTGTCTTGTGATCTATTTGATTCTCAAAATTGAGGAGAATTTGATATACATGGATGCTTCATTGTTTGGGGCATAGATATTTATGATTGTTATGTCTTGTTGATGTATGATTCCCTTAAGCATTATGGAATGACTTTCTTTATCCTTTCTATCTTTGAAGTCCACATTATCTTATATGAGGATCAAAACCCCTGCTTATTTACGTAGTCCATGTGACTGATATATTTTTTCCCACCCTTTCACCTTCAGTCTATGGATGTCTTTTTCTATGAGCTGGGTCTTTTGAAGTCCCAGCTTTCTATGTCTTTTATTTGATGAGTTTAGGCCATTAACATTCAGGATTATTATTGAAATATTTGTTGTATTCCCAATCACTTTGGTTTATTTTGGTTTATAACTTGACTTGCGTTCTCCTTTGAGTGGCTTTTCCTTTAGTGTAGTTCCTTCTTTTATAGATTTTCATTGTTGTTTTTCATTTCCTCCTTAAGGAATATTTTGCCAAGAATGTTCTGTAGTGGAGGCTTTCTTGTTGTAAATTCTTTTGTTTTTCATGGAAGGTTTTTATTTCATCATCAAATCTGAAGCTTAATTTTGCTATATAAGATTCTTTGTTAGCATCCATTTTCTTTCAGAGCTTTGGCTTTGAGGGTCTGGGATGAGAAATCTGCCGAAATCTGAATGGTTTCCCCTGTATGTAATCTGAAACTTTTCTCTTGCAGCTTTAAAAATTCTATCCTTCTTGTGTCTGCCAATCATTTTCATTATAATGTGACTTGGTGTGGATCTGTTGTAGCTTTGTACATTTGTTGTCCTGTAAGCTTCTTGTAGTTGATTTTCCATTTTGTTAATATTTATATTAATATTTCTAATATTTCATTGAAGAGATTGTGCATTCCTTTGTATCTCTGACTTCTGATAATAATTAGATTTGGTCTTTTCATGTTATCCTATAACTTTTGGACATTCTGTTCATGGTTTCTTACCATCTTCATTGTGTGATCAACTTTATTTAATATTATATATCTTGTCTTCATTATCTGAGGTTCTGTCTTCCAAGTGATCTAGTCTGTTGGTGATGCTTTCTATTGACCTTTTGTTTGGTTTATTTTTTCCTTCATTTCAAGGATTTCTGTTTTTTTCTGGAGTCTCTCTTTCTTGACAATCTTTTGCTACCTGTATTTGCTCTCTTATCTCTTTGTTGGATTGATCAATTGTTGCCTGTAATTGCTCTCTTATTCTGTCTTCACATATCATTTTAATTGTGTACATTCTGAACTCCTTCTCTGACATTTCATCTACTGTGCTGTCAATGGTAGCATCTTGGTTTGTTTGGGGCATTTTCTTAGCTTGTTTTTGCATGTTTTTTATGTGTCTTCTTCTCTAGCAGTGCCAACCTAAGGTATTACAGTTTCTACCCTATAATTTCATAGTGTCCCTACAGGTTACCAATACCTCACCTCTGGTGTAAGCAGGCCTGCAGGGAGCTTGGTGACTGTCTTCCTGGTCCTAGCTGTTGTCTCTAGATGGAAGCAGGCCAGGACAGCCATGCATTGGTAGATGGGGGGCCATAATGTGGTTGGTCTCATCTGCCTGACAGGCCAGGGTTGGTCTGCCCCTCCTCTGTGCTGGGCCAGGGTCAGTCTCCATTTATGGATTTTTGATTTCATTTCTTTCACTTTAGGGGTCTTACTAAGGAAGCCAGAGCCTAATGCAACATAATGAAGGTTTAGACCTACTGTTTCCTCTGTTAGGCACTGGGTCTCTGGTTTAATTCCCAGGTCCTTTATCTACTTTGATTTGAGCTTTACACATGGAGACAGTGGTTTAATTTCATTTTGTTGCATATGAATTTCCATTTTTCCCAGCATCATTTGTTGAAGAGGCTATCTTTTTGCCAATGTATGTTTTTGGAACCTTTGTCTAGTATGAGATAACTATTTATGTGGGTTTGTCTCTGTGTCTTCTAATCTGTATCACTGGTCTACATGTCTACTTTGGTGCTAATACCATGCTGTTTTTGTTACTATAGCTCTGTAGTATAGTTTAAGGTCTGGTATTGTGATGCCTCCTGCTTCACTCTTCTTAAGGATGGCTTTGGCTATTCTGGATCTCTTATTTTTCCAAATAAATTTCATGATTGCTTTTTCTATTTCTATGAGGAATTTTGTTGGGATTTTAATTGAAATTATATTAAATCTGTATGGTCCATATATACAATGTAATATTACTCTGCATTTAAAGAGAATAAAATTATGGCATTTGTAGGCAAATGGATGGAGCTGGAGAATATCACACTAAGTGAAGTAAGCCAGTCCCAAAAAACCAAAGGGCAAATGTTCTGATAAGTGAATGTTTCTCCATAATGGAGAGGAAGGCATGGGGAGAATGGAGAAACTTTGGGCAAAAGGGAAAAAGGGAAGGAGAGGGGGCTGGGGGCCAGGAAAGATGGTGGAATTAGATGAACATCATTACCCTAGGTACATGTATGTCTTCACATGTGGTATGATTCTATATAACATACAACCAGAGAAATGAAAAGTTGTGCTCCATTTGTATACAATGACTTGAAGTGCATTCTGCTATCATGTATAACTAATTAGAACAAAATAAGAAAAATGATTTTTTTAAAAACGCAAGGCTAATAAGAGATGATTTAGACCATAAGGAATAGAAACATATCACAGGAAAGAAAATAATTTTTGTAAAAGCTAAGGCACTCATTGGTTTCATTTTGATGCTGAAAAAAATCAAGGAAGATTGATTGGCTTATCACCGTCAGTACCGATGTAATTTTCAGGAAGCCTTGCCAGGAGTCTGTTGGAAGACTTCTAAAATACCGCCACCACTGTTTCATTAAGGTCTGTGTTCTTTTCAAGCCAACTACTGACGTTTTAAGGCATGCATTTCAGTAAGAAAAGAGGGAAAATGCATGAATTGACACAGTAAAATGTATGTTACTTGAAAAACACCACGAATTGTATGGGTCCTTTAATTTTAAAAGTTTGATACAATGGTACTCAATGATACCCCAGAATTCCATTGTACAGCCCAAAGAGATTTTCAAGCTTCACCATCTAGTTGTCAAAAGAAAGGAAGAGATAGGAGCAAGAAGAAAGGGCAAGAGAAGAACTAATAGGGGTGGGGAAGAGACAGCTAATAAAAGGAAGAAAAGGGGGGTAAAGGGACAGCAAGGAAGCATTAAGTCATTGCCAGTATTAAAATTCACATCAGTGGTCCTTCACAAGCAAAGTGAGGCAAATAGTCAACTGTCCGTGACCACAGTGCGCACTCAAAAAAAAAATAGTAGTTAGCAAATACAATGACATATTACTATAAAAATTATTGTGCTTAATATTCCAAGATATCAAAAAGGAGAACTATTAGCACATCTGGGGACAAGTGGAAGGCCATTTTTACTTTAAAACATTGTTTTTTTTATCAATTCCTTTTCTGTTATGCCCAGAACCACTGGCCAGAAGTAGGAAAAAAGGGAGGCACATGCACTAGTGGAGAAATGAGGAGTAAGGGTCACTAGAAAGCTTTGTGGGTCACAGTTTAGAGAACACTGCTTCACACTATGGTAGAAAAAGAAAAACTGTTCAATAAAAAAGATCTATTGAAATAATTTACATTAAAACAATATTGAGTTAAAAAGAGGACAAAAAAAACCATATCTTTGATGGTGCATGCCTTTCTACCACAGTCCTACTGTGAGTTGGGGTGACAGAGTCCATTTTGAACTTTCTGACTTCTGTGTACATGGGATGCTGTTTCACTATCTGAGTGCAGATAAGGCACACCACCTTTCTTTTGGAACTGAGATGTTTTTGTTCATCTCTTCATTTAACCTAAATTTTACTTAAATATTATTTGAGGGGCTTTGGTTGAGTGCATTTGAAACAGTCAGGAAAATTCAGGACAGGGTGAGCCAATAACTTTCCACTCCTGCATAATGGATGAGTTCCAAGTGAGCTTCATAGTTCCCCTTATCAGACACGGGATTCTAGGAATAAATCAACTGTCCAAAATGGTTATCAAAGAGTTTGTTCTTGAAAGTCATGTCTGTAGCCTTAGGAAACAGGCATTCTTCTTTGAGGATAGACAAGAGGTCCATGGGCTGTTGGAGACACATAAAGACAGCAGGTTTTTAAAAACTCCAGGAAACTGTGTCCGGTGGGGAATCAGTATGAATTCATTCCCTAATAACTGAAAAATCAGAGATTATTCACTGCATATAACTAGCCAATCATCCTGTCAACAAATATGAAATGCTACAATTCAATACTGACATCGGCCAGAGCTGCTGAGGCTGCAGTGACCACATCCTGGGGGAGCAGACAGATCACAGCAAGCAGACAAAAATATAACAAGAAAAAATAAATAACATAGTCTCATATAACCACTCTGGAGATGCAAAGTAAAGGGAGACAATTCAGGAGGGAGCAGGCCTAGTGAAATCTATTTTAGATGGGGTGGTCAGGGAAGACCTCTCTGACCTGAGAAGAATAACCTGAAAAAATCTGGGCACAGGTATTCCAGGCAGAAAAATGAAGAGCCCAAAGGCCCCAAGGCAGAAGCACACTTGACAAGTTCGAGATCCTGTCAGAACCAAATATGGAAAGAGCACAGCTAGCCAGACAGAGCATAGGGTGAGATGCTACTGGTGTGAGGTTTGTGCACTTAAGTTATAGAGTTAAGTGTAGCTGGATCCCAAAGAATTCATAGGCTGAGGCAAAACATTTGGACTTTAATGTAATGAGGAGCCTTTGGAGACTTTGAACATGAAGTGATGTGATTTAATTTATACTTGAAAAGAACCATTGGTTTGAAACAGGAGTGGGCAAAGTCGATTGAGAAGTCGTGAACTAACAAAGGTTTTTATATTTTTAAAGAGTTGTAAGAGCAAAAAGGAATGCTGACAGAAAACCCTATGACTCTCTTAAGCAAATTCTTCTCTAAAGGGTCAGTGAGTCTCTTTCACACCTTTTCATCCACTCAGCCATTGTGGCACTGAAAGCAGCAGTTAACATGTAAAATAAATGAGTGACAATGTTCCAATAAAACTTTATTTACCAAAACAGACGGCAGGCTATATTTGGCCCACAAACTTGGTTTGCTGACCCATAGTCTAGTTTAGTTATAATGTTGGGGCGTGTGAGAACTCATTAGAAATGTGAGATATGTTGAAAATGGAGCTTTCACAACTTACTGATGGATAGAATGTGAGGTGTAAGGTGAAGAGGTTCTTGGCCTGAGCACCTGGTTAGTGGGTACTGCCATTAACTAATATACACATATGTATCTACAGGGAAACACACAGTGGGCAGGGGAAGATCAACAGATTTTATATTTGCATATGTATTTATAGATTCCTTTACTACATGAATATTTTGAAAGTGCTTTTTATGATAAATCACTATATCAGACACTTCAGTTTGTACTAGGATGAATCAGACATGGGCTCTGGTTCCAGAGTGTCTATCCTAGAAAACAAGACATGGACATAATATACAGTCCTCAAAACAGACAATATAGGTTCAGATAAAATATTGTGAGCATTTCAAGCTATGACAAGATAGACCATGACCCCTTTCCCCAGCAACATAGATTTCATGATTCTCTACCAACCCTTAAACCTAAGAACCACAGACACTCGAATTTGGAAGAAACACTGAAGGTGTGGTCCACCTTTCCTAATAGATCATTGAATTCTCCTTCTAAAAGGCTGGTTAGCTTATGCTTGAATATTTTTATGGTATGAGAACACAAAAATTCTTAAGTGTCTTGACAGGTAAGCTATCAAAATTTGTTTATGGTTTGGAATCCTTTGTTAAGAAGCCATACCTATGTATCTAATAATTCTTATCATATATTTGAAGATCAGGTTTTCTATCTACCAGAGTCTATCACTCTAATGGTTTTCTACCACTTATGTATTTTCTCATAGCCCTAGAACTTGAATTTTATGGAAAGCATATTAAACAACTTTCCAGCATTAGCTCTTGAGGAGTTCTGGGCGAGAACCACCTTCATCCCAAGCATCTAACTGAGGAATGCTGCAGAGTGAGGTGGTGAACTACTCTAATGAGGCAAAGTACTCCAAGTGACACCTATCTTGCTCCTGACCTTGTGAGTTTTAGGCAATGTTGCAAGTGAGGAGGGAGAGGGAAAGAGGGAATCTAGAAATTAAACATTTGATTTTCTGGTGTTAACTTTTGGATGTATGAACTCCACGTGTACCCTGTGGAGTACAAATGGAGTTCACGCATCCCACATTCTCTCTAGCAAACCCTCAGTGAAAACAAAATGATTTGTTTAAAAATGCAAGCATCTCCTCAGATGGTACTTGTTAACAAGAGTACTGAGGCAAAGCTTCACCAGGAACAGCAGCTCCCAACTCAGGCAGAAGGCAGAGCAGCCTCCCACACATGAGGATCTCCATTTCCCTGGTTTCCAGTGAAGCCAACTTCCCCCTTTGGGAAGAGGGGAAGTTTTATGTGAAACAAGCAGATTCCATACTTCAAACTATAACAACTGTACCACTGAGGAGAGAGATACAGTTCCTATGTGGTCTTCTCTATTTTTCAAGTGCTCAGGCAGGGTAAAACTTCTAATAAATATGAAGCTGTTGAGCAAATTAATTTCCCAATGGGTTGGAGAATAATTATTTTCTGCCCTATAGAATCAATTGTTCTATATTGTGCAATAAATGGTTTTAGTTGCCCTGACTCAGAACATAGTCTGATCCCTCTGTCTTAAAATACCATCAGGTCTGCCTCCCCCCCCCCCCCCCCCGTTACTTTCTCACTACTTGTACTTCTGCTGTCCTGGATCAAGACCTCTTGATTTCTCCCTCACACTGCTATACCAGCTTCCTACCTGCTTATCATTAGCTCGTCTTCCTATCCCAGACATTATGCACAAACCTGTCAGGTTAAACACAAGCAGCTCTGATTTCTCCATTACCCAGCTCAGACCCCTTTTGACTCCATTCCCTTGAAATCAAGTATAAATTAATTAAAATCCCTCACAATCTGATGCTCCTTTTTCTTCGAGGTACTTCTGCATATTTTGTGCTCCATCTAGACCAACTGACATTTTAGAACATGTTCTTTGCTTTCCTATGTCTTTGCCCTGGCCTCTCCCCACATCTTGCTGTCTTCCTATGTTTATTTGCTGAGATTACACATATTTCTTAAGGTCTAATCTACATTTTGTGCTCCTCCTCACCAGGCCTTTCTAGATTCCTATAGCCAGAGAGGACCCTCCATGCTTTTCATCACTTGAGGCTTTTCTTTATGCCTTTTATTGTATTTATATTATAGCAAATAATCACTTTAAAATATACTTTTATACTTTTTAGACTTACAAATCCCTTGACTGCATATTTCCTAAAGGCAAGTACTACTTAAATGCCATGTTTTCTATAGCATATACTTCAATCTTATACAAAGTAGTATGCTATAATTAAGGCCCCATATTATGAATGACATCTGGGAAAAATCAGGAGGGGCTCAAATAACCTAATCACAAATTCTCCTTCTATTTCCCCTCCTAGATTAGGCTTCCCAGAAAACAGTCCTCCTTATGACAGGGAACAGTGTCTGCTTATTAACCCTAAGTAATTGGTCTTGGGTTCCTCTTAGCCTATTCAAACAAGCCAATCACATCCTTCTGCTGGAACTTAGGGCCACCCCACCTTCTGTTTACTATAAAGCCCGCTTCTCACTCTCCCTACACATTCATCCCATTCTGAGGGCCTGCATGTTGTGGGGTGTCTGTGTTCTTGGGAACATGAGCATTTATGACTAATGATCTCATCCATCCAGGGTTGGATGTCATATGTTCAGCCATCTCTATAACCCTACACCAGAAATCCCTCCCTCACCGAAGGCATGAAAAGAAGCAGGCTACCATTGGTATCTAAACAGATTTACTTGTTTAATGAAAATAATAGAAGTCTTGGTCTTAAGACATCTTTCCAATTATACCAGCAGTTCCTTGAGTGCTAGGGTAATGTTTTCTGGGATTTGCATTCCTCCAAACCTTTAGCACAGTAGGACCTGAGGTGACTAAAATGTAGGCCCTCTGCAAGTTTCGGCTAAGGAGTTGATTGACAGTTGAACACAGAGATTTGAGTTCTGAGACCTGGGCTAATTTGCTATGGTGAACAAACAAAAGAGTTGCAAACAATGACGACAAAAAGCATGAAGTGGTAAATTGGTGCAACCACTATGGAAAGCAGTATGGAGATTTGACTTAGCTATCCCACTCTTTAAGTCCTTTGGGTATATACCCAAATCAGCATACTACAGTGATGCAGCCACTTCAACGTTTATAGCAGTTTCATCACATTGCTAAACAATGGAACTAATCTAGATGCCCTTCAACAGATGGATAAATATGTGGTATATACACCCAATGGAATATTACTCAGACTCAAAGAATGCAATTATGGCATTTCCAGGTAAATGGTGGAACTAGAGAATATTATTCTAAGTTAAATAAGCCAATCCCAAAAAACCAAAGGCCAGATGTTTTCTCTGTAAATTGAATGCTGGTTCATAGTTGGAGTGGGGGTAGGGAAGAATGAAGAAATTTTGGATTGTGCAGGAGGGAGTTAAGGGAGAGGTGGGGCTGTAGGGATGGGAAGGACAATAGAATGAGACAGACATTATTACCCTATATACATGTATGATTAAAGTACTGGTGTGACTCTATACCATGTACAGCCAAAGGAATGAGAAGTTTTGCATCATCTGTGTACAATATGTCAAAATGCATTCTACTGTCATGTATGACTAATCAAATTAACTTTTTAAAAAGCATGAAGTTGTGTTTAAAGAAAATATGTGTATACAAGATATAATTATATATTAATGTGAATAATTTTACATTTAATACACCCAAATTATCACATTCAAAAAGCTCCCCTTGGGAGGCAACAATATTTATTTAATGCTTCAGTGCTACTAGGATTTAAATATTTAAAACTTGGAATATTTGATATGATTGACTATGGACACATCAAAAATTCCATAAGTCTGATATTTTATCATTATATAGAAATAATCAAGTTATTCAGGCCAAGTTCAGACAGATAAGGCAAAGAGTAATGTAGTTTAGACTCAAAGTTGAGGAAGCTGTAAGTATACAGCAAATTATCCCTTGAAGTTGATAAAATTCTAAAACTATATCCTAATCCCAAACCTGTGAGAATGTCCAAAAACAGCTAAATTATTGAGAATATAGACTCTCGAGATTAATACACTGAAAGAGCAATAAGTTTAAATGTATAATTTTGATTGTATTTTTAAGGAAATAATAGGAATAACCTTTGCTGTTATCTGTGTATACTCAAATACAAAATTATATATTAATATGTTCAGATGTAAATTATTATTGTTCAAGTTCTAAATGCAGAATATTTTAAGTAATGAAGTAAGTGTGAGCTAATCCTGCAATAGATTTATTCACAGCATATATATGGAATGAATATATGACAAGCCAAAAAAATCAAGTTAATATTACAATATATTTTTATTTCAGTTTGAGACACACTTATTTTAATAGGAAAGTTTTATGTATGCAAATCCTTTCTCCTTATATGTAGAGAGGCAGATTATAAAACATTTTGCAGATACTGATGTATTTTAGTTCTTTTGAATGTTAAAAACTTCCATGAATCATGCTATTTTAAGGAGTGGTTTTGATTAATATTTGCTACAAATTTTCTTCAGATAGCTTGAACCAACATAATGGTCTTTTTAAAACATAAAATGTCTTAGAGAAAGACTTTTGTATTCCTTATTTTCCTGATGTGAATTTCTCTGAAATCATTCACAGGAAACCAAAGACTATTCCTTGTTTTCTTTGATCTGGTCAATTTTTTTTCTCATTTTATCATATCAGTAGAAAATATGTCAGGAAATTACCTCCGTGTTGCTGGAGTAACAGAGGCTGGCAAAAATAAGGCAAATCCTTCAGATCTACTAAAAATCAGTAACATTTACAGAGGTATCCTCAAACATACCATATTATTTATAGATAAACAATATCTATATTTCACTTTCCTGCCTGAAAACAGTATTGGTCATCATCAAAAAAGCAGACATTAAGGTAACAAGTGTCAGAAACTAAATCAGTCCCTCCTAGGACCTCCAGCTTGTTTCAGTTTTGATCAGAAAACTGTAGCTTTGAGAATGTCACAAAAATTTTATCAAAGTTGCATCATTATTTTTTCAAATCAGTTAATTTGATTT
>CM053409.1:72627686-72662008 GCA_028644305.1 Xerus rutilus | reverse complement strand
ATACAGAACTCTCCCAGAGCATGCAGAAAGATCCCAGAGTTCAGGGGCATCAACAAATTTGCAAACCATACACTGTGGCTAATTTACTAATAAAGCATGAAGTATTGTCATAAGTTACTTCAACTAACTGGTAATCGTCCAATTAAATGAACAAACTCCATCCTGCAAGGTAGTGGCCTGAGGATTTATGGCAGTTGTTTGTCTGCATGCTAATTTGCCAAATTTCGTTGAGCATCTCTGAATCTACTCATTCACCTTATGTTAATCAGCCATACTGTACAGTGCCCATATTTTCAGCCCTGTTTTCCCAGTCAACAGTAGGATTATTTTGAATCACAACAAGCCTCTTCATATATTTATCATGGAAACCATGCCCAAGCTGACAAATATGTAGCTACGGTCTGCATTAGAGATGGAGTAGGGCAACTGACATGAGAGTTCAGCTAGGATGCTACGGGTGCTGCACACAAAGACCCATCAGGAGGAAATATGCAGGACTTTCCCGCCCCATTTCCCATCCCCTGACAGAGCTTGGTTCCTGACATGGATCAACATGGCAAACAGGGACAATTCTCTTTAAATGAAAATGGACAAGGAGACAAACATAGCACCTTTTCAATGAGATCTATGCAGGCTTGTAAATCCAGACCAAAGTCAATGGATGCCCAGTCAATGCTTCTTCCTGCTGTTCCTCTTGCTCCAGAATAAATATGTGCTGGAGGAAGAGCTGTTGTAATGTTTTATGATAAAACTAATTCAAAGTTGCTCATGGTTATTATACTTCAAAGATATGAATAGTTGAAAGAAGAGATAAAAACAGTTCCATTGCAAGAATATACATTAAGAGGCTGAGATTGTAGCTCACTTGCCTTGCACGTGTGAGGCACTGGGTTTGATCCTTAGCAGCACATAAAAATAAACAAAATAAAGACATTGTGTCCATGTATAACTAAGAAATATTTTTTTAAAAATAGGATATACATTAAGGAAAAAATAATACCCACTATCATATAATGGCAGATAGAGCCAACAAGTGACAAATGCTCAATTAAATTCTTGTCTCCTTCAGATATACCTACAGACTAAAAATTATGATAAAACAACATGTAACTGTATTAGAATTCAAAATCATAGAAGATTCCTTTACATCCATTTATGCTTCTATTTAAAACAAATACGAGAGAAATACATTCTTATTATAGCAATAGTTGTTAATATTAATTATAGCTCTTTTCCAACCAAGGTAGCTCTTAAAATTTACTAAGAATGGTTTCCATCATTCTTTGACCTTAGTTTTCCACATTTGGGCTATATTTTCAAATCTGCTTGTCAATAATGGATTGGCTGCATCCTCCACACATTCTTACATCAAGAACTTCAAATCAGTGGTGTTGTAAAGAGCTAAATATGCTGGGCATGGTACTAATGGCAATGTACTCTAATGCCTTCCTATTTGATGTGTCCTAAGACCAGCAGCCTCAGCATCACTTGGAGCTTGTGAAAGATGCAAAATCTAAGCCCAGTCCCAGACTTGCTATATAAGATTCTGTATTCATCCCAGATGCTTCCTGTTGTCAAGAACTCTCCCCTTGAACAAGCTGTAATCAGGCTCCTTTAGACTTTACCTGTTCTGTCTTCAGCCTGCCTAGCCCAGTTGCATGAAGAATCCTGCTAAATTGCTGAGCACAGTGTGGCATGCCTTTAATCCCAGTAACTCAGGAGGCTGAGGCAGGAGCACCTCAAGTTCAAAGCTGCCCTCAGCAACTTAGATCCTAAGCAATTTAGTAAAACTGTCTCAAAATAAAAAATAAAAATGGCAGCGGATATGTATCAGCAGTAAAGTGCCTCTAGGTCCAATCCCCTGTATTAAAAAGTAAACCCCAAATCAAAGCAAAAACAATTCTGCTAAGTTGCTTGAGGGATAATCTCCCCAACCTTGATATCCAATTGTGTTCTTCATAGCCTGTATATCACCTATAAATTCTTAGCCTGCCTTCAGCAAGAAGCCTGTTAGGTCAGTTCAGCAGGAATACCCCTACCTTCAGTCTCTTCATGACTTTTTATCCACTGTTCTTTGCCTATAAATCCCCTCATCTTGGTTGCATTTGGAATTGAGTTTAATGTCTGTCTCCTGTATTGAAAGAGTCCTGAATAGAAATCTGCCTTTCCATTTTAACAAGTCATAATATTTTAACACTACAAAGGTTGGCTGTTATAGGTATGGTAGGTTAGAAATTTGCAATTCCTAGACTTTGTTCTGTTGCTACTGTTGCACTACTTACAAATTATATAATCTGTGGCAGTGACCTACCCTCTCTAGGATGCAGCACTTTCTTCCAAATAATGAACTTTAAGGTTTTTACTAGCCCTGGCTTCCAACTCTTTGATATATTTGTTCCCAGAGTGGTCCTCATCACCCTAAATGGAGAACGGCCTTTGGTAGCATCATTCTGGCTCAGATTGTCCTAGTGTCAAAGTGAGCCTGCACGTTCCTTCCCTGGAGGGCTATGGCAAAAGTTCTTATGCAACCTACAGGGGACAGATCGTCTCTGTGCATGGATGGTGTCATAGATATGCAGAGCCTGCTTCCATAACACAGAAGTGCTGCTGTAGTAGGTTTCTGACAGACTCCAAGGAGGAGTGAATTTCAGCTGGACACTCTCCAAGCCCAGAAACAGAATGTGCCCCGAAGTGTAACTTGCAAAACAGGCTTAGCACATGGCTCCTTCTGCCTAAGAATGTGCATACAGCAGGGCCAGTTGGTGTCTGGTGGTGACTTAGTTGTGAGTCAACCACCCTGATCAGATATGGTTGCTTTGATAAGGGGAGGGGAGGCCACGTGGCTTCTCGACGAGTTGGAGTCCAAGAGAGACGGAGAAGGGGTCCCCGGGTTAGACAAAAAGGGGTCTCTAGATGGTGGTGATCCATGGAGCCAATCTCCCCAGGCCCCAAGGTGTAGGTAAAAATTCGCTTTGCCCCAGCGAGACGCAGAAATACCCAGGACAAAAAGGGAATACAGCCAGGGTGAGAAGCAAAGAAAACCAGTATATTCTAGAAACTATAGAAGCTTAAATGCACTCTTGGACCAATCACATCCAAAGGTCACAAACAAAGGGGTGCTCTTTGGCAAGAGCACAGTCTATTAGCATAGAATGGGGAAGGATGGAAGGGAGGGGTGGGAAGGTATGGAGAGTGCTCCTACAAGATATCTTGTGTTATTCCCACAGGAATCCTTAAGCTAGATGGCATCAGTTTTTCATGATGAGCATTAGGAGCATACAAATAAAGCATTAGAAATATTTTCATTCTGTTGACACCAAGGAAATCACTGTCAGCAGTCAGTTTGAAACTTTAAAAAGAACATGAATAAATTGCTCATTCCATTTTCATTTCCTAAATGCTTGAGAAGCTGTTAGAACAGGTGTGGGGAGTGGTGGAGAAACACAGGAACCAAGTCTGGAAATGGAGGCAGAGGGAAATGTAGACAGCACAATGTCTGTTAAATGAATTGATGAACCCACACACCAATACACTAATCACTGTAATCTTTTTCATCGTTTTGTGTCCAATGAAGGAGCAAGAAGGGAAAATGTATACTTCCACTTTTCAAGAGCAAATGGACCCATGTTTTGATTCCTTAAAAAAATTACCTTATGGAAGACTTTGATTACTGCAGGGAAATAGTTCAGTATAAAAAATAACAATATGAACACAAAGGAGTCAAATGTCAAATTCATTGCCTTTCTCATCTATAAAATAGTGACATATGCATATCTCAGGTTTTTGTCAGATCCAGTGAATCACAGGATATAAACTAACATAGCTGGCATTTGGAATTGCTATCCAATGTTAGCTCCCCCTTTCCCATTCCATTTTACCTGTATCCTTTCTCATCCTCACCCCAATTCACTAGCTATGTCATCTTAAACAGTTACTCTTTTTAAGAGTCACTGTCTTTAGCTGTAAACAAATATTAGTAAGGCCTACTTTGCATGGCCGCTATTAGATAGGATATGATCAGAAAACTGTAGCTTTGAGAATGTCACAAAAATTTTATCACAGTAGCCACAGTAAGGACTTGGCAGATACTGATTATAAGTATTGTTGTGTCATCATTATTAATCTTTTCTAAAATCAAATAACTTATTTCTAATAGACTTAGAGCTATCATGGAGTTATATATAATCATGTTTAATAGCTCTTATCTTGGGAGCAGCACACTTGGAATGTGGAGGGCATCTTCTGGCTGCCATAGTGACTGAGAATGCTATTGGCATTTAGTACCTGGGAACAAGGGATGTCAAGCATCTACAAAGTACAGTATGCTCTCATTCATGAAAACTGTCCCATTGTAGAGGCCAAATGCCTCTCCATGGAGAAACAAAAAGTCATTCAACATCTTCACTGTGGGGCCCAGAGACATGAAGATAATTGACAAAGGTACCAGAGTGAGGTAGCATTAGAGCTATAGAACTTTATACAGTATATAGAACTTTATACAGTGTTAACACTGCAGGAATTTTCTCCATCGTTTGCAGTTGTCATCAATGAAGCATACATGTCTGTTCTTAGCAGTGGCAATTGTTTGTAATAGGAAATGGGAGTTGAAAACAGTGTAGCTTGAGGGAAGAGGCAAATAGCTCTATGCTAACACCCTCCCTCCCCTGATGAATGTTTCCCTAAGACTAATTGCTATAAATAAGGGACGGGTGCTCCGCCAGGCTGGAGATACTCCGTCCACAGCTCGCAGGACCCTAATGCCCAAGCCCAAATTCCTGGGCACTAAAACTGACCACTTCATTGATTTATGGAACTAGCCCCAAATTCCTAAGTGCCTGAGAGAACCAGCATGTCTCCACTATGCCAACCCCCAACACAAACCTATAAAAACCCAGTCCTTTCTTTGTTCAGTGGCTCATTTTCCACCAGGAAAATGGGTCCACCACCACCTAGTCAATAGGAAATAAATAATTGCACATTAACAAGTTTATGTCTGTTATTGGAATTATAAATAATTTCTCACTTAAATTGGCTTTATGTTTAACTTAAAAACCTTACTGGCTCAAAATCAGATTCCTGATAAACTTAACCCCTCTCCTAGAGTTACTTTGAGCTGCATTGCCAACCTAAATCACTTCCTAAGGACTAAATATAAATCTAACAAGAATGGATAATACTTTTAAAGATGTTGGCTTTAAGATTTTTCTTGAGTCAAAACAGCAATTTAAAACAAATGCAAAATAGAAACACAACTGAATGGCACTAGCTTAATGCTGTTAATGCTTTTATATATTACAATTTACACTAAGGTTTCCTATAGCCACACATTCTCTGTACCTTTTATAATGTTTTGTTGTTATTTTCTTTTACTGAGTTTACACCTTGATGGTAAAACTATTTGGTTTTGGGTGTTTCTCATGTTATAGCATTTGTATAAAGGAACTGATCCATGTAAATACTTTTCATATTTTCTTCTCAATATTTAAACCACTAGTTATTATATGATATCTCTCTCACCCCTAATGATTTTGGCTCTCATGGGAGCTCTGGACACCTCACCCTCCTAGATGAAGCAATGGCTATACTGGTCATTATATGCTACTGTCCCTACAGGGGAAGAAGCAACCCATATAATTAAGGCTCTAAAGCAAGCAATGCTATTCACGGGTGTCCCATGGGCAATCAAAACAGGCAATGGGCCTTGTTTTGTGAGCCAAGCCCTACAGGGATTTTTGCCCAATGGCATATTAAACATTCCACTGGAATTCCATACAACCCAAGAGGACAAGCCATCATAGAGCGACATAAAACTATAAAGGTTCAATTACAAAAACAAAAGGGGAACCAACTCCCATGATCGGCTGTGAATGGCTATGCTCACATTAAACATTTTAAGTTTTTCAAAAGAACAGCCTCTAACGCATTTCCAAAGACATTGGTCCAATCGGACGCCTTATATCAAGATTGAGGTCCAATGGAAGGACCCCCTAACAAGATGTTGGTGTGGACCTGACCCCCTTATAAGTGTGGGTCAAGGCTTTGGATGTGTTTTCCCAATAGGCAAATCAAGTCCTGTTTGGGTACCCACTAGAAACCTTAAATATTGCTACCCTGAACAAATTGATAACCCAAGAGCGTCTACTCTTGAGGGGTGATCTCTCCCCTTAGTTTACAGGAATGCGCCCATGTAAATGACCACGGTGGACTGCTTGCCTGGTGCTGACTGGAATTCTGACAGCCTCCAGTTCTACAATGGCACCCAGCCTTAACAGATAAGACTTCGGAATCACTGCCGCTGTGATTGCTGCTGTGGCTGCATCCACCGCTGCTGAAACCGCTGCTGCCGTCGCAATCACACAAACTACTCAAACTGCCCAGAAATTCCAAGGGATCATTCGTGACAAGAACAAAATTTGACTCTCAGCAATCACCTCACTGGGAGTATTATGATCCTCCAGCAAGAAATGGACATTATATCAGAGCAATTGACTGTATTATCTATACAACAGAGACCTTTGTAATTCCCTCTATGCTCACCTGTCAATCCTTTCTGGAGATTAATGACACTCAAATGTTAATGCTACTCAGATGATAAAAAATTACTCCACCTACATCAGGGGACCCTAGAATGATAAGATGTTAAATTTGTCCTCCCAATTGTTGTCCTCGATTGTTAAGTTCAACCATACAAAGGTGGAAACTTTGCCTTCTGCCCAATTTTTTACTGCCATGTGGCAAAAACTCACAAGCCTCTTCCAAATTTAGCCCTATTGGGCATTGATGGTCTCATCCTTCTGTTGCCGTTTGTTACCAGGTGCTGGAAACGCAAGCCCAGCTCCAAAACAAGATCACAATGCTAGCACAGGTGCTTGAAGAACACCCCCAAACCCCTCGAGACCCTTGGATCTATGTGGCCTTGCAGGAAATCCAGAGGCCTTAAGGTATGGGCCCACCATGAGGCTGGAATGGTAGCCAATGATGAGTAAGATCCCCTGAAAGATGGAGGCGACCTAAGACAAGCACATTCCCAAAGTGGACCATACAAAACAAAAAAGAGGGACTTGTGCAGAGCTAGCTCCATGCTACACTCTTATGACTAGCCATTGTGTGTAAATGGGAAAGGCACAAAGGAAGGAAGAACGATATAATTGTTTTACTGTTGGTTCCACGAATGTGCAGCTCATGGACAGAATTCAGGGGGCTTACATGCCTTGCCACATGGACAGCTGTTGCCTACATGCATTGTCTGATTGGCCAAACAGCCCTATAAGTTGAATGCTTGTTCCGCAAATAAACGGGTTCCTGCTCTGACTGGACTCCCTAGCATGTCTGATTGTCCTGAGGCGGCGGAGGGCTGGGAACAGGCAGCTAGTCGGCTCCAACTCTTCCTAACTTCCACGTGGTAAATGTGGGGGGGTGCCCCTTCAACCTGCTGACTCGGGACAGACTGCAACCCCTGCAGAGAAGGCTGTACACATTGTCTGGAACTTTGTACAAGAAATATTTTCATGGTTACTGAGATTTTAGTGTGTATGTATTAGTGTAGTATGGCCCATATCAGACTAATCTATACAACAGGTACAAATTATTATTTTGAGATGTGACAGCTTACATAAATGGTGTCATTAGTGAGTAGCCCTGGGAACATTTTAATTATTGCCCTGCAGAACAGGGTTCAAGTTCCACTCAATTTAGTCCATTTTTACATTGGTAGATTACCTACTGGTTGCAGGTCACTGCACTAGATGCCAGGCTACTATAATGTTTTAGACAAAGATCAAGACCTCTAAAAGCTAGGTCACCAGGAAGATAAAAATGTAGGCAAATTTTATCAAGATAGTAAAATTGGTATTTTTACTATTTTTACTATTTAACCTCAAGATGAGCAGTTCTCAGAACTTTCACTGTTCTGTCATTGTAACATTCTCCTAGATGCAAAGTAAAACCTTCAAGACCATCCATCTCAGTTTTAACCCTTCCTCCCTTCAAATACAGCCTATGTGTGGAGTCCCTCTCTCAATTATTATGTCACCATGTGTCTGTTACACTAAATGTGCCAAGTAGATGAGGAATGCCAATTTATCAATTTTATTCATATCAGGAACCAATAGTTTTGAAAGCACCATAGCTACAAACACAATGTTGATCACATGTGAAATGTTTGCCTGTATCTGCAAAGAGACATGTTACCTAAGGCACGACTGTCAAAACATGCATTTCAGATTAGAGAGACTCTCAGCACAGGACCATTTACTGTCCCATGCCTCATAAGTAAAAGCATTGGGAATACTCATCATAGTAGCTATTTCTTGCTTCCTAATATAAACTCTCATTGTTGACAATCTCAGTGGTTGAAAACATACAATACTTATATAAGTAGTATGAGATCATAGAATCCTAACATTCTTGAAATATCACCTTACCGGTTCCATATTTTGTCTTTTGGTAACATTATCAATTTGGTTCTGAACCAAGCCCTTCAACAACTCAAAGGAGTTAGTGCCCTTGAACAAAACAGCTTTGTCAGCACCTGATCATAAGAAAGGTAGGCAGGGGAGAAGGGTGAGAGGTAAAGTGAGCGAGCGGGTAAAAATCCATTCCATTAAAGCCAAACACATTACCCAGAGAATGAAAAGTTACTGTTTTAACATCAACGTAACAAGATAAATTTTAAGCTTGAAATGAATGCCTGAATCCTAAATGTTTAAATGAATCTATTTCTTGGAGATGCAAATCAAAACCACACTGAAATGCCCACTAGAGTGGCTATAATCAAAAAGCCATAGACAAGAACAAGTGTCCACAATGATGAGAAATTAGAACTGCTGCATCCTGCTGGGAGGAACACAAATGGTGTGAGCACTGTAGAAAACAGTTTGACAGTTACAAATTAAACACAGTTACCATAGGACCCAGCAATTCTTCTCTTAGGTATATATCCAGGACAAATGAAAACATGTTTATACCAAAACTTATATGCAATGTTCCTATTAATAATATTTATAATAGTCAAAAAGTGAGGGGGAAATGCCTGTAAACTGATGAACACATAAATAAAATGTGATATATTCAAATAATGGAATATTTTTCAGCCCTGAAGGAAACAAAGTAATGACGTATTATACAATCATATAGCTGAAACTAAAATTACACTCTGAAAGAAGGTACAAAAGGCCACATATCGTAGGATTCCATTTTTTTATGAATTGTTAAGAATGAGTAAATCCACAGACAAAAAGTTTTATGGTTGTGAGGGGCTGGGGAAAGAATTATTAATGAGCATGGGGCTTCTTTATGGGGAGATGAAATGTTCTGAATTATATGGTGGGGATGGTTATACAACCTTGAATACACTAAACTCCACTAAAATGTACAATTTAAAAGGGTGAATTTTATAGTATGCGAATTATTTCACATTTTTAAAAAGAATTGATTTCTTGATACCAGCCCTTTTCTAATAAGAATTATTTCCAGGTATAGCTTATAGATTCTTTTAATGAAGCAGGGACTTGAGCTGTGGAATTTGATCATTCAAGACAACCACCACCAATCAGCACAAGTAAGAATACTATCAGCCGGGTGCAGTGGCTCACGCTTGTAATCCCAGCACTTACGGAGGCTGAGACAGGAGAATCGCGAGTTCAAAGCCAGCCTCAGCAACGGCGAGGTGCTAAGCAACTCAGGGAGATCCTGTCTCTACACAAAACACAAAATAGGGCTGGGGATGTGGCTCAGTGGTCAAGTGCCCCTGAGTTCAATCCCCAGTACCAAAAAAAAAAAAAAATACTATCAAAAACGCTTCCTTTTCCTGTGAAGTCTGTTTACGCCATAGTGCCCTCTGCTGCCCATCAGGAATAGAGATACAGCACTAAATATTTTCTAAAACAAAACATTTTCTCAAGTAGGAAAGAATTTTTGTCAGAAGAAAACGTAAATAGGTCTGTATTCCATTATGGGTTAAAAATGACAATTACATGAAAGAATGCCACAGGCAAAAAGTTAAAACATGTTTTAAATTGTTGATTTCAGTTACTAAACAAAATGAATATTTCACTCCTCTGGAAACTGATATACCTTCCATTTTAAATAAGTTTTGAGAGATACTAGTATATCTTACATAGTAATTCTGTAAAATTATTGTAAGACTACAATAGGAGGTGATGCAGTTTTTCATCACTGCACTAAAAAAATGGAAAAGGTAGAGGTGAGGGAGATGGAGAAGGTTGACCAACAGGTAGTAAGTTACAGTTGGCTAGGAATAAGCAGCTCTGGTGTGTTATTGCACAGTAGGGTGACTAGAGACAAATATGTACTCTACATTTCAGAAATCTAGAAGGAAGTATTCTGAATGCTTTCACCGTAAAGAATTGATAAATGTTTGAAGACATACATATGATTAAGGGATACATATGATACCTGATTGAAGCATTACATGATGTATCAAAGCATTGCTACTCTAATACTTTAATTTTGTATTATATGAATATTAAAAATATATTTTAAAAAAAGACGACCTCCACATAGCAGGGACACCATAGGCAAAATCCTAGAGCTTTGAAATAAGGCATTCTGTTACCATATCACCTATGAGTGCTTCCTTTTTAAAAATTGAAATTAATTGGTTATTCTGTTCAAGAATTTTTGTCTTTTTGGTTTCCAAAGCAGTACAGGTTTGTTTCAAGTATTAAATGATATAGAAACAAATGGCCTAGAGAGTTAGAGTCCTCCCTAACCAGAACCTTCAGAGAGATACTGTTGTCCCTTAGGTATATAAGTAGTTACGTATTTTTCTGGTATGTAAGTACTCAAATTATACTTGTTCTTTTGCAACATGTTTCTAAGCAAGTAGTATAATAAAGTGCATTTTGCTATTGCCTCATCTTTGGATATATAGTGTCATTGTTCAAATTAGGTGGCAGGAAACCATAGTAATTAAAGTCACATAAATTCCAGTAATGCATCTTATTAACTGTGTAACCTTGGGTAAGTCACTTAACTGTCCTGGCCTCAATTTCCCTCTGTGTATTGTAAGGATCAAAGAATACATATCTACTTCTTGTGATTGCTCTGATGGCTTAAAAAGTTAACATTTGCAAACTATTTAGAATGCTGTCTCATGCAGTAAGTTCTTTAAATGTGAGCTCATATTACCAAAATATATTTAATCAGGTATCTATTAACAATATCTATGCTAGTTCCAATATTTTGCATGTTTTAGCTTCTAAAGAAACTTCCAAGACAAGTTTTAAATACTTTTACCCTCTATTACATTTGGGCTTCTGTTTTTTACTTACCTACCACCACTCAATGCATTTTTACAAGCACTTAATAAGTGTATACTAATGTTGACTCCATTAGGGGCAGTACGAATTGTGGTAGGTAAAGTCCAGTGGAGGAGGTTCTAGATCAGACCCAAGAAGAACCATTGCAGATTTTCTTTCTGCATAGAGGCCTTACCAAGGTGAACACTAAGCAAAGACTGGGAAGGAAGGCAGGAAGATTAGGAAGGAAGAGATCTGATGGTAAGTTAAACAGTGGAGGCCTGGGCTAGAAAGTAGCCAGAGAATGGATGCAGGTCAAAAACAAAACCAGAGACAAACCTGTGGACAGAGAACTCAAAAGGATGCTTGGGGCACCACATTTTTGATGTACCTTCTTTGGGGAAATGCTTCACTATATCTATAGTTCTCATCAG
The DNA here is from genome assembly GCA_028644305.1 of Xerus rutilus. Taxonomy (NCBI): domain Eukaryota; kingdom Metazoa; phylum Chordata; class Mammalia; order Rodentia; family Sciuridae; genus Xerus; species Xerus rutilus. The sequence continues at coordinate 72,650,313 of CM053409.1, read as the reverse complement.
CCTATGTATACAAATGAGGTTATGTTGATAACGACAAAGGCTTTCTACCCTTCTTGCGCACATAGAACTTGGCCTTCAACTTCCAAAGTCTCCCTGGACCACTTCTGGGAGTCAGGAGACTAAGAAAATTCTCATATGCACCAGAACAAAAAAATATATGTGTATGTACACACACATGTACATGTATGTGCACGCATATGCACATATACATATATGTGCACACACATGTATGTATGTATACATATGTACATAAATATGTAAACATACATGTATACATATGTGTGTGCATATATATGTATATGTATATATGTATATACACAGCATATATATTTGGCTCCTTTGTCTAGTATAAAATATATGATATATATTATATATATATAAAATTATATATATAAAATCATATATATCACATATATGATTTTATATATAATTTCCTGAGCAATAATCTCAAACTGGGAACAAGTTTAAAACAAACAACACAACTAGAGAGCTATATGTAATTTCTATTAGCAATATATATCAATTTCCTTTCTTTGGACCATTGACATTTTCACAGAAGTTTTAAAAGCTTGAAATGTTTAGTATGTTACTAAGTAAAAGTCAATATATTATTTGTGTACATTTCTAGAAACTACATACTTGATATTAATTTGCAATGGGAATGGCTTGGGTACTCAGTTGCTGTTGAGATAGAAAAGGCCAAGTGATGAAGAGTAGGGAAGGGGAAGTCAAGGTCAACAAGAGGGAAAGCAAAAGCACAGCCATTTCAACAGCTCTGACATGTTAAAGCAGTTCCTGTTTCTCAAAAAGGGCAAAAGTTTCCAGCTCTCAGAAAACGACTGCATAATCCATAACATCAGCTCAAAGAGACTGGGCCGGACACAAACTTCACAGACCATTTCAGTCTTTTATTCAGGAATGGGACTACAGCTACAGGAAAGGACCCACTTTCCATCAGGAAAGTGAGCCACTGAACATAGAAGGGGCCTGGGCTTATATAGGTTATGGGTAATTTAGTGAGCATGTCAGTTTGGGCACTCAGGAATTTGAGTTTTGGGGTTGGAGGTCAGTGGCCAGCATCTGGAGATGTTTTGTCTCAGAAGACATTAGTGTTTCCTAGAGACTATCATTCTTTCTAGGTTTGATGAAACACTTTTCTCCCCACCTGAAGCCAACATCTGGGAAGGTTTTATCTGAGAAGAGATAAAAGCTATCAATGTATGGCTTTTTCATTCCCTTTTCCCAGGCCACACTATCTTGGAGTTCTTTTCCATATCCAATATATAATCCACCCATACCCACAGTGGGACAATTGAAATATCAAGAACTAACCAAAGGAGCTTATCAACTTCTCCTTACCTGCCTTTATTATTTATTTATTCTATTTAGGTTTACATGATTGCAGAATGCATTTTGATTCATTGTACACAGATGGAGCACAACTTTTCATTTCTCTGGTTGTATGTGATGTAGAATCACAACATACATGCAGTCATATACCAGACCTTAAATTATATTACAAAGCCATAGTAACAAACAGCATGGTACTGGCACCAAAATAGACATGTAGACCAATGGTATAGAAGACACAGATGAACCCACTTAAATATAGTTATCTTATACTAGAAAAAGGAGCCAAACACATACACTGGAGAAAAGATAGCCTCTTCAACAAATGGTGCTGGGAAAACTGGAAACCCATATGCAGCAAAATGAAACTAAACCCCTATCTCTCACTGTGCACAAATTCAACTCAAAGTGGATCAAGAACCTGGGAATCAGACCAGCGACCCAATACCTAATAGAAGGAAAAATAGGTCCAAATCTTCATGTCAGATTAGGACCTTACTTCCTTACCTACCTTTAAAAGGAGGAGCACTGTAGGCTGGAGGACTTAAAGAGCACTCTTGCCCCTCCCAGGCATACTGTTCTGGAAGTTTTGAGTCTCTTACTTTGCTTTTAAATAAAATTCCTGCTCGCTTGTTTACCACAGCATTTGCCTCTGTGGAACACAAACCTCTTCCTGACTCCTGTCAGTAACACTAAGAAACCTTTCATAATACAAAATCTATTTGGGAAAATAAATGGAAAATCAAAATAGAACAACATACTCATCCTATGCTGAGACGTCCCTACTAAAAGTGCCAGATTTGGGGACAAAAGCTGATTATTTCAAGTTGAGAATTTAATGAGTCAGAATCATAGGGTTTTTAAGCCAGAAAAAAAAAACTATAAAAAGCATCTAATCCAATATGAAAATACTTAAAAGAGAAGGAAAAATGCAACAGTGTGCCTAGTCAATCTGAGTGGAGACCAATAGTACCTGACCATGTGAAAAGCAAGTACTACATAGAAACTACATACTTGATGTTAATTTGCAATGGCAATGGCTTGGGTACTCAGTTGCTATTGAGATAGAAAAGGCTTGCTCTTATAATCGACTGTCCAGGCAGAAGATAAGGGGAAAAGTTGGTTTTCTAAGTTTTGGAGGCAGTCAGATGGATAATATAGGTAATAACCCTCTCAAAGAAGAGCTTCCCATACCAAGAGCCGCCTTCTTCCTTTTTGTTATGTTAAGACAGAACATGAAAGCTATTTTTATCAACAAAAGAAACCAAATTCTCAATTCGGTTCCAAGATCGCAGCCTAGACGGACTCCTCTGTGCTAATCTCTGAGACTAGAGCTTGAAGTGGTGGAGATTCAGTCTCCCAGCCAGCTTCTTATCCTGTGGCTCATCATCCCCCACAGGAATTTCACTCACGTATGTGTACTCAGGGCCACCAGGCAGCAGCGATTGCCACAGATGGCATGATTTCAGTGATGAATGGCACAATACAGCGCAACACAGCACGGGGCCCCAGCCCAGGGCTCAAGTCTGGGATTTGCCTGGGTGGGCGGGGCCTGCTTCTACAGGGAGTTCCTGGCTCCAGCGCCCACCCAACCACGCAGGACCCGTAGCAGTTGCTCCTGTGGGCAAACGTCCCCTGCGCGGGACCCCCAGCTATTGTTCTTTATGGATCTTCATCTAACATGACAGAACTTCCTGCACCAGGGGGCGCCAGACAGCATCTCAGGATAAACAAATCAGCACAGCACACCGTGAAACAGCATCTTCACCAGCAGCCCAGACATTCACACTGCTGCTGAAGCAGTCGGTTTCCTGGTGGGACTCAAACCCAGGACATCCCCCACCCAGCGGGAAAGTCCAGTGAGCAACGGACAACGCCACCTACTGGAGGTGAATGGAAGCATACCTGTTTATTTACATTGAGACTTTTTATTCTTATATTTTATCCTTTTTCTCCTAGATTCCTCTTGTTTAATTTTTTTGTCATTTCTCTGCTCTTCTCTCCTTTCTTTTTCCTTTCCTCTTTTCTCACTTGCTCTTTTCCTACCCTTTAATCCAATAGTTGTGAAACCAAGTATCTGTTATACAGTAGGATATAGTAGATTGGGATTTCTGAACTGTATACTAGAGTGGTATTATATAGTCTTGTAACTCCCACTCGCATAGGTTTTATTTTTCTTACTCCCTTGTCTCCTCACTAGCTGCACTCTTTTCTTCCTCCTTACTGGTCTTCCCCAACTCTGTCTCTCTTTCTAGTAATAGCCAACTTCTTTTAGATTCCTTTTTCATGCTTTCTAAAATCTAATAACCATATCCTCACTTCCTACTACACCAACATTCTATCCTACACCTCACACTCAAGTTTCCCTAGCCCACCAACAAATTATAGACCCTTGTGCAAACCTATTGTTTACATAATAGATGTTAAAGGAATTCAATTGTTTATTGTGACTAAACTATAAATGTATTTGGGGAGCTTTTAGGAGCTACTTGGTTTGAAACTATATATTGTTTGTATTGAGATCAATATTGGTCCCCACTTCAAAGGAGAGGTATTGAAACCCTGCAGGGAAAATATAATAGGAGTAAAAACTAACACCTTGGATCAGCAGAGAGAGAAGGGAAGACACACATTCATAATGAAAAAACAAGGGAAGAAAGTGCCTCAAACAAACCAAGATACTACATTATTAGAATCCATAGTCAGTACAGAAGAAATGGCAGAACAGGAGTTCAGGATGTACATAATTAAAATGTTCTGTGACTTAAAGAATGATATAAGAGAGCAAGGCCAGTCAGTAAAAGATCATTTTGATAAAGAGATACATAGGCAAATACAGGAAGTAAAAGATCACTTCAATAAGGAGATAGAGATCCTGAAAAGGAACCAAACAAATCCTTGAAATGAAAAAAATAAACCAAATTAAAAACTCAATAGAAAGCATCACCAACAGACTAGACCACTTGGAAGACAGAAGCTCAGATACTGAAGACAAAATATTTAACCTTGAGAATAGAGTTGACCACAGTGATGAAGATGGTAAGAAACCATGAACAGAACATCCAAGAACTATGAGATAACATTAAAAGAACAAACTTGAGAATTATTGGGATAGAGAAAGGCATGGAATTGCAAACCAAAGGAATGAGCAATCTATTCAATGAAATATCAGAAAACTTTCCACATATGAAAAATGAACTGGATAATCAAATTCAAGAGGCTTACAGAACACCAAATGCACAAAATCACAACAGACCTACACCAAGGCACATCATAATGAAAATGCTTAACATTCAGAATGAGAAAAATCTTAAAAGCCACAAGAGAAAGGAATCAGATTACATATAGAGGAAAGCCAATTAGGATCACTGCAGACTTCTCAACCCAGACCCTGAGAGCAAGATCATGGCAAAGCATATACCAAGCGCTAAAAGACAGCAAATGCCAACCAAGAATCTTATATCCAGCAAAATTAAGTTTTAGGTTTGATGATGAAATAAAAACCTGCCAAGATAAACAAAAATTGAAAGAATTCACAGCAAGAAAGCTGGCACTACAAAACATTCTTAGTAAAATATTCCATGAGGAAATCAAAAACAATAATGAAAACCTGCAGAGGGAGGAGCTACACTAAAGGCCAATCAAAGGAGAAACCCAGTCAAGTTAAAAACTAAAAATAAACCAAAATGTCTGGAAATACAAACCATGTCTCCCTAATAACATTGTTTGTCAATGGCCTAAACTCAGCAATTAAAAGATAGACTGGCAGATTGGATTAAAAAAAAAAAAAGACCCAACAATATGCTGCCTCCAAGAAACTCATCTCATAGAAGGAGACACTTACAGATTGAAGGTGAAAGGATGGAAAAAACTATCACTCATATGGACTGTGTAAACAAGCAGGAGTTTCCATCCTCATTTCGGATAAAGTGGACTTCAAACCAAAGTTAGTGAAAAGGGATAAAGAAGGTCATTTCATACTGCTCCAGGGAATCATACACCAACAACACATAACAATCTTAAATATCTATGCCCCAAACAATGGGGCAGACATGTTCATCAAACAAACCCTTCTCAAATTCAAGAACCAAATAGACCCCAACAAAATAGTGTTGAGTGACTTTAACAACTCTCTCACCACTGGATAGATCTTCCAAACAAAAACTAAAGAATCTACAAGAATTAATAGAACAATGAATGATCTAGACTTAACAAATGTAATAGAATATTCTATCCTTCAACAAGCAAATACACATTTTTCTCAGCAGCACATGGATCATTCTCCAAAATAGATCATATGCTATGCCACAAAGCAAGTCTTAGTAAATACAAAAAAACAGATACTACCCTGTATTCTATCTGACCATAATGGACTGAAACTAGAAATTAATGATAGTTTAAAAAAAGGAGCCACTACAACACCTGGAGACTCAATAATTTGCTATTGAACAATGCATGGGTAACAATACATCAGGGAAGAGAAAATTCTTGGAGGTAAATGAGAACTCCGACACAACATACCAAAATCTCTGGGACACTATGAAGGCAGTGCTAAGAGGAAAAGTTCATTGCATTAAGCTCATATATTCAAAGATATAAAAGTCAACAAATCAATGACTTGACACTACAACTCAAAGCCCTAGAAAAAGCACAAAGTAACATCAAAAGTAGAATACAGGAAATAATTAGAATCAGCTGAAATCAATGAAATTGAAACACAACAATTCAAAAAATTGATCAAAAAGCTTGTTCTTTGAAAAAATAAACTAAATTGACAAACCCTTAGCCACCCTAACAAAAAGGAGACAGAAAACCCAAATTACCAAAATTTGTGATGAAAAAGGAAATATCATGACAGACCCTGCTGAAATGCAGAGGATCATCAGAAACTATTTTGAAAACTTATATTCCAGTAAAATAGAAAACCCTGAAGACACTGACAAATTCCTAGAGACATATGACCTACCCAAACTGAACCAGGAGGACATTCATGACTTAAGCAGATCAATTACATGCAAGGAAATAGAAGAGGCCATCAAGAGCCTTCCAACCAACAAAAGCCCTGGACCAGATGGATTCTCAGCCGAGTTCCACAAGACCTACAAAGAAGAACTAACTCCAATACTCCTCAAATTATTCCACGAAATAGAGAAGGAACCCTTTCAAACTCATTCTATGAGGCTAGTATCACCTTGATTCCAAAACCAGACACACACGTCAAAAAGGAAAACTTCAGACCAATATCCCTGATGAATATAGATGCAAAAATTCTCAATAAAATTTTGGCAAATCATATACAAAAGCATATTAAAAAAATAGTACACCATGATCAAGTGGGGTTCATTCCAGGGATGCAAGGTTGGTTCAACATATGAAAATCAATACATGTAATCCATCACATCAATAGACTTAAAGAATCACATTATTTTATCAATTGATGCAGAGAAAGCATTTGACAAAATACAGCAACCTTTCATGTTCAAAACACTAGAGAAACTAGGGATAGTAGGAACATACCTCAACATTGTTAAAGCAATATATGCTAAGCCTAAGGACAACATCATCCTAAATGGAGAAAAACTGGAAGCATTCTCTCTAAAAACTAGAAGACAGGGATGCCCTCTCTCACCACTCTTATTCAATATAGTTCTTGAAACTCTAGCCAGAGCAATCAGTCAGACGAAAGAAATTAAAGGGATACCAATAGGAACAGAAGAACTCAAACTATCATTTGGAGATGACATGATTCTATACTTAGAGGATCCAAAAAATTCCACCACAAAACTTCTAGAACTGATAAATGAATTCAGCAAAGTTGCAGGATATAAAATCAATATCCATAAATCAAATGCATTTCTATACATCAGCAATGAGTCCTCTGAAAAATTAGAAAAACTACTCCATTCACAATAGCCTCCAAATAAAATAAAATACTTGGGAATCAGTCTAACAAGAGTGGTGAAAGACCTCTACAATGAAAATTACAAGACACTAAAGAAAGAAATTGAAGATCTTAGAAGATGGAAAGACCCATGTTCCTGGATAGGCAGAATCAATATTAAAATGGCCATACTACCCAAAGCACTATACAGATTCAATGCAATCTCAATTAAAATCCCAAAGTCCTTTCTTATAGAAATAGAAAAGGCGATCATGAAATTCATTTGGAAAAATAAGAGACCCAGAGTAGCCAAAGCAATCCTCAGCAAGAAGAGTGAAGCAGGAGGTATTACAATACCAGACTTTAAACTTTACTACAAAGCTATAGTAACAAAAACGGCAAGGTACTGGCACCAAAATAGATAATGTAGACCAAAGGTACAGAATAGAAGACACAGTAATGCACATAAATACAGCTATCTCATATTAGACAAAGGTGCCAAAAACATACATTGGAGGGCTGGGGTTGTGGCTCAGCAGTACAGTGCTTGCCTCACATGTGGGAGGCACTGGGTTCGATCCTCCACACCACATATAAATAAGTGAATAAATAAAGGTCAACCAATAACTAAAAAAATTTAAAAAAAAACATACATTGGAGAAAAGATAGCCTTTTCAACAAATGGTGCTGGGAAAACTGGAAGTCCATATACAGTAAAATGAGACTAAACTCCTATCTCTCGCCATGCACAAAACTCAACTCAAAGTGGATCAAAGACCTAGGAATTAGACCAGAGACCCTGCATCTAATTGAAGAGAAAGTAGGTCCAAATTTTCATCACGTGGGATTAGGCCCCGAATTCCTTAACAAGACTCCTACAGCACAAGAAATAAAAGCAAGAATCAATGAATGGGAGGGACTTGAACTAGAAAGCTTCTCAGCAAAAGAAACTATCAATGAGATGAACAGAGCCACAAATCTAGGCGCAAATTTTTGCCATACGCACATCAGACATAGCACTGATCTTTAGATATATAAAGAACTCAAACTTAACACCAAAAAAAATACTCCAATCAATAAATGGGCTAAGGAGCTGAATAGAAACCTCTAAGATGATATACAATCAATAAACAAATATATCAAGAAATGTTCAATGTCTCTAGCCATCAGAGAAATGCAAATCAAAACTACCCTAAGATTTCATTTCACTCCAGTCAGAATGGCAGCTATCCAAAATACCAGCAACAATAAGTGCTGGCGAGGATGCAGTGAAAAAGGCACACTCAAACATTGCTGGTGGGACTGCAAATTGGTGCAACCAATCTGGAAAGCAGTATGGAGACTTCTTAAAAAACTTGGAATGGAACCACCTTTTGATCCAGCTATTCCACTCCTTGGCCTATACCCTAAAGACTTAAAAACAGCATACCACAGTAATGCAGCCACCTCAATGTTTATAGCAGCACAATTCACAATTGCAAAACTGTGGAAGCAACTCAGATGCCCTTCAATAGGTGAATGGATAAAGAAACTGTGGTACATATACACAATGGAATATTATTCAACAATAAAAGAATTATGGCATTCGCAGGTAAATGGATAGAATTGGAGAACATTATGCTAAGTGAAGTAAGCCAATCCCAAAAAACAAAATGCCAAATGTTCTGATTAGTGAATGCTGATTCATAAGGGAGGTGGGAATGGGGAACATAGGAAAAATGGAGGAACTCTGGATGGGGAAGGGGGGAGGATGGGGAAGGGGGGAGGTGGGGGGAGGGAAAGGGAAATAGGTTTAGTAAAGATGGTTGAATGAAATGGTCATCACTACCCTAGGTGCATGTATGAAGACACAAATGGTGTGACTATCTGGTTTGCAAACACAAAAATGGAAAAATTGAGCTCTATATATGTACTGTGACTTGAAATGCATTTAAATAAATTGAAAAAAAGAAACCAAATTCTCTATATAGTATCTCCCCTTAAGCTTTAACAGAAATAGCATCCAATGTCACAGAATTATTCCTCATCCATTCCAGAGGTAGTAGAGTGAGTACTGAGAGAACCATTGTGCCTCAACTTTTCCCAGAGGTTTACACTAATCATAATGTGTGTTCTTTTGACTGGGCAGAAAACAATCATGGTCATAATGTTATAAAAAATAAATTTACCCCATTAGTGCTAAATGTTTATAGTTATGCAATCAAGACAAAGTCTAATGTATGAAAAAATGACCATCTGACATTTAGGAAATATCTTAAACCTAGGAATATCTAGAAATACACTTTATCACTTTCCCAAAGAGGCTTATGAAATTCCCACCAATAAGTATCATTAGGACTTTGTGAATGATCTCATAGACATTATGAATAAACCCATGGCTTTTAATTAGGATTTCACTACCCATTTAACCATAGACTTATTTCATCAGTATAATCTTAGCCAGGAGTGGGTAACTTAGCACAGTGGTTCTCAAATGTTGATGTGTATCAGAGTAGCCTGAAGAGTTGATAAAGGACCTAAGGATGAACCTCACTGTAATAAGTTAGAACTTGAGACTATAGGTTTATGTTACTTAGGTGATTATGAAACACAGAAAAGTTTTATTCCTCCATGCTGGAGATTGAACCTGTGGGCTCTTTGCCACTGAGCTACATCCTTAGCCATTTCATTTTGAGACAGGTTCTCACTATGTTACTGAGGCTGCCTTCAAACTTGCAATCCTCCTACCTCAGCCTCCCAAGTAGCTGGGATTAGTGATATGCACCCATCCCACTTCTGATACCTAAGAAAATTTGAGAACAATGTCTTTATTACAATGGACTTCAATCTTGCCCACATAATGGGATCACCAAAAAAGTTGTAAAAACAAATACAGATGCCTGCATCCCACAACCAGAGACAGAGACATTTTCTTGGGTCTGGGTGAGCTCTGCACTTCAGGAATTTGTTCTTCAGGTGATTCTGGTGTACAGCCAACTTTGCAAACTATCAGATTTGGTAAGCACATTTGGAAGTCAAGAAAATGGAGAAAATGAAGTACAATTTCACCCAAAAACTGCTAAAGAGAGAAACCCAAGAAGCATTGTTTTCCAACTTTATAATTCTATCCCAGTGCAGTCCCATCTGTAAATAAGATATAAATGAAAGGAACAATGTCAGTTTTATCAATATAAAATCTGACTAATCTGAAGAGAAATTATGATAATGACAGTCTTTCATGGAGGGTTAATGATTTCTGACCTGTTCACATTTCATTAATTTATTGAACAAAGTTTTAGTGGGCTCTTGCATTGTACAAAGCCTGGTACTAGGTGCTGTGGGAAGACAAAAGCCAGACAAAATTCCCTGGCATCAAGGAGTTTATCATCCATGAGAGTAAATAAAATACAAGTATAAATTATCTGTCAGTCAATCAACTACACAAGAGACACAGAAGTATCATGAAAACCTACAATAAATAAAAACCCTTCTAGAAGACATGATCAGGGAAGGTTCAAAGAAAGCAACATTTGATCTGAGACTTGAAAGGTTTTGATGGGCAAATGTGGGAGAACAAGAATTTCTGAAACAGAATGGCTTAAAGTCATAAATGTGGAAGAGTGTGAGGTATGGTCAAAGAAGAGGTTATATCCCAGACACATTGTACCATGAAAACCTAAGAAAAGTCAGTAATATCTGGTTGTGATCTGATGCCACACTAACATATCAGTTAAGTAATAGAGGAAATGTTTGAGAGACTTTAAGCAGACAACACAGAGTTATGCTTCAGAACAATTTTCTGGAAGTGTGCAAGACAGACTACTATGGGAAGAGTTCAAGAGTACAGTCAGTGGACCTGTTGCAGGATGCCAAAGTGCAAGATGCTGATGGTCTACCCAAGTAATGGGAACAGGAAAATAGAGACTGAGAAACATGACTAAGTTTTTCTGTCTTTATGAAATAGAAGAGCAATATCATGAATATAGGAAGAAAATATGTGGAGAAGATGCCCTGAATTTTACCCATGCAGAGTAAAAAGTTAGAAATGTGGGGGTGAAAGTCAAAGAGGTAAAGCTAGGACTCCACTTAAGGTTTGATGCCCTCCCCTCTGTACCCTCTTCTCCATCTGTACAGCTTCTTCAATTTTTTTCCTGAACAATTAGCTGTGAAAATTTATCAAAGCTTATTAAGAGCCCTCAGAGGAAGATCCAAGATGTTTGAATAGAGGTGTCCAGGACTCACCTCTTCCACGAAGAAATACTACTGTATTTCAAGGAGAATGATAAGGGAGAACACTAGAACACAGCATGAAAGAGATAGAAACCCTAAATGGCATAGAAACTTGGGTTAGCAGAGGAAAGAGCAACAAAATGTACTACAACTGTGACTTCCCACACAGCAAGTATTCCATATTGCCAAAAGGTAAGCAGGGAAGTCCCAATGGCCCCCATTATCACTGTAGACCTGGAGTCCTAACTACAAGAGAATTCTACAATTCTCACAGGTATTGCACCCTGTCCAGGGAACTGTATGGTCCACATAAGTGCTTTACTCCAGAGAGGAACTCACATTGCATACTTGCAGCTCCCAGAACCCAAGCTGCAATAGCATAGCAATACCTTGAGAAAGGAGCCATTTCTGGAGTCCATCCTACTGCAGGTACCAGTAGTCCCTGCATCCCTCATCCTTGGCACCCCACAATCGTTCTGTCACACTCACAAAAGGCTGTAACCTCACAAACTCAACTAGATTTAATCATGCACTTGTAGCCTTGGCACCTAAGTCTACAAAGTACTCTACACTCCGTGAAACAGGTAGGCTAGCACATCAGAGGGGCTGTTCCCAACCAGTGAAATTGACATGCATTCATTCCCCTTGGAGCCTAAGCATCAAAATCCCCATGCCCCTGTTCCCAGGCCTAGTGTCTTGGATGCCACCATGGTTATCAGGCCTGCATTTGGGGGACTAAGGACCTGTCGAACCAGAGCCCATGGCCCCAGCATTATGACTACCATAATCAGAGGCCCTGGTGCAAATGGCATTTACCTCCATGGGTCCAGTGGACATACCCCTCCATAGACATTACCCCCAGCATGTGGTCACGACTGTAGCATTCACCTCAATGGGACCTGAGGGCATGCTTCTCTGTAATCAACCCCCAACACTGCAGCAGCTGCTGCTAGAGGATACACTGCCTTTGATACTCCCAAGCAAAGCCTGAAAACACATCCCTCTTGTGGCCATACCCCTGGCATTGTGGCTGCCAGAGTCATCATCAATATTTGTCTCTGAAGGGCCTAAGTTGATGTCCACTGCAAAGTTTCACCACTCTTTCCATAAAGACCTGCAGTCTAGACTAAGAAAATTAGACACCACTGATATTGATTGCATCTGAAGAAATCAGAGGGGCTACATTTCTGTGCCTACTCAGTGACAAGGCTAAAGCATCTAGTGAACCAATACCCTATGACCCTTAAGTCTTTACCTACAAAAGCTATTCCATAAAATTGGGAGTCAATCATTACCACAGATGCACAGATATCAACATGGGGTTACAAGAAGCGCGTAAAAGCAAGGAAGCATGACACCTCCAAAGGAACAAAATAATTCTCCAGAAACAGACGCAACAGAGAGAGAATCTACTAAATGCCCGAATAGAATTCAAAATAATAATCCTATGGAAACTTGGCAAGACGCAAAGACTATAGTTAGAAAATTCAGTGAAATGAGGAAAATGATTCATGATATGGATAAGAAATTCAATGAAGGGATAGAAATTGTACCAAAAGAACCAAACAGAAACCTTGGAGTTGAAAAATTCAATCCATGAAATAAAAATAACAATAGAGGGTTTTGAAAATGGACTAGACCAAAGAAAAATAATTTCTGAAGTTGAAGATAGGTCTTTCGAAATAGCCCAGTCAGGAATCAAAGGAAGATATAAGGAAGAACAGAAGGAAAGGAGGGAGGGAGAGAGACAAAGGCAGGGAGAAAGAGGAAGAAATACCAAGAGATTTCTGGGACACCATTAAGTGAAAAAATATTTGCTTTATTGGAACTTCAGAAGGGAAAGTGAAGGGAAAAGTATTTAAAAATCTACTTAATGAAGTGATATCCAAAATATTTCCAAGTCTTGAAAGAAGTATTGACATTCAGATACAGGAAGCTCAAAGGACCCCAAGCAGAATCAACCAAAAAATACCCTCTTCAGGGCAATTTATAATCAAATTGTCAAAAGTCAGATAAAAAGAGAATTCTAAAAACTGCAAGACAAAAGAATCAAGTAACATAAGGACATCTCTATTACCCTAACAGAGATTCTTCAGAAGAGACCATGAAGGCCAAAAGAGAATGAGATGATATATTCAAAGGCCTAAAAAAAATACTGCCAACTAAGAATATGCTACTCAGCAATGCTATCTTCAGAAATTAAGGTGAAATAAAGTCTTTCCCATACAAGCAAAAACTGAGGGAATTTTTCATCACTAGAACAACCTTATAAGATACATTTAAAGGAGTCTTACATTTGGAAGCAAAACATTGTTAACCACCATAATAAAGCACAAGCAAATGATTAAAACTCATTGGCAGAATAGACACAGAAAATGAACAAGAAAAAACAAAAACTTATCAATATATAAAACCCCCAAATCACAAACAAACAAGAAGAGAAGCAGGAAGGAACAAAGAATTAAGAAAATACTCAGAAAACTAACAAAAATGGCAGGAGTAAGTTCCTACATATCCATAAGAACTGAACAGAAATGGATTAAGTCTCCAATCAAAGGAAATAGACTGGCCAAATGGATTTGCAAAAACAAAACAGAACAAAACCAAATATATGTTGTACCTGTAAGAAACGCACTTCTTGAACATACATATAGATGTAAACTAAAAGGGAAAAATATTCTATGCAACCTGAAACCACAAGTGAGTCAAAAAGTCAAAATCTGAGAAAAGGGGGATATAATGATAAAAAGATCAAATCAGTAAGAATATGTATTTTTATATATTTGAAATTTTGTGTGTGTGTCTATATGGTATATCTCAAATTCCCAAGCATCCACACATAACGGTATTATTGGATATAGAAAGAAAAATAGATGCTAATACAATAAAACTTAGAGAGCAGTTACAGCAGGAATCCTGCAACAGGAATGTGTTAAACATACTCCAAGAACAGCCACACGGCCAAAGGGGCTGCATGGAAGAGAGTGAGAGAAAATGACAAGATGGAATTAAAGAATTTAGAGAAGCATCACAGATGACAAGGAGGCTGTCACAGGGCTTGGGTTGCATTTAGAGTAAGGGGGGAGACACCATTGGGTGTAGAGCAGAGGAGAGACATGGTCTGATTTACTCTGTGAAAGAACCGATGCTGAGTCCGACATGCAAAAGAACCTGCCCTTGATGAGGGTGGAGGCAGGGAGACCAGTCAGGAGGCTATTGCAATAATGCAGAAGAAAATGATGGTTCAGGCAGGTGGTAGCAGGGGCCCTGGTCATGGAAAGAAGTTATGAGTTGGGGTGTATTTCAAAGGCAGAAGCAATAAGAGAGGAGTTCAGGATGACTCTACAATTTGAATCACAGCAACTGGCACGATCCACTTGACACCTACTGAGAAGGCAGAAATAAAGAGGGGGTAACCACTGAACATAGACAAACCTCTAAAACCATGAGCCCAAATAAAGTTTTCCTCCTTTGTTTTTGTCAGGTATTTGTCAGAGGCAAAAAGCTAACACAAGCTAACTTTATAATGTGGAAAGAACATAGCAGTGAACTTACCACTTTATCACCCAAGCATCAACAAATCAAGGCCCGAGTGTGTGTATCTTGGGATAGCAGAAGCCAATGGAAAACCCAACACACAAAGGGACATCAGCATTCATAGGAACGCCAAGGACTTAAGCACTTCACAGCCTCATGGGTCTCAGTCACATGGCAACATTCACCTGCCCTGCTAGGGTTATTTCCATCAAAATTACCAAAAAAAAAAAAAAAAAAAAAGGTTTCACTGAAACCCTTTCCTTTCTCTTGACTTCTTATTCTGCAAAGCCACACCATCTCTTAGTTCCCACTACTTACTGCACCTTGCCCTGCCCTAACCTGGCTGCTCACAACAGCATGTTATCTGTTCCATACTCCTATCCACTTTCAGTCCCTTTTCTTAGTCGAAGGACCTTTGAACGTGAGCACTTGGGAGAATGAAGTCCTTTGCTCCGAAAGGCAGCTTCAGCCCAGCTTGTGCACTGTGGTCTCTAAAAGGTTTCTCTAAAGGATGGAACCAGACTATCCTATACCATATGTGGAGTAGTCACTGACTTATGCATTATGACAATTTGCTGAGAGTATCTTATTCTTGCCAAGAATGTATTCTGCATCTAAAAAGCAAACAATTCAGAAGGATCAAACGTAAGCTTTAGTCTCAGTGAAATATAGGTATCTGTTTCCATTGAAACTTCATGCAGGGCTTAAGGGAAGAGAAAAAAAAAGGCAAAGCAAACAAAGTATAGACTTGTTCTTGTCTACACAGCTTTACTTTCACTTAGCAAAGAAGTGCCCCTTAAAAGGTGTAGAATAAAATGGATTTTCTCTTGTCCCTATCACAACAGTCATAAGAACACAAACTCTAGGCTTATTTCATTTCTCTAAATACAAATGATTATCAACAAATGGGTGATATGTCTGTCACTTTAAGCCTTTTAGGAATCATTGTGTAATAATAGCTATAGAATAACTTTTGTGTCAGATAGTATAGCAGCAGCTTTCTGTAACAAAAGCTGACATCTCAGGGGGGCTTATTCTGGGTCAGCCATCAGCCCAGGCACTTTAAAATATCTCACTTCAAAATTTAAGATCATCATCCCAGTAACCCTAGGAGGTAAGCACTATTTTTCTCACATACTATCCAGAGGGAAACAGGGGCTTCACTGCATTAGATCCCTGCAAAGGCCATGCCATGCTCACAATGCTTAAGTGCCACTTGGTGACAGAAATCACAAATCAGATGGTTTTACTTTTCATTTTCTAGGGCAGCTACTTACTGTAAAGCATATCCTGAAAGGCATTATCGGCAACAGCAAAGATGTGAGGGGAACCTCTCAGAGCTTCTTCCTTTTGTAGGCAGCCACACCTTCCTTCTGATCCACGGGAAGGCACTTGTAAGGGTTTACAGCCACGCAGAAGAGACCTGAATATGTCTGAGGGATGATCAGAACAGATTTCAGAAAACAGATTAGAAATACTTTCAGGCTTGCCAGTTCTTCCCCTGTCAGGTAACATTTGCTCAAATATTTACTTATAAAAGGAATACGAAAGAGGAGAGCTTTTAGATTCTTATAAAGGACTTCTAACAAAGCAGCAGAACCAGGTTAGAGTCAACATCAGGACCTGGGATTACCTCTCCTCTGTGAGATCTGCTAACTACTAACATGTCTGGCACATACAGATTTGGAAAACGAAGAGAAAACTACCAGCATACTGCAGGGCATTTGATAACCAGCTATCAGGCATTTGAGGCCAGAGGGCATCTCTGCTGCAAGATCAAGAACCTGACTTTCAGGACAATCAGTCACTGAAGTGATTGAATTGTAGCTGCAAAACTACATGGGACATGGTAGCTACTCAGCATATGTTAGTATCTTGATTAGTGTGAGTAAGCTGCTACTATCAGAGAGTTGCTTGGCATTCTTGTCAAAGGTATCCTAATACTTTTGTAACTCTCTTCCTTGATTAGAAAGTACTGGTATCAAGGGGCTGGGATTGTGGTTTAGAAGTAGAGCGCTTGACTCACATGCATGAGGCACTGGGTTTGATCCTCAGCACCACATAAAAATAAAGATAGTATGTCCATCTACAACTAAAAAAAAATATATTAAAAAAAAAAGTATTGGTGTCAAGTGACTTCCCCATTTTATGCAGCTGATAATACCTCTTCCTTACAAGGCTTTCAGTCTTTATGGTCTTGATCCAATCCCCAACCACAGGACCCTTTGACAGGGTTCCAGCAGTGATCCCTTCCCTTTTGGGGTCCTGCAGAGAGATGGCTATGCCCTGCCTAGAGTTATTCATGTTCTATAGAACAACATTGCCTGCGTTACTTGATTTTATAAAGTAGTTTGCCATGAGTTACTACCTTTTGAGTACAAAGGGGAATGACTCCACACCTTGTTTGTACAAATACACAACCGCCATCTACATAGCACCATCATTAGGCCCAAACTAAGTAATTATGCTAATGATCACCTGTGAACTTATTGCATTACATCAAAAGCACCTGGATGCATGGGTATATGAAACCTCTATCAGAGAAACCAGGCCTGTGAGCTTATCAGTCTCACCTGCTGTAACTTCCTCACCTGAAACAAACAAAAGGAGACGCACCTAAGATGAAGGTCTGTCCATCTATACATGGATCATTGGTGGGGGCCATTGAGAAAAGGGTGAAGACAATGACTGCTAAAAAGGCACAGACTTCTTTTATGGAGATGTAGAAAACTGTCTAACATCAGATACGGTGATGTTTCCCCAATTCTTTAAATGTCTTAAAACCATTGAAATAAGCACTGAGCTATTTCAGGTGAGCTATCAGATATGCAAATTTTATGTCAATAAAGTTGATTTTAAAACTTTTGCCATGAACAATGACAAAGAGACAAGACACATTCAGATCTGCTTTTTCTCTTCTAGTAAGAAATGGTCTCAAAGCTAAATAGCTCTCTGAATTTGCCCTTGCCAGCTAATAATCATCTTATTAAAGGAACAAGTTCCTTCCATAATTTTATGGATCATAAAAATCTACCCAGTTAGAGGTTTTTTGTTAACACACAGACATTGCCTATCAGAAAGGTATGTAAAAGCAATGCAAGTGGTATTTTTTCAAAATTAAGTTATTTTTCTTTTTTAAAATATTTAATTAATTGTCAATATATCTTTGTGTATTTATATGCAGTACTCAGGGCCTCACACATGCCAGGCGAGCACCCTACCACTGAGCCACAACTCCAGCCTCCACAAATGGTATTTATGAGTGGCCTCCAGAAAGTTACAATTCCAATGGCACTGCTTTTTATCATAAAATGTTCAAATAGACACCATGGGAAAAGCAAATTTTCTTGATAATGAATCTATTTGTTATAGAGTTGGGAAAGAGCAGAATTGGAAAGAGTTTTGAGAAGTGAATATGGGAAGAGAATTATCTGAAAAATCTCACAGCATGGTGATCACACCAGGTCAGTGATAAAGGTGAAGGTTCTGGGAGTGAGCTGTCTTAACACTGCACTGCTGCTTTGAAGGCCTGGATGACAGGCAGAAGGATGTGAGGGCTGTCATGGCTTCACTTCACATTCCCACATGAAACTTGTAGTCTTATGAACCAGCACTTGACCTAATCTCTTACGGAGGTCATAGATGGCCTCCTAATACTCAAATCCAATGCTTTCTCCAAGCCCTTCAAGTCTTTTAGTATTTGACATAAATGGTCATCCTCCTATCTCTTGGCTACTGACACTTTTTATTCAAATTATGCATTTCTTTGATTCAACACAGCTTGTTTCATAGGTCTATGGGTCATTATTTACCCCACAGGGCACCTTAAAAATTGAGTCATTGATGAAAGAAGGTCTAGATTGTGAGGTCTAGATCCAGTAATGTTTTCCATAGCAATCATTTCAATCTGATTTATTCAGTGTTCTTCATTAGCTGGATTAGGTCTTTAATAAAAATATTAGAGAAATATATTTTTGATTTGATTAAATAGAGAACAAAGATAAAATAGACTTTCTCTTACCTTTCCATCTCTAGTCTCAATTATTTCTCCATCTTCTTCATTCTTTTTAACTTTGGCCTCAATGTATCCATTCTTCTAATCATAACCCCAGCAATCTTCTTCCCTATAGAGAAAAGGTAGATTACTATCGTAATTGTAGAAATATCAACTAGGCATTTTCATACTGATGAATATAAACTTTCGGCTAAGACTTCTCATTGATTTAGAGTCATCAATAAGGAAATTTTATAAATTACATAGATTTTATATAAAAATTTACATAAAGTTAAATAAAATCATGAATGCAGCCAGGTGTCATGGGGCATGCCTATAATCTCAGGGTCTTGGGAGGCTGAAGCAGGAGCACAAGTTCAAGGTCAGTATGGGCAATGTAGCAAGACCCTGCCTCAAAATAAAAAGGACTTGGGAGGTGTAGCTAAGTGCTAGGTTTAATCTCTAGTACCACAAAAATCTATTCTTATTTAAAAAAAAAAATCACAAATGCTTACTGTTTCTCACTGCTCTAACCAAAAGACCTGATAATAACAATTTTAGAGGAGGAAAAGTTTATTTGGTACTCAGTTTCAGAGGTCTCAGTTCATAGGTGACTGCATTGCTATGCCCTAGAGATAAAGCAGAACATGATCTCAGAAGTGTGTGGAGGAGGAAAGCAGCTCAGGATACGGCCACTAGTGCCAGTGCCAGACTAAAGTAAAACCGAGTTGGCGAGGGAGCCATGGATGAAAAAAAAAAAACACAAACAACGATTCTGAAGAAAAAGAAGCTTGAGGCTCGAAGCTTGTGGCTCAAAGCTTGTTTATTTCAGTACTCTGGGCTTATATATCTTTCCTACCCCCCCCCCCAGGGGCGTGGGAGGCATGGAACTGCAGACCCAGGTGTGGAAAATACTCAGGCTGAAAAACAAGCTCAGACCACAAGAACACGGGAGTTCAAGGAACAGTCAGCACCTGTGGCTTATCTCAGAAATCAGGGTACAGCTGATTCTGATAAACAGAAAGTAGCCATACACGCAAGAATGCTCTCACAATTCCCCTCTTTTCCTAGAGAGGAACCTAGCCTGTCTTAGGTTGCAGGGACCAAAGAACATGGCTTACCCATCATCGGGTCTGCGGCGTGGATATTAACCGCCATAGCCCTGTCTTAGATTGCTCAAGTCTTCGTCCCCGTCTTACCCGTCATTGACTTCCTAGGAGTGCACAATGCCCAGCCACACTTGGGCAGAGGGATTATCATGGGAGAGAGCTACCATGGCTTGGTATTGTGCATGCTGTTGACGCCTCATAGATCGAAGTACCCTACAGCCACAGCATATCATGAGCAGTATTAACAGCACGAGCAGCTGGACCAGAGCAACAGTTCCAGCTCATTTGTGCAGCACCATACCAATCTGTTGGAACAAACCTAACACTGCCCCTGAATCCAGCAGTTTGACCTTGGTATTATGTAGGGCTGTAACTTGTTGTAATATAGTAAAGGTTCCACAGGCCATTCTTGCATCAAGACAGGTGACCACCTTACCAGGCCCCAATAACATTACCCAGCCATGAAGAAGTCAGTAGCATAAAAATCAGGAGCTTCATGATGACTAGAAAGGGAATTCTCCAAAGAATACTCACGAGCTCTTCAATAGGTCTTCACCAGCGTCATCAGATTCTGTAAAACACAAAGAAAGCCTTCCCAGGAGGGAAGAAGGTCCTGGACAGATTAGGTTATCAAATAAGATAGTCACCTCCGGATAGAACTGCTCGGGCTAACTGTTGCCAATCTGACGGAGTGAGATTCAAAGATGAAAAGGATTCAAAAATGGCTAAAGTGAAGGGTGCAATGAGGGCCATATTGTACCACAGCATCCTTCAAACCTTTTACATCCTTGAAATCCAACGGCTGATGTTGCCTGACTCTCTGTCCTTGTTGGTTTTGCACTTCTATTACTGGGAACACCACACCTCCCGATTGAGGCTCTGGAGGCACCGTAGGACCGGTAGGCCTCCTAGACTCATGTCCTAGATTAAAGGGAGGTGGTCTTCCCACTGAATAATACTTTGGTTCCTGCTTACATTCTTTTAATTCCCACTCCTGTAATCTCTCTTGCAATGTCTGGATATCCTGTTCCAACTGCAATTTCTCATCTTCCTCCTCATTCTCTCCTTTCCCTTCCTCGCTATCCATTTCAACTTCTTTAAGGGACTGGGTAGAAATTGCTTCTTGGGTGGATTCAAAGGTCTTAGATAACTCACTGACTTGTTCCTGAATCAGAATCTTTTTACTTAAAAGGGAGTCTTTAATTAGCCTCCATACAGAGGATGTGGTAATGGGAAAAGACTGTGGCCCCTCTGTGTGTAGCCTTTTCTGTAAGTCCACACAGATCTGTTCCCAATCTGGAACATTGAGACCTCCTGAATGAAGGAACCAGGGACTAGACTGCTCTATAATCTTTAAGAAGGCCCTTATAGTACTCTTTTTTAGGCCTGTACCCTTTTTCTTCAACAGTTTCGATCTGATTTTCCAACAATTCCCTACTGTGGGTAGTGCCCATCTTTACCTGCACTACTAACAATTCACCCTCTACTTACTGGCCAGTCCCGGGGTGTCCGTCGGCGTTCCTTCCCTTCTTCCGATCTTAGATGCCAGCGCCTGCGGCGGACCAAAGTGAAACCGAGTCGGCGAGGGAGCCGCGGATGAAAAAAACACACCCATAAGAACGATTCTGAAGAAAAAGAAGCTTGAGGCTCGAAGCTTGTTTATTTGAGCACTCTGGGCTTATATATCTTTCCTACCCCCCGAGGGGCGTGGGAGGCGTGGAACTGCAGACCCAGGTGTGGAAAATACTCAGGCTGAAAAACAAGCTCAGACCACAAGAACACGGGAGTTCAAGGAACGGTCAGCACCTGTGGCTTCTCTCAGAAATCAAGGTACAGCTGGTTCTAGTAAACAGAAAGTAGCCATGCACGCAAGAATGCTCTCACACACTAGGAGGCAGAAAGAGGGTTCCCCTCACCACAGACAAAATATATACCTAGGTACACCTCCTACACAAAATATATACATAGGTACACCTCCAATAATCGATCTCCTCCATCCACACCCTATCTGCCTACAGTTACCACCCAGTTAATTCCTATTAATGGACTAACACACTGATTAGGTTAAGACTCACAAACCCAATCATTTCATCTCTAAATTTTCTTGGATTTTCTCATATGTGAGCTTCTGGGGAACATTTCTTCTAAACCAGAATACTTACTCTGGAGATATTACCACACAATGACTCTATAGAAACAAGAAACATCTCAGAAAGCAGAGGGTTGGCAGCACCATAGATCATTTGGATGAAAGAACATTACCTACCAACACCTGTTTAAAGCTTACCCACCCCAATCCCACCACTTACCACCACTCATAACCCCAGGCCCTTGGGTGTTGCCTTGGTCCTCATATCCTCTTCCATATCCTTACCAAAGTCTTCACTCAGAAAGATCTGGAACTAAGTAAAAATTTAGGCCAGTGGTACTGTCTTGCAGGGTTTCTTTAGATGATAGTTTTAATCTTTGAATGAAAGTCTGTAAAGAAAATGGTGTGCTAGAATTGGAGGGGAGATTGAGGACAAGAATACAGTTTATTTTTGTTGT